>JBBJLS010000134.1:7461050-7476870 GCA_037577275.1 Bryconaethiops microstoma | reverse complement strand
GAGTGTGTGTGAGTGTGTGTGAGTGTGTGTGAGTGTGTGTGAGTGTGTGTGAGTGTGTGTGAGTGTGTGTGAGTGTTGCCACTCCACCACAGAGCCTAGTTGTATAGCTCTGTAAACACAAGTGCTGGCAAACCGACTTCAGGGCTTGTAAAACACTAAATTCTTTCTCTGTGAGGTAACTTTTCCAAACCAGGTAGCGTTCAGCAATTCGGCTTTAAATGAAACCTAATTTAATTGATTTTCCTTAATAAAAAGTAAGGCATTATCACACTGGTAAATAACAAGGTTATTTTTTACAATCAGTTTTCACTCAAGTTCATAACCAAACAGTGGAGGCATTGTTGAATCTGCCGGAGTGAACCGAGTGATTGCTCCCATTACTCGTACACCCACGTCAGATCTGGCCCACAAGCTCCTGACCTCCGAAAGTAGTCAGTACACACAGCCAGGGGATGAAGTTTTCTTTTGGTCATTTTCAGGACCTGATGTTGCTTTTGTGTGTGTTTTCCATTTATATTTCACCAGTGCCTTCGTCCCCTCTTAAAACTGACCATTTCAATAGGAATGGTGACGAAGCAGCCATGAATTTTTCGAGGGTGTGCTGTGGTTTAGCTTTAGCGAGCCCACAGAGCTGGTTTAATCACCCTCCTCCCCCGTTTTCTTGTGGATGCTGCGGGCATGGTTTGGCGAATATGACCTCAAGAACCAAAATGTGCAAACTAATGAGTGAGGAGGCAATGCCGTGTGAACTAAAAGTATGAAAATATCCATTTAAACATGCAGACTAGTCTTTTGGGTCCCGTTTTATTTTTGCTTCACTAGGACCAGCCTTATTTTTGGATTTTCCACAGGCGGAGTGAGAGACTGTGTAAATCCAGTATGTTCAAACAGAAGTTGATAAGAAGTCTGTGCCAACTATATGAACAGTTAACTGATGTATCAGGTCCCTCATGGGTGCCAGAACCATTTTGTTATGGGATGCCGTATGCTTCCGATGCCCCTGAGGTTTTTAATGCACCTAATTGCTCTTAAGATTGACTTTGTTTAAATCTTTTCTGGTTTTGTTCTTGAGTGTTATGTTGATGACTCTTGATGCGTGTCTTTGATGGACTGTTGGGCAGCAGGCAGGCCTCAGAGTGAATGGCGTCCTGCCTGCTGAAAGGCAGATGGCAGTTGGACATTGCTGGGGCCCGCTCCACCCTGCCTGCGGCCTTGGCATCTGATCTTCTGCTCTAATGAGAGAGCTGAGGGAGAGACTACCTCATAGTGGAGGAACTCTTCTCATCCCAGGGGCCTGTTACCCTGCATGTGGCATTAGTGTGGGCTTGTGTATGGATAAGCCAGTGGAACTTTGGCAACATCAGGATTAGTTCATACTATCTGGGGTAACACTTTAACGAAGGCCGGCGGTTATAAGGCAACATGACACTTACATAAGCCTTTCATGACCACTAACAGAAACCTGCAGTGCTGTGCAAAAGTCTTAGACTCCTGTGCAAACTGGTTAAAGCCATTTGTCTGAGCAGTGAGGGACTTTCTGCAGGCAAATACGCAAGTTAATATGAGAATAAGTGCAAACAAGCCAGAAAGCATTAAATAATGTTAGGTTTGGTGTGTAAAATGTGCTTGAAGTTTTGTGAGCTGGTGAGGAGGACACACACACTTTCGGTTCCAGATTTCTCCTCGGTTCCTGCAGTCTTTGCATGGATTTGTGAAACTCTATCAGCAGCTCCTGATTTAATCTAATAAAGTATTGATTGAGCTGAACAAGGTATTAGAGGTTTTTGATGAGAACTAGAATACTGGGCTTCCATGAGGATAGGTCTGGGATGACAAAGATAACACAGACATACATAAATGCACTATTTACTGTATTAGTAGTACTTGTTTACATTCTAATATTAGCGGTTAAAAGCATTCTGCTCAGCTAAACAGGTTTTAAATATATTTTTTCTAAAACTTTTGCATGGTACCTTATACACATAGATAAAGGCTTCTTCCAACAACCGTAACACATGCTGCAGTCAATTGTCATCAAAATAGAGAAAATAGCTTTTATGACAACTGATGCTTGTTTTTTATGACAAAAAAAGCTGAAAAAGCTGATAAAGCTTAAAAAGGGCCTTTGGGCAGGTTTATATATCGCGCTGTGTGTAATCCTGCTGTGGTTGGAACAGTATGAAAATATGTCGTATCAGTGACCGAAATGTTTAGTTTTCTTTGTTTTTACAGTGTTGTTAATTTTACTATTAGTGCACTCATGCACTAATGCACTTAAATCATAACAAGCAGTTAGACTTTTCGGCTAGACTTTTCTAAGCCACAGAACATAAGTTTAGAAAGACGACCATGTGTGTTTCAGCATCCACGCCTGGTGCTTGCCGAGCAACCGGGAGAGGCCTGCAGCCCAGAGGAGTGAGGGTCCGTCAGGTGGCTGACTTCAAAGTGGACACCCGAAATGCAGGAAGCGGTGACATAAAGGTCACAGTCAAGGGTCCCAGTAAGTAACTCCTTCTAAATTCAGTCATTTTGGAATAAGTTTCATTTTTGTTTACTTCCATCACTCGCCCTCAGTCTCGATGAACCAAGGCATGTTTCTGATGTTTGCTCCTTTAGTTGTGCTCGAAAGTTAATTAACTGACTTACACTCCTATTTTCAAATGCGGCTTAAACGTCATTACTTGTGCTGAGTTGTTCGGTAGCCTCAAATAGGTTTGCTTTTGAGGTTTATGACACACTTATTCGGGGGGAAAAAAGTGCTGACAAAGCCTTCTTAGGCTTAGTGATGGTTTCAGCGCTCAGCTTGGTTCTCGGGGTGGGTAACGTCTGGCCGTGTTTGGTTTTAGAGTTTTGTCAAGGTTTGGTGTTTGGCCAAGTCTGTGAGTTCACAGTGTGACTTACAAAGTGGAGCAGGGAGTTCAGTGGTGTTCTTGCGGTGGAACAGTCCAGGGTGGAGGTTCCCCAGGCACCACCAGGCTCTGGTGCCCAGATGGCATCATTCTAGCTGACTCAGTAGGCTTCATCCAGGCTCTTCTGACTTTGATTAATGGGCTGCTTGCATCACAAATCCTGTAGACAAGCCAGAGCCATGTTTTTAAGTGCTTCTTACCAAAATAATGACTTTTCTTACTGTAATTATGGTGTACTGTATGTCAGATTGTGTAGGTGTGCTGTCCACAGTGATTTACTTTTCTGAGGTGCATAACCTCATGTTTAAAGGGCCCAAATCAAAGGCAACTTGAGTACGATGATGTATTTGTTTCACAATGTCCTGTTCAGCCCCCGAGTCCATGCAGTTAGGTTATGGAAACCAATTCAGCCCGTTTTGATTTCATCATGGTTGAGATGTCATAACCACTACCGCCTTTACAGATGACCCCCAGCTTCATTAACAGCAGTTTAGCTGCCTAGTCATATAGTATGAATAGCATAGTGTGTTTTGCACAGAGCATGTTTTATGTTTTATTTGACTTTTATTTGAACTTTCTATTGTTCTTGTTTCTGTGTGTCTATACAGTCGTAACATAAGCAGTTTCCTCTGTGAGTAATAAAGTTTTCTGATTCATGTTGATGTAATGCAGAGTGTAGTTATTACAGGCTCTGTGTAATACACGTATTGGAGTCGCAGATTTAAATAATGACACATTGCGAAACTGAAGACAAATGCAGAAAAATAGGCTTGTTAATACTTCTGTGTGACTGAAGATGCACAGGTGCCTCCCAGTGTCTCTTAGAAAGTGTTACAATGGATTTCTCTCTTGCAGAAGGACTCGAGGAACCCGTGAAATTGAAAGAGGCGATGGATGGCGTGTATGCCTACGAGTACTACCCCAACACACAGGGCAAGTACACCGTCACCATCACGTGGGGAGGCCAGCACATTCCCAAGAGGTGAGCTTCCCTGTCTGGGGCTTTTCTTTCTAAGCCGCAGAATCATCCTTTTAAGTCCTTTAACTGGTGACATACCCATAGAGTACGGACCTTTCAAATCCTTTTAAGACCAGACTGAAGAAACTGATGCCAGACCCTTCTTTGATTCCATGTTTAAGTAAGTCTAGGTGGTTTGTGAAATCCCTTTTCTCAGAATCTCCAGTCAGTCAGATCCAAGTGCTGTGTTTTTAGGGTTACGTAGGATCTGAGGGCTGGTGATGGTATAACTTTTCACTGTTTTGGGGGATGGAGGTACGCTTCTATAAATAAACAGTGTGTTTGGGTTGTTTTACATTTATGTGCACCAGAATTGTTTGATAAACATGTATAAAAATTACACTACTGGCTAGTAGGTTGGAGCATATATGCTTAAAATGCATCGATTGAAAAATGAGCTTTATAATTCTAGGCTATATCAGTATGAGGACATGGCGTGTAGCACTGAACTGGTCATTTGAAACGGGCCTTATTTGGAGTCTATGAAAGGCATTAAGTTATAGTTACAAAAATATACAGTCTGTAGCCAGTATACAGGGTTCTGTCAGCGATGTGCGTCCTGGGTTGGACATGATTTATTGATTTTCAGTGAAGGAAACGATTAGAAGACCCCAGCCACAGGGTCTCGAGCACTCCACAGCTGGTGGCTGCAGCGCGAGAGCATTTGTTGCATTACGTCATTCATTCTCGCGTGCACACGCAAGCTTGTGTATGTTTGTCTGGATCGGGGTCTTGGGGGAGTCTGGAGCAACACTGCCATGCAGGACTACCACAAACAAAGCCCTGCGTGTGCTGGCCTGCCCGTGCCTTTCCTGTGGCACTGATGACCGTGCCTAATAAATGCGAACCTTTCGTGGCCATATGGTTAAATTTTACAACACAAGGAGTGGAAGTGCGTGTTCTCTGTTTAAGGTTTATTAGTTGTGTGGTGTTCTTTAACACACTTGGGTGGTATTCCAGTGATAACACAGGCATGCTTTAAATCTGCTTGTATTTGTAAATGTTGTATGTATAATTTTGTATGAATTCTCAATTGTAGCTAATTGACACAAAAAGAGAAATTTGGTCAAAAGTGTGGATTCTACACTTTTACACTACAGAGAAGAGGAAATATAGTTTATTGTTACTTGGACTTTGATAAAGGTTTTGTTGTGAACAGAAGAAAAAAAAAATCCACCTTTTTGTCATTTCTCTAAATAAACGGGAAAAATACATTTAAGGGCAGTAAGATTTTCCATGTCTTCATCAGAATAAAAAGACTGACTTTTCTGATGTGTGTGTGTGTGTGTGTGTGTGTGAGCGCCCGAGAGCGAATGCGAGTGTGTGCGAATGTGCGTGTGCGAGACAGTACGCTAGAGTGCGTGTGTAGCCTGATATTAATGTGCAGATCCTGATCTGTGTTATTGCCCTGATCTGGTGTCTGGTGACCTCATGCGTGGCTGCACACTCAGTCCAGCGCCTGGGGCTTTAACTGCTGCCGCACAGGAACACGCCGAAATGCTTCACTGAGATGGGCCGTATTAATACAATCCCCCACTGTCCACCTAGAACTCACGATCCCACTCATGCACATGCATCCGACCGTACCCCTGGTCATCAAATGGCCTGTTAAACATTCACCTCGTGGTTGATGTGTCTGTGACGAACTGTGCTGCAGCTAATCCACTGTGAAGCGTTCTGTAACGTGAGGGCGTCACATGCGCCTCTCCAGTAGCCTTACAGTCAGTAACCCAATACCTTTGCAAGCCGCCCTGTTCATTGCACAGTCGGGCAGCAAATGTATCGAGAATATTATTTACAGCTAATCCGGTGAACTGTTATTGTTCCTATTATTATCTGCAATTGAAATTACAGCTGATAATTATGACCGATAAACTGACACCCAGTTTTGCTTGTGGACCAAGTCACACGTTGCTATTGCAGAGTGAAAATGTAAACGGAGGAGTTGTTTTTTTTTGTTTGTTTGTTTGTTTTTTTAAGTACTTTTCAAGAACTGGAGATTGCAGCAAAAGCTGAGTGAATAGGTATCACCTTCAGTGTAACAAATTTAATTAGTTTGAAAACTCCAGTTAGTTTTCATTTTACACTTTTTTTTGTTAAAGGTCTCCATGAGACCTGAATTTTGTTTTTCTAGTGTGTAAAGATAGTTTTAAAATCAGAACTGGGAAACTTTATTGGTCCTGGAGAAAATTGCTGATGTTACGACTTCACAGAGACACACAGATAATATAAAATATAAAGTAGAAATAAATCCAATTGAAACTCTGTAGAAAAAAGTCGATATGAAATGCACTATGCTATGTACACAAATGCTGGGGTATTAGTACTATAGATAAATAAATTACTGTTAGGTGAATTACTAGTAACACAAATGGTGGTTGGGAGAATGTTTTTGCACGTAATAGAGATCAGTAGTAGTAGTAACACTGACATTCCATTTTTGAGAAATATTTTGAGATCATGTAGATGTGAAATATGAGATATTTCAAAATGTGTGTGTGTATATTTATTTGTTTATATATAAATATCCCAAAGATATTTCATATATTTCACATCTACATGAAATTTCCACAAATATCATAGCATGTTGGATATTGGCCCCTTAATAGTAAGCGCCAGTCTGTAGTAGTAACAAGGTATTAATAATTAATTATAACCATAATCTTTACTGATATTCCATATTTGTGCATCCCTAATGTACAGTATATTCAGCAGATATTACAGTACATTACCAGGTTGGTCCTAAGCCATGTATACCTGACATGTTTGACTCCCTGCTTTCTTTTGCAGTCCCTTCGAGGTTGTGGTTGGGCCAGAAGCAGGAGCGCAGAAGATCCGAGCCTGGGGTCCAGGTTTGGAGGGCGGCGTTGTGGGCAAGTCTGCTGACTTTGTGGCCGAGTCTGTGGGTCCAGACGTGGGAGTGCTTGGTAAGTTCTGTTTAGTTCAATGTTGTTTACATTTATCACAAAGCAGCTTGACCCAAGACTCAAATGCTCTTTTTTTGTTTTTTTTGTTTTTTTCCCCCTCTGGTCCGCATTGTATAGTACAAAAGTAAGTGAGAGTTACAGACAACAGGCCTGTGAAATAAACCTGGAAGTCTGTCAAAGGTTGTCAGAAAAACACTCCTCATATTTTCTTGCTTCTGACAGTTTGAAAATAGACATTTGAAAGAACTCTGCCTCTTGGACGACCCCAGAAAAAGTTGTTTGAATATTGGAAGAGACGACAGCATCATTAAACAAGCTATTATACAGACTGTTGGCTCTCCAGATGTGAATGCAGAACCCAGCTTTGCATTTTGTCTCTCATGCAGGTTTTGCCATCGAGGGCCCGTCCCAGGCCCGGATCGAGTGCGAGGATCAGAATGATGGTTCTTGTAATGTGAAGTATTGGCCCACGGAGCCTGGGGAGTATGCTGTCCATGTGATGTGTGATGACGAAGACATTGAAAACAGTCCCTTCATGGCCTTCATCGGCCCAGACAACAAATCCAGTGACCCTGACCAGGTACTGACCCCTCATTTATACTGAGTCTTGAAGACTGAAGTAGAAAGTATTGAAGTCTCCGAGTCACATTGGTGTGAAAGCAATGGTTTGGTTCAAATGTGTCTTGACTGTGTGATTTTGGGGGGTGAGGGGGGGTGATATTTTATGGGATTTTATGTTTTTTTTGTTGTTTTTTTAAAAAAAACTCCTTCAGGTTAAGGCCTATGGTCCAGGCTTGGAGAAGACAGGCTGCATCATTAATAAGCCTGCTGAGTTCACAGTGGAGGCCAAGGATGCAGGAAAGGGTCCTTTAAAAATCATGGCCCAGGTGAGTCCATTTAAGGGTGAGTTTCCTTGCCTCTGACTTTGCTCCTTAATACACAGAATTATCCTTGGAAGCCCTTTAACTGCTAACATATTTAAGGGATATGGCCCGTTGTAATCCTTTTAAAACCATACTGAGTAATCCCCTGCCAGACTCTTATTTGCCTTAAGTTTAAGTTAAGTCTAGGTCATTTGTGAAATCCCTTTTCTCAGAATTTCCACTCAGTCAAATTCAAATGCTGCATTTTGGATTCCATCAAGGTTGTGTGTAGGTTTTGCAGTCTGATGGTATTATACATTTGGACTGTGTTCCTATAGAACATGCCCATATTTTGCAATCTTATTACAATTTGTGGGTTTTTTTTTTTCAGTATTTTATGAGTTAGACCCACTATTAAAAGTTCTGAATAGTTGGTAAATTGGTAAATAATGATTATTAGATTAGATAAATGGTATTTAATTTGGGTAATTCATGAACAAGCTGCATTGTATATGTAAATTAGCCTGTTCTTTTGATCGTACTCTAGAGCTCGTTTGCAGAAGCATCACTGTTCTTTTTGTACCCGTGTCTTGTTTTCAATGTCAGAACGCTGATGGCGAGCCCGTAGACGTGAAAGTGAAAAATAAAGGAGAAAACATCTACGCCTGCTCTTACACCCCAACCTCAGCCGTCAAACACACAGTGGCGGTGACCTGGGCAGGGGTCAGCGTTCCCAACAGCCCTTTCAGGGTAAGCCCACCTGAACCCGAAAGCTCCATAGTTCCCCATAACACCTCAGCGACTAACCAGTCCCCCGAGCTCGCTAACCTAACGGAGTCTAAAGTGTCGGGAGTGAAGTCCAACCCCGCAGGTTCTGGAGCCGGCACCCCTGACAGCCCCGCTCCCAAGCGCAAACCCATCATTATTATTACCACTTACACCGAGGAGTGTCGCTCTTATTCAGCCAGTTAAATTGCTGTAAAGAGTTTATTTTGCCTTTTTATTGAATTTTGCCTTTTTGTAATCATTGTACTGCAAGCCTAGTTTTTGTATTGATTCAAACTGTTAATAACTAACTTTTTTTTTTTTTTGCACTGGCTTCATTTTCACTGAACTAATTTGACTAATTCATTCAACTAATTTGACTAAATATTGTACACTTGATTGCGTGTTAAAAATTGAACACCACTGGTCAAATTACACGTGTTGAATATCTCTACAGGGAGCACACACTTTTTCTGTAAACTTTATTAAAAAATCCAAGCATTGCATTTTTATATATGCTGATTTATTTGCACAACACATTGGATTTAAAGTTGACACCTTATAACAAACGATTACATGCCGTAACTCGTACGCACGATACCTTTCATATTTATTTTGTTAAATTTGGCAAATAAACAATAATTAGTTATTAAAATAAGCCGAAGTGTCTCTTTAGAGAAATGGTACTTATTTTCACATGGAATTTGACCATGGATGCCCAAACGTTTGCATGCAACTGTATGTAATCTAATTCATGAATGTATTTGGTCACATTTTATTTTGGTGGTACCCAGTAGCTTATCTTATAATGTTCAAATTGTTAAACTCCCAGTTACATAAACAGTCCAAATGGGTAGAGTCAGGACCAGAAGTAGATTGTGTTTGGGTTGAGGTTACTGTTGGAGTGGTAGTTTAAAAGATATCAAGTTAAATGTGATGATATTTGATAAATGTTAATGAGCATCTATAAAAACATCCACAATGTACTATTCCAATAAAGTGTCACCATGTGTTGCATATGTATTTTTCAAACTAATTTCTTATTAATTTTTAAGCTAATTTTTTATGTGTTTTATTAACTGTACAAACAAGCATTTCACTGGAGATCACATTTCTTTAAATCATCGTTTTAATCTGATTCACTTGTTATGCTGTTGCACCAGGCAAGACTTTATTTATCGTCTTCCTCCCCACCTGCCGTTTTTCACTTGACTGAAGTCTCACGTTTTCCGAGCTGAGAAAAATGAACTAACATCAACCAATAGGACTGAACTGCAAAAACTTGAAGATTTGGACAATTACACAGACTCGTTTTTTTTAAATACGAAATTATGGACTTGAAACTGATTTCTCTAATTGTGAAATGAATGCTATCAGACATAAAAACAAATGTAAGGATGTTTTAATAATGCGTCTCATTGTGTAATTCTTCTGTATCTGTACTACAAAGCAATTTTGATTTTTAATAATTCATTTTACAATTTTTCATAATTTTATAATTAAAAATCTGACTTTTTGAGTGGAATCTGATTATATAATACTTTGTATGTGCCTCTGATATGCATGTCTGTTTTTATGTGTGTTCCAGTATTATGGTACTGTGTAATTAGCTGTAAAGTTGTTGGTTAAAGGAGCAATAGGTAGCAGAAGATGGTCTAAAGGAAAACAAATCATTGCATTGACTTATAAGGTAAATGTTTAGGGTGCGCTATGGGTTGGGGAATGCTTTTCTTTTCTACAGTGTTCACACTGCAGTTGAAGATCTTATCCCGTTTCTGTTTCCAAGGCACAATTACAATCATGATCAAGATGAAGTAGGAAAAGCAGCTTATTGCTCCTTTATATAGACACATTATATGCTGTGTGATTTCAAGGCATTCTGATTTTGTCTTTATTTCATCATTTGGAGTAAATTTGTTGGTTGTTTTTGATTCTAAAATGTAACATAACGCTGTTCTGCTTTAGGTTCAAGTCGGAAAAGGAAGTCACCCTCACAAGGTGAAAGTGTTTGGTCCTGGCGTGGAGAGGACTGGCCTAAAGGCTCATGAGCCCACACACTTCACTGTGGATTGCACAGAAGCTGGAGAAGGTAGCCCACACACACACACACACACACACACACGCACAGACATTTTCCCCCCATAATTTAATCAACAGTCCATAAAGAACATATGGTCATTTTGAATGCCCAGTTTAATTTGTTTTTTATTTCTTGACACTCGTGTAGGTGATGTCAGTGTTGGTATCAAGTGTGATGCCGATGTCATCAGTGATAAAGAAGAGGACGTCGACTTCGACATCATTCCAAACGCAAACGACACAATCACAGTCAAGTACGTCCCGCCGGGGGCCGGACGCCTCACCATCAAGGTCCTTTTCACGGATCAGGTGAGTGAAGACTCGTGAAAGCTTTTCTGTTCAGTCTGTGTAGGCTTTGATCATGAGTGTTAAGACTTTTTGGTTGTAGTGGATAACAAAGGATTCTATTACTACTAATAATGAATTTGACTTCTATAGCACACTTTGACAGTGTTATCTGAAGGAGCTTTTACACACAAAGTAAAATACAATGAAATGAGTGGAATACAGTAAAGTAGACTTGGGAAAAAACAAAATAAAAACCGAAATGAGGAGAACATTAGTTAAATGATTAGCAGGCCTCAAAAGTTCAGTTTGTTTGGAAACAATTAAAGATTTAGAATTTCTGTGAAATTTCTGAGAGGCTGTTCTTCTCTTTGATTTTTCTTAATCACTAATTAATTAATTTGCCAATGTAGGAAGTTCCTGTCAGTCCATTCCGTGTCAAAGTGGAACCATCGCATGACGCATCCAAAGTCAAGGCGGAGGGACCCGGGCTCGCCCGTGCAGGTTTGTCAACGTACTGTTTTTCATGTTCATTATGGGCTTAATTATTTTTCAGGTGGAGTCACACATCTTAGTATTATAATGTCCCTCTCATATCAAGACTGTGTAACCCCCATGTTTAAACATACATTGCGTTCAGTAACTTGTATGTTGACCATTTTTCTCCCATAAAGATTCCGTTTCGTAGATAAGAGGTCTTATGATGTTAATACCCAGTCATAGTCTCCTGTATTCCATATTCTGTCCCGTATTGTTTTCTCTCTTCCGTTTTTCAGGTGTGGAAGTTGGAAAACCCACTCATTTCACCGTTCACACCAAAGGAGCAGGCAAAGCCCCTCTGGACGTGCAGTTTTCTGTCCCTAACAAAGGACGGCCTGTCCTAGACTTCGATGTCATTGACAACTATGACTATTCCTACACTGTCAAGTACATTCCAGTCCTGCAGGTGAAAAAAATATATAAAATCATCCCAGACACATTTACTGGCGGCTGTAGAGCGAGAGTCAAGCCTCTTCACCTTTCAAACGTTCCAACTTCTCAAACAAGTACGTTCTTTCCATATCGGATTTCTTGATTTCTGTCCCTTCAGGGTGAAATGATGATAATAGTTACTTTTGGAGGCGACCCCATCTCCAAAAGCCCCTTTCCTGTGGGAGTGGCAGCCCCGCTAGACCTCAAGAAGGTCCAAGTCAACGGCCTGGAAAGCAGTGAGTTCTCTTACTCACTCTCTCTCCCTCCCCATCCACACAGACACACACGCACATGGCTTTGCAGTACTTAACAAATAATTTACAGTGTGTTCTGCCGCCAGCGCTCTGTGTGTTTTTACAGTGAGTAATGTGCTCTGTTCTATAACTTTCACCACACAGTTGTTGACAATGTACTAAAAGGCACTTTGTTTTGTTTTTTTTCTTCCATTGCATTTAAGGAGGTTTTATTAGCACGTGTGTTTTCGGTTTGTGGAGAACCTTTTGGTGAGGGTTCACAGATTTCTAAATAAACTTGCCCTTTATTACCACAGGCTCTGCTACAGCATAATGACTTTATGTAATACCATTTTAAAGTGATGGGTTTAGCCAAAAATCTAATTTACACACATTTCCACTTATCCTAAATGTAGTCAGCCAGCCAAGACATGTTCGGTTTCCAAAGTAGCTGAATGCATTGGAGCTGCAAGCGAAACAAGCAGCACAAGCGTATTGCTAATAAACCTGCGTGTTTCAGGGGTGGAGGTCGGCCATGATCAGGAATTCGCAGTCAGCACAAAGGGAGCGGGCGGCCAGTGCAAGCTGGAGGCCCGCATCACCGGTCCATCAGGCAAGTCTGTGCCGTGTGTGGTGGAGCCCCAGCCTGGAAAAGAAGCCAGCCTGGTGAAATACATCCCTAAAGAGGAGGGCACCTACAGCGTGGACGTCCTTTACGATGGAAACCCAGTGCCAGGGAGCCCCTTCCCTGTGGAGGCTATGCTACCCCCAGATCCAAGCAAGGCAAGAGTGCTTTTATGTTGTAGATGCTCATATTTCCTGCATACATACGTGTAGTTAGACGTTTTGCTGTACTATTAAAATTACTGAAGTCATTTGCATTCAATTTACATTCTCTATTTGGTGATACTATTCTCTACTTGGTCATGCTATTGTAACATCTTTCAGTAAAGGAGTTATTGAAAGATGAGGAATATTGAATGTTTCAGTGGCAGCTCGAAACAAATCGATTTCTGTTCTCCTCAGGTGAAAGCCTTTGGTCCAGGCCTGAAAGGAGGCTTGGTTGGGAATCCTGCTGAGTTCACCATTGACACCAAGGGGGCTGGTACGGGTGGGCTTGGACTGACCGTGGAGGGTCCCACCGAAGCCAAAATTGAGTGTTCTGACAACGGCGACGGCACCTGCTCTGTGTCCTACCTCCCAACCGAGCCTGGAGAGTACCTGGTCAATATTCTCTTCGAGGACGTCCACATCCCTGGTTCTCCCTTCCACGCTGATATCCAGTACCCCTTCGACCACACTAAGGTTGTGGCCTCAGGGTCCGGTCTGAAGCGTGGTAAAGTGGGAGAGGTCAGCGTGGTGAACGTAGACTGCGCCAAAGCCGGGCCTGGCCAGCTGGTGCTGGAAGCCGTGTCTGACACGGGCTCCAAGGCCAAGACCGAAGTCTTGGACAACAAGGATGGCACTTACACGGTCACCTATGTGCCGCTGACGGCCGGCATGTACACACTGCTGCTGAGGTATGGAGGCAAAACGGTCCCCAGCTTCCCCGCCAAGGTGCTGGTGGATCCAGCCGTCGACACCAGCAAAGTGAAGGTGTTCGGACCAGGAGTGGCAGGGGACGGTAAGAGCTCACTGAATGGTCATGTTTGGGACATTTTATTTTTCGATCTACAGAATCTCGACCCAAAACGTTTACAGATACTACAAACACAGTGTATACTCAAATTTTTAATGATGTTTTTGGAAAATAATATATAACCACGCTTAAGGAAGGAGTAACAAAAAAAAGCCAAAAATCTTTATACAGCTGCGCGTGCGTGTGCGCACATGCAAGTTTACTCCTTTTCCATATTCTGTAAATCTGGTCTTAAGGGTTGTATACATCTGTTTAGTCCAGAGTTTGGTAAATACGTTTTTCTGAAGACAAAGAGAGAGATTTACTATATCTATACAGTCTTGTACTGTTGGGGGTTTGGACAGTAACCAGCGCCTTGTTAATACTGCCAGCATCAACAAGGTATTTATAGGTATTTGCCAGCAAATATAGGTATTTATTGGATCTCCTTATGAATAATGTATGCTTTAAGTTCAATTTAATACGTCCAATTTATCTCAGTAATGGTAAGGTTTTTAAAAAAATGTAAATTAATTAAATCATTCTGTATGGAAAATTGGACTGGATGTCAATGCCTACCTTTCGCATTGGATCAGAATATCAGTGATTTGTAAATGAAGTTGTTCTTCCACAGAGCTATGCTAATTCTTAAAGCCTATGTAAAGTTCATGGCCTTTGAAAGGAGTCTCATTGATTCCTGGTTCCCATGACATCATATAAACTCCGCCTGGCGTCTAACAACCTCTTTTCAAAGACGTGTCATTACGGATGCCTCTTCTTTCAGAGCCTCTCCGCTCATTATACCCTGAATGACTTCAGCCTCAACAGAAAAGAGGTCCTTCAGAAAGGTCTTGCTGAAAGATCCCAGTTTGACTTCAAACACATGAGAGTGGCAATGACATTTTTATGAAGGAGATGAATCGCTTTATGAAAATGTCCTCCTCTACAAGAGTACCATGTACTTTTCTTTCTTTCGTTGTTCCCTCGTGCATCATTTGACTTGTGTTAAGCCCTTTTTTTTTTTTTCCCCACTTCACTCTTTAGCCGTCTTCAGGGAGGCCACCACTGACTTCACTGTTGATGCTCAAGCGTTGACCAAAACTGGAGGGAAACACATTAAAGCCCAAGTACAGAATCCATCAGGCGCTGTCACGGACTGTGACGTCATTGACCAGGGCAATGGCACCTACAAAGTGGAGTACACACCGTTTGAGAAGGGTACAGTACTCTCTTATCTATATATATATATATATATATATATATAGCAATATGTTACACTGACATCTTAATTTAGAAATAAAAAATCGTCGTTGTGCCAAGAAAACCTGATATCTAAAAAAAAACACTGTAGGGAAAAGGACACAATGCACAATGTTCTCAACATCTGTTCATGTTAAAAATGTAAATTAAATACAATTACATTCATCATGTGTTTCAACAATGTGAAGAAGGTTTTTTTTTTAGAAGATGTGAGAGAAGTGGGCTCATCTGAACTATTTCAGTACTTGGAGTCCTCATCAATATTTGTTACAATGGGGGGGGATCATCATTGTGCCTCGAAAACCCAGTGTCTATAGGGGAAAGGGCATACACAACACTCTCACCTGTTTTTTTACATTAAGCAATGATGTTTTTGAGAGTGTGAGAGAAGTGGGGTCATCTCAACTATTTCTCATGAAACACTATGATGTTGCCTACAGGTGTCCATTCTGTGGAGGTGCTGTATGATGACACTCCTGTACCTAAGAGCCCTTTCCAGGTCACTGTGGCCGAGGGCTGCGATCCTGCCCGAGTTGTAGCTAAAGGCCCTGGATTGGAGGAAGGTCTAACAGAGAAGCCTAACAAGTTCTCAATCATCACCAGGTACTGCAGCTTTAGAAACTGAGATCTTATTTCAGCCCCATCGGTTGTGGTTTTTCTGTGCTGTTTATTGGGATCGTAAGTTGCGTTTAATTATTATGAGTTGTCTAAAGACAAATCATGAACTTTATGGAGTTTAAGTCACAACTCATTTTAATGTGTTTTTATTGTTTAATAAATGATTTATGTAGGAAATGTCGTTACTTGCAGTTCCTGCAATATGAAAGTTGCACTTTTTGAAAATGAGAGTTTAATTATATATTTGTATGTGTATATATATCAGACTATATA
>JBBJLS010000134.1:7445253-7455862 GCA_037577275.1 Bryconaethiops microstoma | reverse complement strand
TTCCACAATGATGCCTCTTGTACATCGTCTTATTATCTTCTGGGAGACGCCTGTGTCATTTCCAATCAAGAAGAAACCCGCTTGTTGAATAAAAGTAACTAAGTCAAAATTTGCCAGGGGTATGAATAATTCCGTTACTGTAGGTATGTATTGTGTGTGTGTGTATTTGTGTATGCGTATATTTATATTGTGTGTATATTTTTGTTATATTACTTAGGGGTGGGCAATATGACATTGAATATTATCATTTATCCTTATTGTTTAATATGAAAGGGCCTACATAGACTTATTTAATTGGATTTAGTACAGTACAGTCATTTTGTGGAGTCCTGACTGACCATTGAAGTAATTGTATATAATTTTGTAACAGGTGGTCTTGACTTGGCCATTGAAGGCCCGTCGAAGGCAGAGATCAGTTGTGTTGACAATAAAGATGGCACTTGCACGGTCACGTACCTGCCTACACTGCCAGGAGATTACAACATATTGGTGCGTTACAATGACAAACACATCGCCGGCAGCCCTTTTACTGCTCGAATCACAGGTGAGGACTTGAGCTGGATGTGTAGTGATCTGTATAGTTTACTCATAATCATTCTGCGTGATAGCCAGGGAAAGTTTTAAAACCTGACCATTGCAAAATCCTTCCAGCCTGTTCAACAAATTCCTTTCCCTTATTGTTGATTTTGCATTTGTTTGCAGAGGACAACAAGAGGAGGTCTCATGTGAAACTAGGCTCTGCGGCTGACTTCGCTTTGGACATCACTGAAACGGACCTCAGTTTGCTCACAGCCAGCATTAAAGCCCCTTCGGGCCGCGACGAGCCCTGTCTGCTCAAGAGACAGCCCAACAATCGCATTGGTAAGAGGGTCTCGTAAAATGGTTATCAAAGTGCATTAGTAAGTATATGACATACGATGTAGTTCATTAGTTGTGTAACCTGCACAGAAAAGATAATTGATATTATTTTGTACGCCCGAGTCCCAGAAACCCGAGTGTTGTTTTAAATATCCGGCAAAGTTTGACCGAAAGAAACACGAAGGAAATGTAATGAAATGTGGCTCAAAAAACATTTGAGACCAGCCAGAGAACTGTCTAGGTGCGGTCCTAATCCTCTGAATGTTCCTCGTCCAAGCTGCTACAGCTGATGATTATCTACACTCTTCACTTTCACAGGTATTTCTTTCATCCCTCGAGAAGTTGGAGAGCATTTGGTCAGCATTAAGAAGAACGGACGCCATGTTCCCAACAGCCCGATCGCCATTATGGTGGTGCAGTCGGAGATCGGCGACGCCAGCAGGGTGAGAGTGTACGGACAGGGGCTGATAGAGGGACGCACGTTTGAGATGGCTGACTTTGTAGTGGATACAAGAGATGCTGGTGAGAAACCAATTTTGCTCAAATGTCCTTTTCTAATGTGAAACACACGTTCTTTTTACAGCCCTAAATGTTTACGTATTACCGTGCAATAGAGTGCAAATCATATTCCTAATAATGTTCAAGATAAGGAGTCCTGTCTCTATATTTTAGTGTTTTTGGGCTTTACCGTAATGGGGGCTTTGTTTTATGAAGGTTTGTGTAACAGAAACACTTGGGTATGTTACACTTTAAAGGAAGCAGCTGACCTGTCTGATCCTTTAAAACAGAAGAGTGTGCCAGATGTAGAAGTTAATTGAGTAATCCTGACGGGAACTACAGCAGGCATTTTTTATTTTTTTGGTTTCCCTGCTTTCTTGGGATGATGCCATGCAATTATGTCCCATTTTAGTCTTTCACGCCGTCTCTGGGGTGCCCGCTTCCGGCATTTTGAAATGCGTAAGTGCTAAATGACCGATTCCTGCCAAAATGTCTGACTCTTCTATGGTTAATTTGATGTTATTTTTTATGTTCCCAAATGGACTTAATTGGCTAGGACAGGATCCAGGTAAGTCGTGAAAAGTGACTCAGGAGTGGATTAGGAAAATAGTTTTATTTCACGATTTCAGGAGCCTTAAATGAAGTACAACTAGTCTTATAATTGACCTGACTGAATGTTCGTGCCATGCGTCTACTGCTCAATAAACTCGAGCCTCTCTAAATCTTTTCCTAACTTCTTTAGAAATGAAATTAAGCATAAAAAGAAATATTTTCAGTTCGTTTGTGGTACTCATCTCACATCCACCAATGCCATGTCATTGTTGCTTGTACACCAAGGTTATGGAGGATTGGCTCTGTCCATCGAAGGGCCCAGTAAAGTGGACATTCAGACAGAAGACATGGATGATGGAACCTGCGGTGTCTCATATTGTCCCACTGAGCCTGGTACCTACTTAGTATCCATCAGGTTTGCTGAAGAACAGGTCCCTGGTAAGTCAAGTCACTGCTAGACTACATCAGCCATAACATTAAAACCACTGACAGGTGAAGGGAATGACATCGGTCGTCTTGTTCTAACAGCACCTGTCAAAGGGGTGGAAAGTGTTAGACAAGCAGGAAAATGCAGGCAATGATTGAAAAGGTGGGAAAAACACACAGTGCTTATAGAAGTTAATTGAATATGTTGCTGTGTGGCTGCAGACCAGTCAGAGTGCTTATGATGATCTCCATTATACCCAATATTTCCTAAAGGCAGCGGCCTCTTTCAGCAGGAAAACGTCCCCTGCCATACTGCAGTAACTCTTCAGGAATGTCTTGAAGAGGGCAAATAGTTTAAGGTATTGGCTTGGCATCTGAATTCCCCAGATATCAATCTGATTGCGCATCTGTGGCATGTGCTGGACCAACAAGTCCAATCCATGAATACCACAGTTCTCAGTTTAGAGGGCTTGAATGATCTTAATATTCTGCTGCTGACAGATACCACAGCACACCTCCAAAGGTCTTCCCTTGATGAATCTGTTTTGGTGACATGAGGGGCCTACATAGTGGTTTTAATGTTAAGGCTGATTGGTTTATTTCTGCCATGCATGCCTTCCCAACCCACCAGTAAAGCTACCATTACTTATTCTTCCCATTGATGTAGATTTTCATCTCAGTGTAGACCAAACACAGAAACCTGATGAACACTGTAATTACTGTGTAACTGTAAACCAACATCATGCTTAGTGTAATTATGCAAAGTTGTTTGTAAATGCTCTGGTGAAGTTTTTTTTCTTTTTTTTTTTTCCTCTATTGTTTGTAGGGAGTCCATTCAGTGTGAAAGTAACAGGGGAAGGACGCATCCGTGAGAGCATCACCCGGCGGCAGAAAGCCGCCTCCGTTGCCTCTGTTGGAAGCGTTTGTGACCTCAACCTGAAGATTCCAGGTAAGAAAAGATTGTTTGGAAGTCAAATGTTGTGTTTACTCTTGTACATGACATTCTAGGTGTGGAGTTAAGACCTTCAACAGTTCCTCAGACTTCTAAGACCATCCCAAGACCTTCAAATGTTCAACAGTTATGTTTGAGTACCTTTCCGTGTACCATTAATTAATAAAACCTTTCCAACACTTTTTAAATGAATGATTCAAACTCAAGTGTCCTCACATGAAGGTGTACCAGGAGTTTGATGCTTGAAAATTTCCCACTCAACTTGTTTGTACTTTCCTGTGTATTAAATTGACGAAAATATCGAATGGAAGACATTCTCTTCGTGGCATGAGAGCATGTAACCTGAGAATGAACTCGTCCACTTAGACCTCCAGTGTCTCATATATTATTAATGAGTTTTTATATTATTTATTTATTTTGTTTGCGTTCCCCTATTCCTTCTCTAGCCATGGATTACAGTTAGAAAGAAGTGATGTTGACGAATAAGTCGAGATGAATCTCGAGTGAGTTTGAGATTGTATGTGAGTGGAATTTGGTGAGGAGGACTTGGGACAGCTAGATGGATGATGGGGAGATAAATACGTTTTTGCCAGTGTCAAGAGTGATTAAGGCTTTTATGTTATATGTATTTTTAAGTAAATATTTTCTCTCTTAAGTGCATGTGTTGGGATAAATTACCCAAATATTCATGGGCGCACACTGACTCCCTAATTTTCTGGATAACATTTCTTAAAACTGCCAGGTAAAATTCCTGAGTAAACATTACCGTGTGCCAAGGTGAAATGTGCCTTGTTTGGATCCCACGAGGCATACCTGAATAAAAAGATCCAGGATGGATGTCTCTCTGTCTTTCTCATTTCCTCCTGGTGTTGTGCCAACCCCTTCATTTTGACCCGCGTAGTGTCAGTCTTGGCATCTGGAGTGTTTTCTCCAAAGGACTGAGAGACTGAAAAAAGGGTCTGTTGTCTTCTGAGTGGTTTTTAGTGTAAATAGCTTTCCCCCAACAACGGAAACATGTTCCGCGTAGATCCCAGGCCTGGAACTTTTGATTTGACACGGAGTGTAAAACCCTTTTCAACTCTGTAGTGGTGCAGCGGGCCAAGGCTAGGGTTTTTTGTTTTTTTTTTGCGTTATAGAATAGCGTTACAGGTGTTAAAACTACTTGGTGCAGGATCAACTGTGACAAGGCCAGCCGTAAAGATTTAAAGCCAAAGGCATTTTATTTGCTTGCTTTATATTGTGCCAAGATGGGGTTTTTGGTCCTTCATATAGTTTTAAGTAAAGCCATATGCAGCATATCATATAGAGGCGGTGTCGGATCATAAAGAATGAGAACACCACAGCTGATAAAGTTGGATCTGTGCTGTGATCCTGGATATCAGAGCATCTGTTGAGGAGAAGTCGTGTCAGAGGCCGGGGTGTGTTGATGGAGTTCTGTGGATGTACTCTACATGTGTCCTGGTTCAAGTTTATCTTACATAGTTCATAACCATTTTCTCCCTTTGTTGGGTCGTTTGGTTCAGAATCTGAATCACACTGACTAAAGCCATATGTGAGGAGTTGTAATCTAATGGAGGGCTCGCTGTGAGTAATGAGCGCTGTAATGGAGCGGAGGCCACACAGGGTTTTGCTCCCTGCTGTCTGAGCTCATGTTCTGGCTGGGTGAGGTCAGGCCTCTCTTACCCACTGTTGCACACTAAAGCTAGCAGATGGGTGACACTATAGAAACTATAGCCCAAACAATCAAATCTGTCCGCTTAGCAGTACTAATTTAGGATCAGAGGTCTGGTTGATGTGGTCAATTGACTGAACAGATCTAATCTACTTCAGAACTACTTCGGATGTAGAAGGTTGTAGTTTGTACAGTACTAGGCAAAATGCTTTTTCAAGTCTTTTATCTCGCCAATAAATGTTGCCTGTAACAGTAGAATACATAGAAATAGCGATGATTCAGTGGACAGCCTGTTGAAGCAGTTTTTCATTCAAGTTGTAATTCAGTAAGCAATTGGTTTGGGTGGTAGTTCAGTGCAATAGTTGGGATGTCGGAGAACAGGAACCGACATTGTCATCATCTAACAGTCTCGCATGATTCCGAAAGATATTCCTGGTATTTTTGTTGTACAGATTAATATTTCTATCCGAATTTCTGACGTGGCTTAAAGGACGTTTGACAAAAAAATCTAATTTTCCCACTTAGCAAATATACAGTTAGTTATTAAAGACATGTTTGGTGTCCAAATGTTGCTTCTCGAGAACTCGGCAGTCGCAGCCCAAATCGTTTTTATGAAATACATCTCCAGAACTTCTCTCAAGCTGGTCAGGCCTCATCCAGCTTCTCCTTGAGGTGTATGTGGCCGTATAATTTTCTAGAAATGATTTTTTGCAATTTTAGCCTAGTTTCTGCAGTTCTAACCTAATGAATTGGAATTACACCACCAAACATGCTGATATAAGAGGTAAGTGGAACCTTTCACTGATTTGTTCTTGTAGGACTTTAAATAAACCCTTTCCAGACCCCAAACAGATACATTCGATCGTAGTGGGTTGGGATCGGAGCTCTGTTTTCTGAGTCGCCTACTTTCCTACTTCTCTTCCTTCTGCTGTGACTGTTTTCCTTTAAACTTGTTTCACCTGCCTTTTACTGTCCTTCACCTTTCGTCACTGCTTCTGTCCTGTTCTCTTCGTGTTCCTCTGCCCGTTTCTTCCTTCAGTGACCTGGTTCCTCCTGATTCTGGCGGGGGAGCTCATCTCTCAGAGAGTTTACCGCTCTCACTGCACTCTGTGGCTCAGGAGAAAGGCCCGGGCGGCCTCAGGCTCTCCGCGGCCCCTGAGGTTCAGACGCTTCTCTGTGGGAGTAGTGAGGATTGGCCCGGCCCTGGCAAGGCCCTCTGGGCAGGAGGGTGCGTTTTAAGCGCTGGGCATGTGGACGACGAGGTTGGCAGAAAACGCTTGCTTTTGTTTGCTTGCATGTGTGTTGTCGTGCACGTAAAGAGAAGTGTGTGGATGGTGTATCCTCCTAATTAGGGTTGCACCTGTCAATTAGGTGTGTAGTTAATTCATTTGTGATTATGTATCTAATTGACTAATCAAACCAGTATGCCCTTTAGGCTTCTTCTCTCAAAATCGAATCTGTGCATCAGTAAAACCAAAGAAGCCCGATTAGACCCGACGCAACATCTTGGAACACTTTTAAGGAAAGAAAAGACTTTTGCATTAATGTCAACAGCTAATTAACTTTATTTAATGCAGCTCTACTTTTAATATCCATTTAGTTTTTAAATCTACGACATACCAGAATACTCAGTCAAGCTACCCAGCCAGCTACTTCCGGCACTGCTCGATGTCTTTGCATGCCAGTCATCATGGTGCTGTTACTTTATGTCAAATCCTGACAAGATCACAGAAAAGAAAGCGAATGACACATGATTTGAAATTTACGGGGGGGGAAAAAAAAAAGACAATCTCCTGTAATGTCACATCTGACATGACCAGAATTGATGCTTTATTGCTTTTATTTCACATCCTAACTTTGATATAGAGTAACAGTAAGCTTTTGGTGTGATGTTAGAACATTCATTAAAGTTATGCATTCACTGAAGTTATGCTCAAAGGTTTATTCCATCATGTCACACTACTTTTTGGGATTTGGGATCATTGGTCATCATAATTGCTGATATTTTACTACGTCATACAGTATAGATAGAAATACTGAAAGCCAGACAGCAGAGGTTGTTTTTAAGATGTTTGTAGGGAACATCGAGACGTTATTGAATATTGGATTTTGGAAAATTGATAACTTGGGACGGATTTCTTTCCATTATTTAATGCCGTAGCTATAATGTAAATACTTACTCTGCACATCTGGAACGGTTTCCATTTACGTCAGAGAGGGACGACACAGCCAAAGGTCACTTCACACCGAGTGTGTGTTTTAACAGGCAAGTTTTGAGAATGTCTTTCACATCTGAGCTCTGGGAGGCTGACAGTTGGTTCGCTCTGTGCTGCCGCAGCTCCTGTGAGATGGAGAATTTCTTCATGCTTTGTCAGCAGCTTCTAAAAGAAAAATGACAACTCTTTTCCTACTCGGTGTATCAGGTTAAACAATATTCGGCACATTAAACAATAATTAAGCAGAAGAATTCTCTCTCTGATGGCGTTTTCTCTGTGTGCCGACACTCCAGTGTGAGTCGCCCCCACTCACAACTCTGAAATAAATCCAATACTGGAGTTTAGAAAAGTGGGTCAGGTCACGCAACACTCACAAAACATAAAAATAAAAATGTTCGTAAGATATTTACCTCCAGATTTGATTATCATTCTCCAAATATTTTTTGCGATAACTTTATTGTCAGGTTTTGCAGCTGTTTTTGGTTACAGTCTACGGCTCTGATTTGTTCATTTCGGTTCTTTTTTTCTTTTTTTTCATAGTGCTAATTAGTTGAAATCTATGAAGGCATATTTATAAATCTATTACAGCAAAGAAAATGGAACAGAATAAATGTGTACATTTATGTTACTAATTATGTAACATAATGTTATTAAAAACAGCTGTTCCAAACTTTTCAGCAGTAGTTTACAAATAATGTAAAGTGTATAAAATAAAAATCATTCTAATCTTGATTTGAGGAAAATTTTTGGGGCCCCTCATTCTGCTGTGTGGCACTTCAGAACTGGTGTGTGGGATCTTTAGCCTTGGGCCTCCTTGAGAGATCAGCGTCAGAGGTCAGGGTTCTGGCATGTCGGCTGTGTTGCTTACAGATTCGTTCTTTACAGTATAAGCAAGTTTGAGAATCCCCAGACGTCCCACACACCCACACACACACACCCACACACACACTGCCCTGAAAGTGTGCTGTAGGGCTGATCTTAGCAGATGAGTGGAAACATCTATCTCGGTCCCCCATTTTTGGTTTCACAGTCTAGTTACTTATCGAATCTCTGCTCTCTCTCTGTCTACCCTCCTCTCAGCATGTTGGCCTTTCATCACCAGTCTGTCTTCCCTGTCCTCTGTTTCTGTTGTCCAGAGATCGATGTCCTCGACATGTCTGCTCAGGTCACCAGCCCTTCAGGAACCACAGAGCCGGCTGAGATTGTT
Organism: Bryconaethiops microstoma; assembly: GCA_037577275.1. Classification (NCBI taxonomy): domain Eukaryota; kingdom Metazoa; phylum Chordata; class Actinopteri; order Characiformes; family Alestidae; genus Bryconaethiops; species Bryconaethiops microstoma. The sequence goes on along the minus strand of JBBJLS010000134.1, from coordinate 7,447,481 downwards.
GAGGTGGGCAACCACACCTACTGCGTGCGCTTCGTGCCTCATGAGATGGGCGTGCACACGGTGGACGTGAAGTACCGCGGGCAGCATGTGCCAGGGAGCCCCTTCCAGTTCACTGTGGGGCCTCTGGGAGAAGGAGGAGCTCAGAAAGTGAGGGCAGGAGGCCCTGGCCTCGAGAAGGCAGAGACGGGCGTCCCAGGTACAGAAATACCCGTAGTATTAGCATTTCACCCTTACTTAAATTCTCTGGCATGTTGTGTAATCACTACAGAATTACACTTTTAAAAACGATTTGAAAAATCAAATTGTAATTGATCAGCCCAGACATGTCTGGTGTTCAATTTTGCATTGGAGAAGCTAATTTAGTTCATGTTTTTAAATCTGCATGTCTAAATGTTGGCACTTTTACCAGAGCAAGTGCTTTAAGTTGACTAGGATGATATTGAAAAAAAAAAAAAAACTGCATCATTACAGTGGTCTGGTAAATCCACAACAAGACCCTCAGAGTACCTTTTGCGCTTTGCCCCACAGCTGAGTTCAGTATATGGACGCGTGAAGCAGGAGCCGGAGGTCTGTCCATCGCCGTGGAGGGCCCCAGCCGGGCAGAGATCTCTTTCGAAGACAGGAAGGACGGATCCTGCGGTGTTTCCTATGTTGCTCACGAACCTGGTATATATAGGAGCCCATTCTTTATAACTGTAAACTAGAATTGAGCGCGCACACTGTTCTCATTTTACTCTGTTTGCAGGTGACTACGAGGTGTCTGTGAAGTTCAATGACGAGCACGTTCCAGACAGCCCCTACCTGGTGCCTGTGGTTGCACCCTCAGACGACGCGCGCCGCCTTACTGTTTCCAGTCTTCAGGTGAGACATGAGGAAACATCTCCACACCTGGGCATGTCCGCAGCTATCAAAGAATAAGGCTCTAATATGGTCACGCTCTTACACATCAGATTCAGGGGATCTTGATCTGTTTCAGCAGGGGATCTTGATCTGTTTTTATCTTTATTTTAATATTCCTGCCCTCAGAGAGAAAAGAAATATATATATATATATATATATATATATAAAAAACAATACATGGTTCATTACCCTGGTCATAGTGATTTCTAAATATTGTTGGGTGACTCCATTTCCAAGGGGGTATTGGCCCACCAATAGAAAAATTGGAAGTGGATATTGTATTAGTCCATAATGTAATATGCATATGAGTGCTTTGTATATTCTCATATAAGCAGAGCAAATGACAAAAAACAAGCAAAATGCTGTTGTTTTTTTAAAAATTTTATTAATGCAAAAAGGACGGGCTGAAACATTGTATGTATGATTTTATGTCAGGGCCTCGCACTCCATCTTGAAGTAATTTGGTTGATACAGTCGGATGTATTTAGTGTGGTAGGTGTATGATATTTATACAGTTTTTGACTCGGATGGAGTGGTGTAAATATATTCCCTAAATCTTAATGAACCATCACTATGTGCTTGAGAGGACAGATAAATTCAGGGTGTTTTCTAACGTTTGCATCCAAGTCCAGCCTCAGCTGAGCGATAAAGTTACTCCATATGAGTTATTCTACTCCACACGGAGCACTTACTCACATAGACGTCTGGAAAAAGAGAAGACTGGACCGAAGCTGTTTTGGAACAGCGGTCATTGTGATAGTTGAAGTGTTTTCGGTCATGTTTTAACCGAGTTTAGTTAGGAAGGCACCCTGCTTTGAGTAGCTGCTGGACATCAATCAACTTGTGTGGAACTTCTGGTGTTTCTCTTGTGTTTCATTTAAAGGCTTTTAACAGGGACACAACTCAAACTCACTGAAGTGGTGACTAAAGCAGAGAGAGAGACACCAGATCCGTAGAAACCCGTTTCCTGATTTAAACCCCAGTTTCACTTCTGTAGTCTAGTTAGTCTGTTACTCCATCTGCTCTCCCTAGAAACATCTCGTATGACGTGGTGACCTCTCTCTTTACTTTAGTTGGTCCATTGTGAGTTCAGGTAATAAAAAAATAAAAAAAAATTGAAAAAAAACCCAATGCAATAAGTGTGGAAAGATGTGTTCAGTGTTTGTCAAACTGTCAAAGGATCATTAAGAAAACTTCAGTATGGGGTATGTGGAGAATTAAAGCGTGTGTGTGTGTGTGTGTGTGTGTGTGTGTGTGTGTGTGTGTGTGTGTGTGTATATGTGTATGTGTATGTGTATGTATATGTATATGTGTATGTATATGTGTAT
>JBBJLS010000134.1:7425494-7436655 GCA_037577275.1 Bryconaethiops microstoma | reverse complement strand
TGTGTGTGTGTGTGTGTGTGTGTGTGTGTGTGTGTGTGTGTGTGTGTGTGTGTGTGTGTGTGTGTGTGTACTCACTGTGTACATACATACTTGCCTAAGTCACATATACTCATTGTGTACATACAAACTAAATGTAGACTTGCCTAAGTCTACATTTAGTTTACATATAGTTTACATACACATATATGTATATATTTTACAATACAGATGTCCATATTTATATTTCTAAATTGTATAGTGTACATTTTACACTGTACTGTTGATATAATATTTTATTCTATTCTATTGTTTTCTTAATTTTTGCTGCACTTAACTTTGTTCTGTCCACTTTCTGCCATGGCAAAGCAAATTTCCCACTTGTGGGACTAATAAAGGTTTATCTTATCTTATCTTATTTTATCTTATTGTTCATGACCCTACTCACCCTTCCCATACTCTTCCTTCTTCCGACTGGATGAATACAGGCCTTAACGGCTAAAATGGGATGTTTCTTTTCCCAAGCCAATAGACATCTAAATAAGAACTGAATGTGAACTAAATCAGATCTGTACTTCACACACCCTAACCCACTCTTGAACTGCCCTACTTCCTTTTCCCAAACACAACATATATACACACACAAATTGTTCCCTCATTAACAAGAATCACACTTGAATTACCAGTGCCCACGCCGCCCCAACCCCCCAAATCCCCCCCCCCCCAAAAAAACCCCACACCATTCAATTCCCTTTATTTATACTGTTAATGTTTTATTCTGTTTCTGTGACTTTTTATCTGGCAAAATGCTGTATTTATTCACACTGTTTCTGTGTTTCTTGGCTGTACTATATGCTGTCCTATATTGTAACGTTGTATTGTATTGAAGGTCTTGTACTTTCTTCTTGCTCTCTGAGAAGTTATGTTCTGTCTGCACTTGTTTAATTGTGTGTTGTTTTTTGTTCCACCACAGTCCTGGAGAAATATTGTTTCACTTCACTGTGTCCTGTGTAGATTTTTTAAATAACAAACACATACCTGACTTACTTAGCCCTAGAATGAATTTCCAATGGTATTCCAGATGAACCAGGATACCAACCAGTACTTGTACATATTTTACAAATTAACTTCAAATCTAAGTGAATGCATCTTAATTGCCCAAATTGTGTTGACCAAGAATCAGTAGAACTAAGAACTGTCTCTGACCACTGTGCTGTAGTCCCCATTTCAGCTAATTAATCATATCATAAATGCCTGTGTAGCAGGAGACAATACTACCTGTTTAAAGTTTTATATATGCATGAACGTATTGCAGCATTCTGTAAAGAAAGTAATAGTACTGTATTTTGATTTATTAATGGTTCCATTTTACATACTCTTTGGAAATAGTAAGATTAAGAATAAAGTTCAGTCAGGGATCACATGACAGACGGATTACATTAATCATTTTAAGCACCACGAACCAATGTAGCTCTAAAATATTAAATATAAAAAAATATTCATTACTAACAGTTTTGTCTCCTTTTTTCAAAACACAGTGATGTTGTCTGCGTAGTTTCAAGGGGTTTGAATTTGTTTGTATGTAAATTATTTCAGTTCTGGCTGGCCATCCTGTACTGTCCCTCTTTCAAAAACAGCCTGGATAAGCAAAACTGCTTTAGGCTCTTATCAGAAAAGGTGCTGGTTTTTATATTCAGTAGAGTAATGAATTCAACTGTAATGTAATGCACCTTCATACCTGCACAGAGATGAGGATAAAGGTGATGATGAGCTGTGAGGTGGGGCTGATGAATTTGGGCGGAGTTACAGACTTCTTGCCCTGCTCAAAGATGCGGTAGATACGGTTGGTTTTGGTCAGCATGGCAGAGTAGCTGATGCACATGCCGAGTCCAAGCAGCAGGCGGCGAAACGCACACACCACTGCCCCGGGCTCCGCAATCATCAGAAAAGTGATGAGGTAGATGAGGAAGATTCCAGTCAGAAGGACGTAGCTCAGCTCACGGCCAGATGCACGGACGATTGGCGTGTCGTTGAAACGAATGAAAGTGACAATGACACCGGTGGTAGCCAGGATGCCCAAGACGGCCAGGAAAACTGGAATAATAGCCCAGGGAGAGCTCCACTCCAACTTGATGATGGGCGTGGGCCGGCAGCCGGTGCGGTTTGGGGTGGGCCGCATGTCAAACGGACACATGTCACAATTAAACTCGTCCAGTAAGAACTGATACCCATCGCACAGCTCACAGTGCCAACAGCATGGGACACCTTTCACCATCCGCTTCCGTTCTCCCGGTTCACATGGAAAACTGCAGACTGAGTCTGGAACCTGTTTATCTCCTCCTGACCACTGCATGTCCTCCGCCTTACAGAGACATAGATGAGAGAGAAAAGAGATAAAGTCAGAATTGTGATGAGTTAATCTCCTGGCAATGTTCTTATCCTGCGTCATTTTTCAAAGAATGGTCCTTTGAAAAGGCATATCATAGGCCAACCTTTTGGAGAGTTCCTAACATCTTCATATGGAAAGTGATCATTTGGGGAGTTTACACACAGCTATAGGATGTGTAATAGGGTATCGGTGTGTAATAGGGTGGCGGTGAGACAAGTAATCCAGTGATAAACCTTCAAAGTTGCTGTGTTATGAATAAGAACTATATCACTAAGATGCATTTAATTTTAAACTGTTTGCTAAATTATATGAAATAATAATATACAGTTAATGCTTTTTTTGTAAAAACAATAGATTATTACGGAGTATTAATAAGTCATTAAGCTACAATCGAATTCCCCACTGCCGTTGATGTGGGTTTCCCAGAGTGTGACATACCTAAGCAAAAAATCCTAGGCATTTATTAATCAGCTTTAGTGCCTTGATGGTTGGATACATTGTAAAATCGTAAAAATATAGTACATAATGGTTTTACACAGGTACCTATAGCCAACATCTTTTTGTATGTGAGACACATGAACGGGGCAACTCACTAATTTGCATTCCTGATGTAAAAAAAAAAAAGAACATATTATGTAAATGAGATATCACCCAGGCCTAACTGGAGAGACATATGTATTTCTAACTTAGATACATCCAGTGCAGTGCATCTTTTATTACTTAGCTACAACAAGGCAAAACTAGAGAAGCAAACCTCCACTGAAAGGAACTATTTCTTTTTCCATGTCGCTTGGATAAGTGACCGCACATTGGGTGTTAAAGATAAATATTTAGCACAGACCAACTGACAAAAGTCCATATCATCTCAGGAGCTCTCCTGATGCCTACACTGAGTCGTAGGTGGTTTGTCCACTGGCCAATGAGTTTGTATCCCGGGTTGGTGGTGTTGGAGAGCTGGTACTGGAAGATATCATAACGTCCCGGGGCATCTCCATCCTCGTTAAACATCACCCCAGTACCTGCGCTGCCTGTGGAGCCAAGAGAGGCTGAGATTTAACAACAAATCCAGAATGGGAGCTTATTTACATAGACACACACACACATTCAGTGTTCTGCATAAGGATGCTGACACGTTCTTAAAACATTTCATTATCAAATCACACCAGTGAATCCACCCTAGAGTAAACTGCATTTATCAGTCATTATACCAAACTGTTTAACAGCTGCTGTGAGCCAGAAGCTGTAATTATAATTTGAAGGTGACTCCAAAGACATAAATTTAAACTCATACAGAATTACTTTTCATTTTAATTTTGGATCCAAGATGAACACAGATTATGAGCACGTGAATAAGACGAACGATTTGTGCACATTTGATATACATACGAAAAAAACATTACACGAAAAAACACATGATCACACTTTTCATTAGAAATGTGATCACACTTTATTCACACATTTGCTCGTGAACATGAGGTATTTGCGCACTTTAAATGGGCATCTTCACCATCACCCATTGTTTCTGTTCAATTTTCTGCTTTTGGAGAAGAGCTGCAGATGTGATTAGTTCATACTATGTTAGTCCATTCTAACTGGTTCTGACAGTTCTAACTGGTATTATGTTATAGTTTTCTAGCTATGCATTATCAGATAAAACACGATGTGGTGATTTAATTAACTAACATTAGATGGCGCTAACATTAACATGAGCTGTTGCCAGGCTCATGTTAGTGTTTATAAGTAAAATTAGGTAGCTAATGCACAGGGCATAAATGCCCTTCCAACAACCCCCACCCCAAACACACACACACACACACACACACACACACACACACACACACACACACACACACACACAAAAAGTCAAAAAAACAAATTGAGAATAAGCCTTAGAAATCAACATAAGAAGAGTTTTTCTCTCTGTAGATTCAGGAGCAATATCTTTATTAAAGTGATTGTGTTTCACCCAACTGCCCTGAGGTATTCACAGTCGAGTGGAAATCCATACAAGGCAGAGGGATGACCATAGCTAGGAAAAACACTAACAGCTCAGTGTTAACACTAGACTTCATTGAAAGCTCTGTGCACTCAAAGGCAAGAAATGGAGAGAAAGAAGAAAGAGGACTGGCACAGAGGAATGGCACTGAATAGGGGAAATGCATCTAGTGTTTGGAAAGAGAACACCCTGGGGGAGATGAATGAGGGTAGAGACACAGAGCATGCCATGCGGGAGAGTATGCCATGCTGTAGTAGTGCATTAGGAGGGTTTCTACGCATTGACGTCTCTATCTTTCACTACGTATAGGTTCTATCAAATCTGATTCCTATTGTGAGACTTGACAGGCTTTACAGAATGCTGAAAAAAAAAGATAAAAAGAAAAAAACTTTCAGCCTAATGAGAAAGTGTAGCGCATATATCCATTTTTGTCTAAATACAAACAACTTTTAGGTTAAATTAAAGTTTTTAATGTCACTGCACAGAGTACAAATACTTGGTAGTAAAATGCAGTTGGCACCTTACCAAGGCACAAAATAGCAATAAAGTGGAACGATAAAGAAAAAGATAAAAAGATAAGAATGATTATGAGTAAGATGCAGAAAGCTACACTATGCCACAATAGACAGAAGTGACATTGAAGTGAACAGTATAGACATTATATGGACAAAAGTATTGGGAAAAGAACATCCATTGGATTCAAGTGAGGTCATCAGTGATGTGGACACCCAGAAACTTCAACCTGGACACACATTTCACCTCAGTTTCATTGATGTGGAAAGAGACATGGTCACAACTTTTAATCCTCATGAAGTCAGTGGTGAGCTCCTTGGGCTTCTTTACATTGAGGGTGAGGTTGTTGGCCGTGCACCACGCCGGTAGATCCTGGTCTTCATTCCTATAGGCAAGGTGATCATGCCTCCTACTATGGTGTCATCTGTAAACTTGATGGTGAGGTTTTATCTGCGTGGAGGAAACATGCAGTCATAGAAAGGGAGAAGAGGATCAGACTCCCCACACAGCCATATGGCATGCAGGGTTCAGGGTGAGAGTGGCAGAGGTGCAATTGTTCAGCTGAACAGGTTCAGGATGTTCAGGATTCAATTGCACAGTTAGGTGCTGACTCCCAGGGCATGTTTGAAGGTCAGTTGCTCAGGTGGGTCAGTGCAGAATGCAGTGCGCAGGAGATGGCATCCTCTGTTTACCTGTGCTGCCAGTAAGCAAACTGATGTGGGTCAAGGGTGGTGGCTGCAGTGGTCCTTGGCACTGGTACAATGGTGGTTGTCTTGAAGTGTGTGGTACAGTAGACCCAGCCAGGGACAGACTGAAGACCTCTACAGAGAACCTGACCAGTTGTGTTGCACTTGCCCTAAGCATTCTCTTTGGTATGCTGTCTGGGCTTGCCGTCTGTGCATTCACCCTGCTTAAGGTGGAGCAAACATCAGAGGTAGAGAGTGAAAGGGGATGATGTCCTGGGGGCTGATCTCCTCGGGGTTGATCTCCTCATGGCTGGGAAAGACCTTGATTTATTTATGAAATGTGCTGTTGACAGAAGCAAAGTCTTTCATCTTTGTTCTTGTTTCAGTCTGTCATCCGGTCACGCGTGAACACACCCTGACTTTCTAACTTAATTGCGCTGCTAGGAACACAGCTTTTGAGCCATTTTGGTGAAGATGAATACATTGTAGTTATGGATGCATGTTCATGAAGTTAGACAGAGATAGAGTTTATGCGGCTGCTACCTGTGAGCTGATATGAATGTAACCTTTCTTGTCATGTTCGTGCCAACTAGTGTGCAAATTAGCCAGCTTGCCAGCAGCCAGTTTCTATGTCAGCTAACAGCACTTGCACACAATTCACTTCACTACCCCCAAACATACCTGTCAACTACACCGCTGTGGTCCCACTTATTTCACTAGGCTACATGAACACCAAATGTCTAGTGTGACTGATGCTTCAGGGCTTGAACAACCACACTTTCCCAAAAACATGAAAATTGGTGGCCATACAGATCGGTCTTTGTGGATAAGACTTTAAACTCCCGCTGTAAATGTAGATGTTTGGACAAAAACATTGTACACTTTAAATTGTCTTCAGATTGAATAGGATTGGCCATTTCTAAAAAAGCCCTCTGATCTGTGGGAAGAGCATGGATTGGTAAGTTGCACTCTGAGGCAAGATGACACACAGTCTTCAATTATTAAAAATATTTCTGAATATCTAAGGTCAAATAGAGGAAGGTTATGAAGTATAAAGCATAAAACACTGTGAACAAGATTTAAAAAGGCTTTTTCCACCTTCATCTTAATTTGTGCTATACAAGAAATGAAAAATAGATTTTTTATTCAAACTCAATACCCCTCTCATTTAAACTGTGCTTATTTGTATCAAGGCCATGTGTCATTTGTGTCTCCCTATTACTGTTTTGAAAGAATGTTCCAGCATTTTCCCTCTGCCACATCCTGCAGTCAAATCTACAGATGTATAGATTAATTTACAAATATCTGTAAATTGAACAAAGAATTCTTTAAATTGAAAAATATACACATATAAATACATTTTCAGTTACACATTAAATGACAGAATCTGGTTACAATTATAAATGTATGAGAACTGAACACAAGAAAAAAGTAACACAAAATGGGTTGTCCTTAACTGGACACATGGACATTAGCGTTCACTCATCTGTTTTCATAGTGTTTTCAGAGCACTTCATTCAGTGCGCTTTAAGCCTGTAGCTTTTTTTTTTTTAAGTAGAGGAGAGGGATGAGTAGCATGAGGAAGCATGACCTACGCAACCATGGATATGGATGTAGCATAACCATGCAAATGTGAAAGCCTCACCAGTGGAGCTTAAGTGTACCTATGGTGACCTAGCAGAAATGTTGTACTGACCATTAAAGTTGACAGCACGGATGTATTTAAGCAACAGTGTGCCTTCCACAGGATCCATTCTGTCACAGACGCTTGTAGCCCCAGGACACAGGTCCATGTGCATGCTGTGGAGGGCGTGGGCCATGGCGTAGACTGCATCGATCACAAACTGCACCTTCCCTTCCTGCTCATATGAGGAATCCCTGCTGATCCGCTCCTCTCCTGCAAAAAACGCAGGTAAGCAAGGAATTCTTTAAAGCATCACAAACATTAATATACCTCTGAGGTTTGGTTGCATTTTGTTCATACTCTTTTGTATCTTCTCTTCTACACAGCCAGTACTGAAAATACACAGATTTGTCTGTGTCATGAAAGTTGTGACGATAATGCAGTGATCTTACTTCAACATACTTTAACCGTATCATAAAACAAAAGCCTTTTTATTAACAGACCTGAAGAAAATTTTAAAAACTACTTAATTTCCTTGGCAAATACAGTTAAATTAGCTTGTAACGTGACAGCTCTCAGCTGTAGACCAAATGTGGGTTAAGTTATTTAAAACATGGGGGTTTCAGAAAAAATGTGACACTGCACTACACTCAAAATTCACATTGAGTGAAAACTGTTAAAAAGGATTGCCAGTAGTTTGTGTTATGGGTTTGGACCAATACAATACAATTAAGATTATATTTGCAACCCAGCATGAAACTGTAGCTGATAAATGCCTCACAGGTTTACCAGGGGGTTTGACCAATCTGATGAGTAATAAACACTGTACTGTATTTATATTATATATTAAATCATATAAATGAAAGGTAAGTAATGTAGATGTAAAGTTTCTGCAGACCTGTACATTTCCTCTGGCCGCTGTCCAGTTTAATGCCAGGCCGGGTCAGCTTGCATTTAAAGTCGTCTTCCCAGAATTCTGCAAACCAGATGTTTCTCCTGTTGTTCTCCAGAGAGCGTGAGGTGAAGTACTGGTCAAAACCTGAACAAAACAAAACGCTTACATCCTTGACAGCTCTTTTTCCTGTGAAGAATAGTATACTACTCTTTCATAAACATGTTCTCAAATTACACATCTCATCAATGAAACACAATTTTCCATAATCAAGTCCTTCTTGTTGTTGGAAACATATAAAGTCACTTAACTAAAGAATGACTCAGGAAAACAATAAAACATTGCAACATTACCTTTTCAAGCTGAGTTCATTTTATTGCACAAAAGCTACCAATAAATTGCAAAACCATTCCATCAAAACATCTACATCAGTGTACTTGCAGTCAATATATTGCGTCAAGCACAGCACATGTCCTGTAGGTTTGCTTCAAGATGCATTAACTTTTTTCATGTAAATAGTGTACAGACTGTACAGATTTAAAAAAAAACTCATTGTAACAGAAAAACATTATAATAAAAGTCAGTGTGGTAAATGCTAAGTCTTCCTTGTCTCGTGTCTCATTTAGCAACAGTTTTTGAAGGTATCAACAATTATGAAAAACAATAACTGTTTATTATGCATATCAAATTTACATAGTCATCTTTGCAAAACCTACTAAAACTTATGGACTGCCTATTATTACTACTATTATTATTTTTGTACTGTCAAGTCTGACTAGCAACCATATGTATAATGTTTCCCCAGAATGTCCTGAATGGGTCTTAAGACTTCTTAATGGTTTGTTGATATTTCTGAGCTTCTTTCAGGTGTGGTATTAGATTGGATATGTATCCAATTCCTGGCCAACAATTGCCAGATCAGAATTTGTGTTTTTTTGACTGCACACACCAGCTTTTGTATTTCTATCCCAATGAACAGCTGAGACTTTTGTAGAACCAAACCACTTTTGCTGATTCTTACAGGCTGCATTTGACTCTCTACTCCCTTTTAGTGTACTAAATAGGTCATGCAATATGTGTGCTTCTGAACTATCAGAGTGAATGATCAGAATCAGAATTGGAAAACTTTTCTGTGGTCACATTCACACAGAGACACAATTACAAGAACAACATGAATATAAAGTTAAAATAAAAGTTAAGTGTACAAAATACAAAATGCTACCTAAACAAATGATGGGGTCAGTAAGAGAGGTAATATCCTAGTTAACACAAATAGTGATTTTGAGTAGTATTCTATACCAAATTAATTACTGCACATAATAGAAATAAGTTGTAGATAAGATAAGAGAAGATAAGTAATATTGACAAAAGTAGTGATTTTGCACCAAATAATAAGATATTGCACATAATGATCATGTTTGGCACCCAATAAAAACTACACATGATAATGCACATGGTAAGACTATTGAACTTAAAATATTGCACATAATGATAAGCATTTAGCACCCAATGAAAAATTGCACATCTGATTGGCAGCAGGTAATTGCATAGGTTATTTTGTGGATGTGTGACATAGGGAGGAGTTATGGAGCTTTATGGTATTGGCTAAGAAGGATTTTCTGTGGCCTTCAGTGGAGCACTTTATGCTGGAGAGTCTGTGGCTAAAATTGCTTCTCAGTTCAGTCACAACACTGTGTAGAGTGACCATCTGTCATATATGAACACACCACAGTACACAATGTGGACAGTACAAAATTCTTCTCTGCATTTAATCCATTCACCAAAGTGAAGCAACGGGTAGCCAGGAACACATCACCTAGGGAGCAGTGTGTGGGGATGGTGCCTTGCTCAAGGGTACCTCAGAAGTGCCACTAGCAGTCCTGGGATTCGAGCCCACGACCTTCTGATCGCAGGAGCTACTCCCTAACCACTGTGAAGTGAGTGATCATTGTCCAAGTTGTCAAGTTGTCAAGTACCTCACCCAACACTGAACTCAATTTCCTGATCAGCTTGTTAAGTCTCTTGGTGTCTGCCATTTTCATGCTGCCACCCCAGTACATCACAGTGTAGAAAACACTGCTGGCCACAACAGACGCATAGAACATCTGCATAGAGTTATAGAGTCTACGTAGGAAGTACAGCTTACTTTGACCTCTTGTGTAGGTGGCCAGGAGTTCTGCACACAAAGGTATTTGTGGTTCTGATCAATCTCAATCTGATCAATCAGAGACCTTCTCAGGTCCACCACAAGTTATTTAGTTTTGTTGATATTGAGCTGTTCAGCTCACACTTGTCAACAAAACTGTTCACAGCCATCCTAGATTCTGAGTCATCCCCATTCCTAATACATCTGACTATTGCAAGGTTATCTAAGAACTTCTGCAGATGGCAACCCTCTGTGTTGTACTTGAAGTCAGATGTGTACAGTGTGAAGAGGAACGATGACAGAACTGTTTTGTGAGAAGCATATACAGTGTCAGACACACAACCCTGTGGCCTCATGTATTGTGGCCTTTCAGTCAGATAGTCCATAATTCAGGAGACTAAGGCAGCATGAACGTGTATAGCAGAAAGCTTTCACCCCAGCTGGGCTGGCTGAATGGCATTGAAGGCACAGAATGAATTAAAGAACATGATCATCAGGGATGCCCCCAGCTTGTCTAGATGACAGTGGGCATGGTGCAATGGACAGATGATGGCTTCATCCACTCCAGTCTTTGCCTGGTAGGCAAAGGGATCGAGTGCAAGCCTAACTGGGGGTGGAGGGTGTCTAGGACCAGTTTCTCGAAGATCTTCATGCTGTGTGAGGTGAGTGCAACTGGCCTGTTGTGTGATAGGGCATTGGGGTGCACCTTCTTAAATATAGGAACCAGACATTATGTTTTCACAGCACAAATACCTTCTTGATATTGAGGCTCAAGTTAACTGTTAAGGCTTGGGTCTAGTTTTGGCAGCCATCTTTATGACCAACTTTAAAACATAATCATTCGTTAATACAAAGTTATTAATGTTTGCGGTTGGACTCATTTCAAAGCTAAGACTCTGAACTTTCATGTGCCAGAAAATGAAAATATGCCAACTTGTT
>JBBJLS010000134.1:7412571-7425394 GCA_037577275.1 Bryconaethiops microstoma | reverse complement strand
CCAGCTTATAGACACTTATAAAGCGAAGTGTCATAATTTCCAATCGCTTACTTTTGAAGAAATTCAGCTCGGACTCGCGCGTCTCCCAGTGCGTCTCATTGGGCCGTCGATTCTATTTCCCAGGGAAATTCTTATTTGCTGGACATTTATCCCCATCAAATGTCTTTGAAATATTCGGAAATATTCTGAATGTGGTCTTCTGAGTGTTTTTTCCTTTGATTGAGCCAAAAAAATTGACTTATAAATCCAAATGCTCGGCCCAGACTTCTGATCTCAGACCAGCTTTTGCCGTATTTATACAGCCCAGGGAGAAGCCATACACACAAATGACACATCGTAAGAATTCTCTTTTGATTTGCTACACGGTTGTACATGCAAATTTTGACTAGAGGATAAGTGAACCGAGCAATTGTCTGTCAAACCCGGAGCGCCTCATTGGGTCACCGAAGATTTTGGGCTGTAACTTCCCGTAGGAGTTTATAAGAAGTTCCAAGGAACCAGAGTACTCACAATACTGAGAGATGAGGGCTGGGAACGAGCCAGCAAGAGACCCAATGTCTGAGTGCAGAGAGATACCTACTTCCTATTTATATACCCGGAGACATGAGTCATGTCCGGTGCCTGATTGACATCATGTGACTGGTGCGTGTGACAGTACCCGCCAAGGGTCTAAACTGGGACATGTGAAAAACGGGTTGGATCCTGAGAGAGGCAGGCAGCTGGAGCTGAAAGGTGACAGGGTTGATGTGATGAGTGATCTTGAATGGGCCGATGAAATGGGGTGCCACCTTCTTGGATTCGATGTGAAGGTGAATGTTCCAGGTGGAGAGGAAAACCCTGTCACCAACATGGAACAATCATCCTGGAGGGTGCAGACGGCGATGTTGCTGGGTATAGTGAATGTTGGCTCATTGGATGGCCATGCGGGCTTGGTTCCAGAGCCGTCAGCATCTGTGGACCAACTGTTGGGTCAATGGTACATCAACCTCCGGCTCCTGGTGTTCAAATACCAGAGGCTGGAAACCATTGCAGACCTCAAATGGGCTAAGTCCAGTGGCCGAGGAGTTGAGGAGGTTGTGAGAGAGTTCTGCCTAAATGAGGTAGCTGGCCCAGGAGCACTGACAATCTGCCACAAAACACCTAAGGAAGCGCTCCAGCTGTTAGTTGGTCCGCTCCGTCTGACCATTAGTCTGAGGGTGATATCCTGAGGAGAGGCTGGTGGTGACATTGATCAGATGGTAGAAGGCTCTCCAGGACTTGGCCGTGAACTGGGGCCCCCTGTCCGAGACGATATCCTTGGGGAACCAGGGGACTATGCAAGTGGACTATGTGCTCTAGGACAAGTTCGGCAGTGGTTTTAGCCATGGGGAGTCCGGTCAGAGCCACCAGGTGCACAGCCTTAGAGAAGCAGTCGATGAGGAGAATAACAATTTTGCCTTGAGAGTTCGGGATGATGTGAGACCAGGGACGGCGAGGTACAGGGAGAGGTTAAAGGTCGCCGGAGGTGGGTTGATTAGTGGCCTTGGCCCTGGCACACACAGTACAGGCCTGGACGTATTCTTTGGTGTTGATGGCCATACCGAGCCACCAAAAGGCCTGTTGGAGCAGACTGAGTATCCTGGATGTGCCTGGATGACCTGTGATGGCCAAGGAGTGGGCCCACTGGAGGCCTCCTGGCGCAGTCCAATGGGTATGAAGAGGCGTCCAGAAGGGGTGTCAGCCAGAGGAATTTCCATGTTGGGCCCCTGGCGGACTCCCCGTCTGGTGTTGTCGGGAGAGGGCATCGCCCTTGGTGTTCTTGGACCCCGGACAGTATGAAAGGTGGAAATTAAACTGTTCAAAGAACAGGGCCCACCGCCCCTGCCTGGGGTTGAGTTGCTTGGCCTGTTAAATAGTGATGAGGTTTTGATGGTCCGCCCAGACTGTGAATGGGTCACCACCACCCTGGAGCCAGTGACGGCATTCCTCTAGAGCCCACTTGATGGCCAACAGCTCGCTGTCCCCTACCCCATATCCCTGTTGTGTGGGGTTGAATTTTCTAGAGAAGAAGCTGCATGGGTGCAAGAGCAGTAAGAGTAGTAAGCAGTAAGCAGTAAGGTCAGTAAGAGGTGCTGCAGTTGAACTGAAGCCCCGGATAAATCGCCGATAGAAATTGTTTAAGCGTTGTGGGTAGTGGCCAGGAAAGCACAGCCTCCAGCTTCTGAGGATCCATGGCCACACCCTGAGAGGAGATGACAAAGCCAAGGAATGTGGTGGTGTGCTGGTGGAAAGTACATTTCTCCAACTTGCAGAACAACTGATGGGCCAGCAACCTCTTGAGGACTGCCCTGACATGCTGGGTATGTTTCTCTAAGGTCTTAGAATAGATGAGGATGTCATCCAAGTAAGCAAAGCACCATCTACCCAGCATATCGCAAAGCACATCAATGATTAGTTGTTGGAAGGCCGCTGGACTGTTGCTAAGTCCGAATGGCATAACCAGGGTCTCGTAGTGGCTGGTGGGGGGAATGAATGCTGTCTTAACATTGCCCTCCCTGATGTAGGCGGTTCCAAGGAACCAGAGTACTCACGATACTGAGAGATGAGGGCTGGAAACGAGCCAGCATGAGAGCCAATATCTACTTCCTGTTTATATACCCGGAGACGTGAGTGACTTCTGGTGCCTGATTGATGTTACATGACTGGTGCATGTTGGGGAAGCCTCTTCACCAGTGGTAGGTATGTGGGTAGGAAGTACACCATGGGTGGGATGGCTGTGCAGCAGTATGCCTCTTTGACATTAGCATACAGCAAGCCCAGTGACTTGTTTTCTCTGGTTGGACAGTCCACAAACAGTGTGAAGGTATTAAGTGTCCTGTACAGAGAGACGTGGTAGAAGTGTCCAGAGAATGAAAGCATCCGGTTGCCTTGTCTGGAGTCACAGAGTGGATGACGTCATACACTATAATTGCATTGGCCAATGGAGGGATGTAAACAACAATGGTGATCACATGTGACAACTATCTGTGTGGACAGTATAAACATAATCCTACTGCTACTAGCTCAGTGTCCATGCCGCAGATATGTTCTGTAAGGACTAGCTGACCTTTTTTGTTTGTTCTGACAGTGACAATGTACTGAAGGAGTATTTGGAGAATGTTAGTTAATACCATATTGTGACCAAAACAAATCTAATTTGCCCAGTTAAAATGAGAGAGATTACTTTAATTTTGTATTTGGAGAGTGATGTTACAAATGCCCTGCGGCAATATTGGTCTGGTTGACCTACAGTGTGCTGTTCAGTCAAGTCTGGAAGTTTATTTGACTGTCTGTGTGTTCTCCAATTAGAATTTTCCAGTACTATATGTACAAGGCTAATGTAACTAACGAATGAAAGCTTATACTTCACCAGTTAGCATCATGACAACTGCATGCCTAATTCACCGGCAAACATGTCTTGGCTGATTGATATTTGAGGTTTGAGAAAACTCAAACAAACAAACAAATGATGTTTCTCATGGAGACACACCACCACCAGCGCTGGTAACGGTATGCCACAATTTATAAAAAACATATATTTTTTTAAAATCAGCATAAGGTTTAAAAGTGTTTTCATACCCTCTATAGATGCTCTTTTGGGCAGGATGGTGACCGCTCCTTCTGCCACATCCTCCTGGTTTAGGATGGGGGAACTTTTGGCCCCCCAGCTGTCAGAGCCCACAAACAAGAAGTGACCTGTAAGATTGGCCCTCTTCGCTGCCTCCAGAACCCGCCTACAACAAATAACCATAAATAATATTTAATTACTGAATGATTACCTACATACAGCAGGCAATAATAACAATAGTAACAACAACAACAATAATAATTCATATCGGTGAGTAATAAACAATATGAAAAACTGGCTACAACTGACAAATAAATAACCTACAACTGAAAAATAGTAATAAAACATTTAAGAATTAAATAAATGTCAAGACGTTTCAGTGACCTTTTTAGTGATTCCTTAAAAGAAGCCATTGTTTTGAATGCTAAGCAGACCATTAGTAAATCCTACCCACACTATACAGTGTATTAAAAACAGGAAACGTTCAAGGGGGGATTTATTTTTGTAACCATTACCTTCCAGGACACATTGTTTCAACTTATTTATGTCTCATTTCATCTTGTATAATGACATTCAGATTAATTACTGTTTTTAAAAATCACAACAGGTCTAAATACCAAAAGTTAGTAAATCTAAACAACAACAGTGTTAGCATTTAACTCTTTTTAGTGCATTCTCCTTTCCTGCACCCGTCCTTCAGTCCCTCATCATTTCCTGAAGTACAATATACCAAATGTTATGTCCAAGTGGATTCTCTGAATTATGAGGTCATTCAGCCACCAAAACACAAATACTGCTACACATCTGTACCAAGCGAGCTTACACCTCTGTATATTAAAAGAAAGAGTAATATACACTTCTAAACTATTATACAGCATCAGGTAGTCAGTCTGTACTGTACTATAGCTAAAGCCACATAAGCTCTCACACCTAACAAAGTTTGCTGGTTTGAATCGGGTACTTTTACTTTTCAGTCAAAATGACTATTAAATACAAGTTAATTTCCTTTCAGGAAACATATATTTAACAGAAAGCCACTTTTTACGTTTGGGCACTACTTTACCTCTTCTATCCTTCCCATTTTAAACACAACCACTTCTCAAAGGTGGCCCTGACATTGTTTGAGACACTGAAAGAGACACTGACATTCACATAGCATATAAGAAATAAGATAGGGAAAGGGAAAGTTAAAGGAAAATAAGAGAAAAAAACAGTTTTTCAAAGACAGAGGGGAAATGGGATTCCAAACAATGCAAAGCCTGGTAGACCACCAAAACCATCCCCATCAGAAAAACTAAATAGGATGACGAGAAGCAGAAAATGTAATAAATTTGATAAAGTTTGTAGATGTGGAAAAATATTCATGCAGATTTCATTGTAAAGCAAGTCTTCCAAAAAGCTGAATGAAGGCAAAGGGCAAACACACTAAATACAGATATTTCTGTTATTATATCAAATTATATCATTCTGTTTAAATGTTTTGTTAATTCTGATGTTGAAAAATAAATAACTTGTTTATGGAAATTAAATAAATAAAAAGTGTGGTCCCTGTCTTTTGCACAATGCAAATTCAAATAATTACTTGTCATTCAAATATTTGGCTTTGGAGATCATCTGTAAATAAAAAGGGGAAATA
The DNA here is from genome assembly GCA_037577275.1 of Bryconaethiops microstoma. NCBI lineage: Eukaryota > Metazoa > Chordata > Actinopteri > Characiformes > Alestidae > Bryconaethiops > Bryconaethiops microstoma. Next base: position 7,420,172 of record JBBJLS010000134.1, on the reverse strand, counting down.
CAGTATAAAACGTGACACTATAAAAAAATTAACTCACTTGATGTCATCTTCATTAGCGAAAATAATGACTCCTCTGGCATTGGATGTCTCCATTAACCTCTTAATGATTTTGTCGAACTCTCCCGGTCTTGGCTCTCTAGGAATTTTAATGGACTGGGCTATACACAGGCCACCTGGATGGATATAAGCAAAACAAACAACAGCCAGTGACTCCCATTTCCCAAACTAAGCTGTTTTTCTACCAAACAAAAATAAATGTTAAAACATATGTCTGAAAATTATGGGGGTCCACAAAATCAGTCAAGAATAACAAGTAGATTAAATATTAAATAGACGCATTAAATATACCTCTTCCATATTTTTTATTCCAATTAATGATTTCTTAAAAGTTCACTTATAACATTGGTGTGGTTTAAAAGTATCTGTATGCTACATATTTCTTGAATTTTCTGTTTGACATTAATGTAGTTTTACGTGCCGAGGCAGCTTCAGGTCTTAATAAAATGTATGTAAATAATCTCCGCTCTGATTGGCTACCCTGACCCTGCACTGTATGTCATTCAAAAAACAGTTCATGCTGAAAATCTTCTTATAACTCTAATGTGAATGGGCAAACCTGTTTTAGGCTGAAAACACGTGTATGTAAATGGGATGGTGTTAGTGATGTCATGAAAACAGTAAATTCAAAGCAGGATGTGTGCAGTTCAGGTTTCATTTATAGACAATGAAGTCTGGGGAGTGAAAAATCAGTTGTGGAACTTAGCAGTTTTTATGTACTGTGCTAAACCTTTATTTCAAAAAAGGGGGGAATGTGTTCCTCCATGATATGGGGCCTTAAAAAGCAGTTATAATGAAACTCTAGGCAGAAAAGTGGAATAAAATGTTTGGACTGAACTGCTTAGAGGCATGAGATAAATTACCTATTGCTATTACTTTAAAAAATTAGAGTTACGAAATAAAGCATGGGGTCTTATTCAGAGTGTCTTACAGATGTGTTTTGTTGTGTGCTTGAAACAAATTGGCTGACTTTGGACTACATGGACTGGGAAGTGAGAAATATACTTTTTATTTCAAAAAGTGTAAATGAGTTTTTTCTTGATCTAGGACGGTTTTGGCTTCTGGACCTGCTTCTCTGGAGATCTGAAGGAAAGCATCCACTCCGCTTTCTCCGTAGTTTCCCTCTGAGGCTAGTGTGGAAACGTAGTTCCAGCCCATGGCCTTCACAATGTCCACCATTGCCTGTGCCTGGAAGGAGTCAGGGGGCACTACGCGGGAGAAGAAGTCATAGCGGTTGTTGTCACTCAGCTCTGGAGCAGTGGAGGCGTAACTGATTTGGGGAATCTGAAAAAAACACAAACACATTATCAGTAACACTGTGAACACTAAAAAGTGATTAACTTAATGTATACATCGTTTAAATATAAATAAAACAAATCAAAAAGTATTGCTGTAAGAAAAAAGTAAGTAAATTGCAAAATACATCATATGGACCCCTGCGTATTGGCACGTCTGACCATTGTACCAACAGGGACTTTAAGGACATTGCATTCAAATACATAGATTTTAATATGGAGTTTGATGTTGGACTAGAAGGTCTCTCTCGCAATCTCCATTCCAGTTCATCCCAAAGGTGTTGGATGAGGTTGAGGTCAGGGTTATGTGCGGGCCAGTCAAGTTCTTCCACACCAAACTCATCCAGCCATGTCTTTATGGAGCTTACTTTGTGCACTGGAACACAGTCATGCTGGAATAGAAAAGGTTCTTCCCCAAACTGTGTCCACAAAGTCCCAATACTTTTGTCCATATAGCCTAATATACCAAGGAAATTATGGTGTGAAGTAATACTCCTCAAGTGTCCCCTTCCTTTTCTCATTCAGCACCATTAGGTCAAGGGACACTCTGGTTAAGAATAAATACCTAACCATTGTACTGTTTTAAAATATAATTACTCACACCCCATAGTGCCACAGTAGTCCAGAGTGAGATTTTAGGCTTTAAAGAATAGAAAATCTATTCTGATTATGTACGATAGTAAGAAGTTAAGAAAAACTTTTTAAAAACTATTGCTTTTTTATCTGCCTAGTGTCTCTAGACCTTTTCACAGGTGCACCAAAATCTTGAACTTTTCTAGACATTACCCATAAGAGCTGCATGTGTAACACAAATGTCCTAACGTTAATGACCAGACGGGACATTACATGGATTTTACACTTCTAGCCCCTGGTACAAAGTGTGTATAAGGCCCGAATGAGTTCATTTATGATTAGAGCAGGTAATTTTCTGGAGACCTCACAGAGAATGAATAGGAGTGTTGATCACTGATGCAAAACCAGAAGACACAAAGATGAAGAAGGAGGGTCATTTGCATGAATATGCCACTGAAAATGTCAAACAGGAGAGACTGGGACTTCTGTCAGTAAGGTTCAGCACTGAAGTTGTCAGATAAATTCTAGACTCAGATGTTCAAGACTTACGTGACCGCATTATGTCCTGCCTCTATGCTCCTGCATGATCTTTTCAGATGCAGTTCCTCATCTAAACAGTGGGGAGTATTTTCAGTAGTGTCAGTGTAAAGTGTCTATACGTTAACACACCGCAGCACACAATGTGGACAGTGTGATTTAACCCATTCACCAAGTGAAGCAGTGGGCAGCCAGGTACACAGCGCCTGGGGAGCAGTGTGAGGGGTCTGTACCTTGCTCAAGGGTACCTCAGTGATGCCACTAGCAGTCCTGGGATTCGAACCCACAGCCTTCTGATCGCAGGGACAACTCCCTAACCACAGCTGCCCCAGTGTCTCACAAAACATATCCAGCAGTGTGCAACATGTGTGAAAGTCATTAAAACCATAATGCTTGCCAGTAAAACAAACAATGGTCCAGCAGCTTCTTACCTATCAGCACCTATCTCACCCGTTTACAGCAACTCTACTCAAAAGCTAAAGGCATGCATCAAGACTATTCTCAGGTTTGCCAAATCCCGTAAATTTTAAACTGGCGATTCTAAACTGGCTGTGTGTGTGAGTGAATGGTGTGTGTGTGTATGTGCGCCCTGCGGTGCGCTGGAGTCCCCGCCTTGTGCCCGTTGGCCCGGGATGGGCTGCAGGTACCCACAACCATAGTAAGGATTAAGCAGTTACAGAAAATGAACGAATGAAGAATAAGAAATCTAATGGGCTGTCTATGTACCACCTACTTACAAAGACTCCTCATTGGTGCATAGCAAGACGTCCCGCTGCAGTTCAGTAGAATACAGTTTTACAGTCATATCATTTGGGACATTATTTTTTATTAAAACTGCATTTTAATTTAGCATATTATGAATATGATGTCTTTTTATGAATATGACAGCTCTGTAATTCATTGAAATGATCTGTGGATCATTTAAAAATTCTTTATTGCTCCCTACCAATTATGTGAAACTTGTGAGATCTTACATGAATTCGACCGTGTCTGAAACTAACCTGGATTGATGTTATTGAAACAATGACTTTTTTCTGTATTCCAGCAGAATGGTTTTGCTGAGCTGTAGCTGCTGACTAGGAAATCTCCACCTACTGCAGATGAGCCTGGGCAGTAAAAGCATTTGTTTCGAGAAAAAAAAAAATAGATGAGAAGATTAATTTAGTGCTGTGCTAGTTTCTTAATGACCCAGTTGATGTCAGCAGGACGGGTTTTGCATCGGCTAATGTCTGCCAGTCCAGCGGTTTAATGAGAGGGGGCCAAAGGCACGGGGAGAGAAAGGTAGACGCAGAGACAGAGAAGGAGAGAAGAGGGAGGACCATTTGGCAGATTATCTGAAAGGATTAGAGGGGTTTTAGTCAAATTATGTTAAGCAAAGAGGGAGCGAGACAGAGATCAAGAGACAAGGTTGCCATTTCTCAGTAGTAAACCATACAATATATTTAATTCTGTTGCTACATGAGGCATATCCCTGCTATGGCTAAACCTAACAATTTAAACACCTGCCTTGGCATAAATCATGTATACATCTGTGTTCTTTTCAATAATGTATATTAAACTGCTTTTTCTTTTTCATTTTGATTCCTCACTGACTGCACAACTTATGTGAATAAAATATCTATCAAACAAAATTATTACAGAAAGTAAGTATACTGAATCTTCACGTTTTGTTACATCACTCATGTTTGAAATGTGAGGTACATCAGATCCTGTCTCAGTGTAGACTCACTGTAAAGTCACTGTAAGTTGAATGTTGAGCTTGATTCATATTTTCATTCATTCATTTTCTGGTTTGACTGGTTAATCCTTACTTGGGTCGCAGGTAGACTGAGCCTGTCCCGGGGTCTACAGGCGTGAGGCATGGAGGCTTGAAAGCGTAGAGTTGAAATAACATCCATGGATGGGGATTATGCAGATTCTGTGTATAACCCTAAACTGTATTACTGGTATGTTTGCAGGCTTAAACTGATTCAGCATCCAGATCTTCAGATATCTTGAAATAAATCTTTCAGGGATGTCAGTTAATGTTTTGCAATATACAATGCCAATGAAAGAAGTCCTGCCTAATTAGTAGGTTGCTGTTAAATATATAATCCCCCTTCTGCAAATCACAGGATGTCATTCAGTCTACTAATGCTACTATTACCCTATCCTCCTGAGACCTGGCCCATTCATTTATGTCCTTTATAGTGGACATTTTGTTCATCTGTATCTTCCTTAAGTATTTGGAGTTACCCCATCAAGCCCTATAGTATTCCGTAGAGAACATCCTGGGCTTTCCAGTGATGTGTCATGTGAAGGGTTTTGCATGCTGGGAACAAGGACTGCAATGTCAAGACATACAAGAGGTGCACCAAATGCAAGATGTTGCTCTGCATAACCAAAAGGAAAACATACTTCCAGGATTATCACAGCTAAAATATCCAGAGGAAGAAGAAATGCAGAACTACTTATGTTCTATGACTTATAATCACTGTTGAACTAAATAGATGTTTTGTTGTCTTTGCAAGCAATAAGTAACAGAAAAGTGATTCAGAATTGTATTGTTTTGATCAAATTGAATGTGTTCTTGGGTTAATATCACTCTAAAGATATAATCTGCTCATTTTTTTCATTTTCTAAATTCAGCTCTATTTTCACATGGAAATCATCCTGTTGTCCTCTACAGTGGACATGCTGGGAAATTCAAATAAAAAATATATTCCAAGAAATTTAAATTGTAAGGTGTTTTTAGACCCAAATAGATAGGAAATCACACAAAAAAAGAAATTGTAAGCCACTTTTTTTCCTTGGTTCTCAAGAGGCAATTGTCTAAAACCAGCACCAAACAACCCATGTTGGAAATCAGGATTGCTCACACCAGGGGTGAAAACAGATGTCTTCAACTTCCTTCTGGTCAAAACACTAATCTCCAGGCCTTAATTGCAGTAAGTGTAACCAGATTGTCAAGGCTTCTTCTACTTTTGGCCGCTCCTGATTAGAGGTCTCCACAGTGGATCAACTGCCTCCATTTTCTTCTATTCTTTGCATCCTTCTCTCTCACATCAACTGCCTGCATGTCCTCCCTCACCACATCCATAAACTTCCTACTAGACCTTCCTCTCCTTGCAGCTCCATCCTCAGCATCCTCCTCCCAACACACTTAGAGTCTCTCCTCAACATCCTTCTCCCAACACACTCAGAGTCTCTCCTCAGCACATGTATATAACCAACGCAATCTCGCCTCTGACTTTTCCTCCAGAAGGTCCAACTCGAGCTGTCCCACTACTAACTCTTGGAGATTCCGCCACAGAAGTTCATTCCAAAAACATAACATTTCAGTAAAAATGAATGAGGCTGCACGCATCTCTTCCCTTCACAAAGACTTACGAACTCTCTTATGTGTATGTATATATACAACACAGCTCACAATTAGAATATAAACAGAGGTATTTACACAAAATGTATATTAAGCAAACAAACTTAGCTGTCATTATTACTTAATGAAAAATGCTTACTTGCTCAAAAAATGAATAGATTAAAATAACATTTCCATTGAATAAATAGTAATAAATAGAGTTGGCCAAAATGAGGCTTTTGAAGCAAACTGAAGCAAAAATGGTTGGGTGCCATTTTCGGCACTGTGAATGCATGGAAAATAAGCAAATGCATAAAAATGTGCGTCCATCATGTTCTATTTCTTAGTGTAAGCTGTCTTAATGATTGCTCTTACAGTAAGAAATAGAACATGATGGACGCAGATTTATGCATTTGCTTATTTTCCATGCGTTCACAGTGCCGAAAATGGCAACCAGCCATATTTACTTCAGTGATTCAAAAGCCTCATTCTGGACAACTCTATTCATTACTATTTGTTCAGTGGAAATGTTATTTTAATCTATTCATTTTTTGAGCAAGTAAGCAGTCTACATTAAGGAATAATTACATTTGTCTTACTAAGTTGTCTGCAAAGAATCCACTATGGCATACTGACAAGTCTTACTGCACACAGTGCCTTAAAACACCTTACTGCATACAGACCACCTTATTGCACATACAGTGCTTTCTTCCATACAGACCACTTTACTGCTCACAGACCATCTTACTGCACACTCACACACACAGAAACACACACACACCTACATGCTCACACACTCACACAATCACCCACACACGCACACCACCCTACTACATACAGACAACCATACTACTCACAGGACATATGGACCACCTTACTATACAGACAGTCTTACTTCAGACAGATCACTCAATGCACACAGATAACCATACTGCACACAGACCACCTTACCTCACACAGACTACCTCAATGCACACAGACAACCATCCTGTATACAGACTGTCTTACTTTACACAGGCACCCTTACTGAATACAGATCCCATTACTGCACACAGTCAGCTTTACTGCATACAGACTGTATTTAAATGAAAGGGCTAAAATAAAGAAATGAAAAGATGGTAATGATGATCAAATGAAAAAAAAATACAAAAACACAAACTGGTATATAAGTGAAACTGTGAACGGCTAAAGCAGTTCAGAAGTGGGCAAATTAAATGATGTAGTATTCTATTCAATTAGTACATTCACAACGTAAAATAGAGTGGTGTTCTACAAAATGAACATCACTACAATCTTGATTGTAGTTACAGCCCTGACTATTAAGGATGGTTCAAGATAGAGACCTGCACTCCCGCGGGACCCAACGCACCGAGTGCAGCGCGGGACAAGATTTGATGGGTGAATGCGGGTGCAGCCGGTAAGGTCCTCGTGTATGTGCGGGTTGCGAGAGAATAGAATTAATCGCGGAACTCCCGGAAAATGGAATTATCTTAAAAATAATTTATTAAAAACAAATACTCTATTATTTATCTACACCACAAAAGCAACAAGAACGACTAAATTAAAATAAAAATAATTTACAGGCGCAAGGTCGGAAGCTAATTCTCGCGTGGTTCATGGGCGGAACTATAGGCTATAAGCACACACCAAGGCAAAATGTCTGAAGAGCATGACGCAGGTGGAACGCTTACAGATATTACAGATATTACAGATATTAGGTGTTATAGATATTAGTTCATTATTAAAGAAAGGAACATACAAAACTACAAAGCCAAACAAAGGAAAATCTGATATTTGGAAAT
>JBBJLS010000134.1:7375747-7405834 GCA_037577275.1 Bryconaethiops microstoma | reverse complement strand
CACATATATATATATACACATATATATATCCACATATATATATATATATATACACACATATATATATATATATGTATGTGTGTGTGTTTAGCATGCCCACACTATGTGTAGGCAATTTATCATTTAGTAACAACCTGGCTCTGCCACTTTCAGTTAGTTCTAGTTCTATCAGAAGAAGCAGCTTCCCACAAGAATTCTGCAGATGTGATGTCAAAAGTATTTTACAAACAAACTGTCCATCAACACAATGAAATAAAATTGCACAAATGTAATACATGGTAATGGGAAATGCCATTTTAAACTGATTTATCAGATGATTTCATTCATTCCTTTTTTCCTTCTCATATCTAAACCAACAGTGTCTTGTTATATCTTCCCAGTATCCAGTTTCAGATCAGTGTCATATCTGGTCATTTTTCAAATTGAAGTTAAGAAAATTAACAACCCCCCAAGTTAATCAAATGATTCAGGTTTGTTTGACAACTTAAGAGTAAGGTTAAAGTTAACATGTAGTCTAGACAGTGTGGTGTAGTCTACATAGTGGTACTGTGCAGTATTTGGGTTTTTTTATGCTAGGAGTGTTTAGCAAGTCAAAGAGAACAATTACACCAACCTAGCATCTGCCTCTAGAGTTTAAAGTAAGCTCCCTTTACCCCTTTCACCAGTGTTTGACCACCTGTGAGCAGGGTGGTAGATCATCACACAGCGGTGACACTGACATGGCAGTGGCATTTGTGTGTGTACACTGCACTAAGTGAATCACACACACCAATGTCACAGCCTGACTGAGAACTGCTCACCAACAGTGTCCTGTGGCCAGAAACTGACCACTGAAGAACTAGATTACTTCAAATGAAGGTATATGTGTCTAATAATATAGACAGTGGATAGTGTTTAAAATCAGCATTTCTGTGGTCCACTCTGTTACCCACACATACACAAACACACACATTCCACTACCATGTTAGCTGCTCACATGTATACCTGACCATTGATGAATGGGGTAAGGGGACATTTTGGTGTGGAAGAACTTGACAGTCCTGCAGAGCCCTGACCTTATCCCCATCCAACACCTTTGGGATGAACTGGAACGGAGAGTGCGAGCCAGGCCTTCTCATCCAACACCAGTGCCTGACCACATGCTCTACAGAATGAATGGGCACAAATTCCCCCAGAAACACTACAAAATATTGTGGAAAGCCTTCCAAGAAGAGTGGAAGCTGTTCTAGCTGCAAAGAGGGGAACAACTCCATATTAAAGTCTGTATGTATTTGATTGCAATGTCATTAAAGTCCCTTTTGAAGTAATGGTCAGGTGTCCCAATACTTTTGTCCGTATAGTGTATAAGGTTCATGGTCTGTCTGTGGAAATGGCACATAATGGCATATTTTATATTTTATTTTCTCAATATGTTCAACCCAGCAAATGATTTACAGAAAAAGTCATACTTAAGATTGACCTGGGATATTGTATCTGGCTACATGAGTTGTGGAGTAAACAATTCTTGTTTGAAAGCAAAAAACAGTTTTTTCGTTATATGGAATGTGTTAAATTACTTCTTAAATAAAACGGTAAAGTTACAAGTGGTGACAGGTTTGGTGAACAATGACATCTACAAATTCAAGTATAAAAAAGGAGCAGAACATGCTATATGGCTATCTGTCCTTGTTGCTGCGCAGGTCAGTGGTCAGTGGGTCGTGCTGAATGGTTTGGTGCAGCATTAGGGCCAGAAGCCCCGCTCTGTTTGTCATTGCTGTCCGAACGTTGCGCTCCTGCTCAAACAACTCGTCCAGCTTGTACCACTGACACCAAACAAAAACAAAATAAAGACAGAAAGAAGTATGAATTTTCAATCTAAAGAAAGGACATCAGTATCAGTATCTCGCAAAGTTTACTGTTCCCCCTCGTAAGCTCGTTAGAAACTCTCTCATTAGTTGAAACTAGGTTTATCAAGCCTATTGGTGAATTTTTGATGATAACCATCTCAATATTTCTTAAAACATCTCAACAATTTCTTTGAAAATTAACTTTTTAATCAAAAGAACCATAATGTGTACTAAACAGTGTTTACTAAATGCAATAAAATAAACAAACACGTTCAAAATATCAAAAAACTTAACTACTTTCTGCAACAAATACTGAAAAAAAACTATTTGAAAATGATGACAAAGTATTTAACAATCTAAATGTTACCTAGTCACCAACAGCAGGCAGTTTGTTGAAACATTCTCACAATGTCAAACAATGATCATTTAATGCAAATACAGGGTTTAAACTTTTAGGGCAGTCCAAATAAGCTTTAAACTATAGCCGCCTAACCACTCACCCACAAGTGTTTATCAAAAATGTTATTCCTACTCTTTAAGACGTTGGTTACAACGTTGGTTCACCTGCACAGCTATTTGAATAAACAGCACAACAAACTGCTCAGTGTTGGCAGGCTGGGTGTGATTTTATGTTACTGTTTATAAATGTCTTGTCAGTCAGTTTTTTCAGTGCCATGTGACAATTCAGTTACTAGTGTTTGAGCTATTAAATAGCATTTTAAAAAAATATGTGTGGTTTCACTCACCACTCTGACGCGCTCTAGGTCCACTTCTGCCCTTCTGAGTTTCTCCCAGCAGTAATGTTTGTTGCATTTGCGCTTTGAAACCCTGCAGTATTCACCTGATGGCTCAAACACATTCCGCACTAAAGGACACCCACACACCTCATCCACCGGCACCTACACAACATACAGTGAGAGTGAGCGAATGAGAGTGAGACAGAGGGAAAAAACTTGATTACTAACCAATTATATCTGCAGTAAGCACAAAATTCTGTTACTTTGATATTTAGTTGAACCATTCCATTAAAAAATTAAATTGTAGGCACTTTTTTAAGACATTATAGCGAATAGTTTCTCACCTTTGGGTCTCTGGAGTGTTCTGGACACAAAACCTGAAGTCTTTTGCAGTACGTTTTACTCTGAGGGTTATAAACATCACAGAAAAGTCTTGTTGCTCTGAAAAGCAAGAAGAAAAATAGAAATAGACTTATTTAAAACTGCTCATTTTAGTTACAAACAGCTTAAATAGGAAGATATATAAAACATTGGAAAGCTGAAGCATTACGGTCCACAGGACAAATAAAGAAATAACAGACTATAAAGGACAAGGGACTCCTTTAGGCACCATTCAAAAAAACTTAATAAATGACAAAAGCTGTATTGATCATATAGTATTTGTAAGCTAGCCTGAGACTGTTCAAGCTTACCCTTCTATTCGCGTCGGGAAAATAGACCCAAATGATGTCTGGCTCTCATACTGTCCAGGAAAAAAAATTAAAGGAGGAAAAGAAGACAAACAACCAAAAATATAAAACATTTGATATTATAATTATGACATTGACATTATTACTTGTCATTTGATCACATTAATGCTTTTATAAACTTAATTTAACCATGTATCAACCATATTCTATTTTGAGATATATATATAAAGCAATGGAGCAATGGTGGATGTATATTCCTTTTTTTCTGCCACTTGTAACCTTAATAGAATTGTAGAAGCCTAATAAATTTTATGCTAAAATGTGAAACATAGGCTAATGATTTTATGAATAATTGCAGCAAAATGTTCCATACTAAAGCCTGATCTGAAAGGGGAGTTAGGGCTGTGTGAATGCACCTTAGCATAACACCTTTCCATGTGCCTCAGCGCCACCTTAGGGTTAACAGGATGACTGCAAGACACACAGAAGATCTGAAGGTCCGTATCCTCGCTGTCTGTTTCATTAACCTGCAGAGAAACATGAAAAATGATCAATGCCTTCTAATGCTTAGCGCTGTTTGGGTGTTGGATAGAAGACTAAAATAATACCAGTGAATCAATGTCAAAGTGGCAAGTCAGCTGCACTGCATTACAACATCTTTATAACTGATTCAAATGTTCTATAAAACATTCCGTACAAAATAATTCTTAGGCCACAGTCAGATAGATAGATAGATTAGACAGACAGATAGATAAGATGAATAGATAATTTTATTTGTGATATGAAATGTCTGTATTCCACTACTGGGTAAGCAGTTGCTTCAATTCCAAATTCTTTTTAGCCAAACTGGTAGATGGTTGATTTTAATTTAATATAAATGTGTATAAATTCCTGCTCCCTCACCTCCTCGTCCTGTTGCACAACCTGCTGCTTGGCCTTGGCAATTATCCCTTCCAGCTCATGGAAGCGCCGCTCCATCTCAGCGAGACGCATGCGTGCAGCCTGCTGCTCTCGCCGAATTCGCTCCAACTGCTTCCTGCCTTGCTCCTCCGCTACACATGGACTCTGCTGCCACTGCTGGATTCGCTGTGGCAGAATCTCATAGATACGGCTGCTCATACAAACCAGCGTATAATAAGACATTTTATTAGTGATATGAAATTTGTAAATGTTAAGGTACAGCCACCCATAATGATACAAACATAGCATTTTGTGTGTGTTTTTAATCAAGTGATAGTTTAGCCAAAAAACCCATTTCCACAATTTCACCCCTAAACTAAACAGACACTTTTCTCAATCGTACGGTCACATAATCTCAGACAGAATTTCTTATGTAGCGACAATGTATACTCTTATCTATACAACCTAAAGCTAAAAAGTGGCATCATGCATGTTAGAGCCAAAAATGTCAAACTATCACTTTAAGACACACATAAAAAATCACCACAGCTGAACATAAAGTGTTAAACGGTGAGGTGAACCTACTTGGCCGCTAGCTTCATGCCACAGTCCTCAGAGCAGTATTTGGAGTTTGAGCGTGCTGTCTCAATGCAGTTTGGGCCCAAGCACTGCCGTAAATCTGCACCATGGCGTCCACCGAGTCTGTCGCTGTGACGCATCCGGTCTTTGTGTTTCTGTTTCTGCTTATGCCGCCGAGAATCCTTCTACAAGAGCAAAACATGGGAGAAATGGAGTAAAGAACCTCAACCAAAGCCCATCTGTAGTGCATTCTCAGCTAGAATTTGACTATTTTGTAAGTATTGAAGCACAATCATTATTTTAAGACTGCAATGGATATTCAGTTTCTGTGTATGATTTTAAACATCATTCCACAGAGCACCTTGATTATAAATTTGTTTTAATAAATTAACATATATAATCCAGTGTTATGTAAATATGTGACAGTAAATATTTAGTCTTTGTACCTTTTTGTCAAATTTCTTTTCTCGTCGCTTAACGTGTTTAACTTTTATTGCTTTTTTGCGTGGGACGGGGCTATAAATAGGCCCATCCTCATCCTCGCTGTCCCATGGCTACATAAACATAAAAGAAAAAGACAAGTTAACCATAGAAAAGAGAGCACAAAATACATTTTAAGAGGCTAGGAAGACAAGGGATTTTCGTGAATTAAGAGATTGCAAAAATGAACTGTTCAAGAAAGGATCAGGAAGTAAATGGAAACAAGTGGTTAAAATTAATAAAGCCATTCTGTAGGCTATTTCTTACTTGTTACTACACTGTTTTTAGTGTCCATTAACTGGCCACATCATATTGTTCAGCCCATTCATATAAAATGTAAAATTGTAACATCACTGCACTGAGCTAAATGCTTGGATCTTAGCACTAAGGAATGGTTTTTACCATGTTTTGCTCCTTGTATTGCTGGTACAGTTCCATCTCATTCTCATCAAAATCATCTGAGTATCGTCTGTCTCTGTGCATTATGTTCTCCCTTCTTTCACGTAGGGAAAACTCCTCATCACGAACACGCAGCATTTTCTACAGAGACAACAATCAAAATAAATGGCAGTACCTAAACATAAAACAACTTTATTAGAGACTTTTTATTTGGCAATACTACAGCACTGTCAAATGACACAGTGGTGCTTGACAGTTTGTGAAGAATTTCAGAATTTGAATTTCTAGACTTTTCAAGTAAGGAAACACAGCAAGTATAATACAATGTTTTTGTTTAATGTGGATAGCTGTCTTTAGTTCTGGAACTCTAAAAGACAAATGTAATGATGTAGGTCATATTCATTTATAGAAATACAGGTTATTCTAAAGAATTCAGAAAATTTTAAGCACCACTGTGGGTCTTTTCAACCGATATTTCACCATTTGTATTTTACTTTTTTTCTTTTTTTTTTTTAACACTACAAGACTACTGTTAACTTTAGTCCAACATATTTGATGATGACGAAATTTGTATTCATATTTTATCATGGATGTTCCTGTTGTCAGTAGCTCTATATGCTCTTGGATTTTTCTGTGTTTTTCCTCTCTTAACTTGTGCATGTTGTAGAGTAATTGCTGATGTGAACTGTGGAAATTACCCGTGCACGGACTACACACTGTCTCAGCCTACATTTCTGCCGGATTTTGTTTGGGCCCCCGAATTTTTTCATGTCTTTACAGAAGTCACATTGAGCGCAGTCCTCAGTGCGCCTGCAGGGCTCACATTCGCCACACATGCGCGCAGACCGCTTCACCTGACACACACACACACACACACACACACACACATTACATTAAGATAACAAAAGACTTTCGACAGTTAATCACATTTATAATGGATATGGACATAGGAGCATAATACATGGCTGTCTATCAGTATGGAAAGTATTGCAAAGTATAGCAAAACTGTGAAACTTAAAACTAATTACATGGACCTTAAATGAAAGCATTCATTTGGCTTGAGAACAAGCTGAGAACATTTTTATTACACATTTTTATTTTTATTACACAAGTTCAGCGGACTACAACTTAGTAAGGTATTATCTCCTACACTTACATGTTCTAAATAGTACCTCATATTTAAATTTGTACTATAAGTAAACATCTTTAGCAGAGTTCTTATTGCTGTTTCTTAAAATCTACAAATTGAGAATTTTTAAAAACTTTTTTCCCTGCTTTTCTGCTCTTTTGTACACAGTGCATGACTGACACACAAACAGAAAATTACACATATCAAGCAAAATAGACTTACATGTACTAGTATTATAATTATTTACATTTAACCATTGTTAATGTTTAAGATAGGTCTGCATAATAAAATCATCCAAAGGAGGCACACAGTGGGGAAAAAAAATATGATAAGCCAAAAAGAATACAGCAAATTTTACTATTCTGTTGTTATTTGAAGTTCCACTAATTCCTTATTTTAACATAGTCAGGTTACTTGGCCTTTTAAAGACAATTTTTTAAGTATTCAATGTGTTAATGCTAACTCACCTTAGACCCTCGGCGCTTATCAAGTTTGTAGTCTGGAGTACTGGAACGTTTTTCAGATCTCTCTGGTTCAGCCTCCTTTTCTCGATTCTTTTTGGACCGATATTTAATCTCAAGAGACGGATCCATGTCTGAATCGCACAGAAACATAATTTCAGCTTGTAAAGCCACTGCGGCAGCTCAATACAGTCCACTCCAGGTAAATTAGCAATGGGAATAGTTCAGAAAAATAAAAAGGTTCACCCACCTTGGCATCGTTGGCAATACCACTCCCTAATAGCTTTGGCCATCTTTTCAGTCACATTTATGCAGTGACCATGAAACCACTCGTTACAGCTGTCACAGCCACTGCATGAACAAGAAAACAGATATATGCCCTAGCAATCACAATGAACTTGAAACTGAAAACTACTGCAAATGCAGTAGTTAAAAGGAATCAAGATGATCCATTTCAGTGATCTTACATCATGAAACAGTTGATGTCTGGTTTCCGACATATGCAGTACAGGGGGGCATTCTCCTCCTCCATGCTGCTGTTCTCCACAGCTGGAGTCTGATCCACATCAGACATCTCACTCTCCTTTAAAATGCGAAATAAAGACAGGTTAAAAAGACGAAAACAACGGCATTTCACAAGCTAGTTTTTACTATCCAAAAATATCCACTCAAATACAAGACTGATGTATTTTTTTTCTTTACTTTTAGCAATCAAACATCAGATTTTAAAATTATTTACAACTACTGGCTCAGTACGTCTAGTTTAGCCCAGACTATGCTTACCAGCCTTTAAACCAATCAGTAGTTTGTAATAATTCTATTTTTTGGTTTAACTACATAAGAACTGCACTAAAAGAAATAAAAATTACGTTTGTAAGGATTGACTGAGGTCTGTTAGCCAATTAGCCTAGCTACGTAGACAACCTTGAAAACAGAAGCCATGTAGAGCAAACTGCAAAGCAAAACTCTACAAACAGAGATTTGTTATCAAATATGTTACGGCTCATTATTAATATTTATCTTGCAGAATATATCTGTTATGTGTATTGTGAAGGGACCGGCTAGCAAACTTACCATCATTGCTAACGCTAGCTTGCCGAATGCTAACTTTGTCTTTAGCCTGAATTAAGAAGTTTTCTCCATTCAAACGAAATAGCGTTAATAGGCTGCGTCTATAAACTTTTTTTAAATATATATATACTTGCGGTAATCCTAAAATTCAGAGATAATTAAAATATTTAATAAATTGTAATGATTAGCTTCTACCAACGTTGGATTGTTATTTTCCACCCAGCTGCTCCTCCTATGGGCAGACTGTTTACGAGAGAGAACTACTAGCCAATCATAACACAGCGGCTGTAGCCTATTAGCCAATCAGAACTAAGGAGGGACCATAATACAAGTTTGTCCCTGTCTTCAGTCCATAGTCAAAATGAGACTTAAATAACAAAAGACAATTGCCAAAAGGACGCATGTGCTGTTTTGGGTTTTTTTTCCGTTCAGGATGTGTTTTTGTCTACATTAAATGAAGCAAAGTCTAAATCAGACTTTAGCTTTCCACAGTACAAAAATAAACTGGATTTTTTTTCCCCTCATACATTTTATTTTCTCATTTTACTTATTTTTTCGTGATTTTAATTGGATTTCATGGGAGCCTACTAATGTTCCCTGGGTCCTGTGTTCCCAAACCCTTATATTGCCTGCACTGTTTATATATCATACTTCAGAACTACAGTGATATTACACCTTTCCTAAAGTCATGGTTAGAAACAAGGAGTCACCAAAGGACACAAATCAAAACAGTCTTAATTAGCAACTAACAGGCATGCATCTGTTTAAAAAGGGCCTAGATGGTAATTTTTTGCAATGTTAATACTGTGCAATCATAAAGTTAATGTAAGTTATCATACAATATTGAAATCCCTCCTACCACCAAGGCCAGTCCCACTCTCACCGAAATGTGCACCAAGAGTGTGTTTTCATAAGAGAATCTATTAGGAAGAAGCATGACCAAAACCCATATATTCTAGATTTTTTTTTGTCAATTAAGCATTGTTGAGAAAACATGGGTTTGACACACTGTAGTTTCACTTTAAATTTTCATTAAGGATGTTTGAAGAATATAGAGTTGCTTCCAAAATTACAAAGAGTGAATAAAGTACTCCTCGGAACATAAGAAAGACCCCTAAGTCAGTACTTTTTGAGATGTCAGGACTAGAACAAAACTTACAAAATAGACATAACAATTTTTGACATAAAGATTTTTGACATAAAGATTTTTGCATTTTTATCTGTGTCATTATCTCCAAACAACAGAACTTTTTTTGATGATCTGATGTACACTGATGTCAAACAATAATCCCAATAAGGATTAGAAATCTCAAATCTCATTGCGTGTGTCTTTTGTCATAAGAGTATGTAGTCTGCTTTCGGCTCTTAATTCCTTGCCCCTAACGATGAAATCTTTACGGCACACCTACACACTTTACACACTGAATATTATCCCCATAGATTTGATTCAATCAAACTGAACAAACGCTCCCATTTAGCCACAGGGTGCTTAGTAGCCCAAGTTTGTTTTGATTGGGCCCTACTATACAGCAATGCTTGTTATGCAATCCAGATAAGTTTCCTGTCGGCTGGGATGACACAGTACCCCAGTGTTCTGTGAAGCATTCACAGACATGAGACAGAAACAAGAGAAAAAAAACATCAGGATTCACGACGTCCTGGGCCCTGTCTCAGAGACTTCGTTCCACAATGCTGAGCTCAGTCAAGCTGTCAGTTCATCCTCTAACTCTGCTTGGCTACATCAGCTATGAGGCATTCAGAACACTGTGTGGCTTTATTCAGTCTGAATTTAACCAGTGTTGAAGGTTGGGGTTGGGCCTGCCATGGTGGACTTATGGAATACCATGAAGGGATACCCTGTTAAATGCTGACCCTCTTGGACAGGGAATGCTGAGATTTTCAGCTGTGTTCCTGCGGATTTCATGCACGTCCTCGCTGCCGGTTAAGTGTGGCACCCCATCAGCCCCGCTGCACACACTTGCCATTGCTAGGGACTTCACAACTTATGCAGAGAGAATTCAGGACTCATTATTGCCTCGTTCTCTTCAGAAATTAATTCATGAACTGCAGCCATTCAACAGCATGTTAATCGTTGGATGAGGCCACTCTTTGACACTAAGGATTTCAGCCTGAACTTAAGAGTTTACTCCACCTTCAGCCCAGACTGCTTTTTAACAGTGCACAATACAAAACATCCATGAAAAAATACTTCTGTCTGTTTTGGTACACAAAACCACACAGACACTTTAAGTAAACATCAGGGGGAAAATTAAAAATGGGCTCTTTTAACATTTTTTAAGACAAGCTTTATGCCCTTCTTGTCCCAAAGTCCTCATTTATGGTTTGTGGTCTTGCTTAAGCGTACACTTACATGACATATTTCTTAATTTAACAAAAGTGTGAGAACTCATGAAGAAGATACAGTGTGTGAATATGTATCTTGGCTTTCTTTCTAGTCTCTTTGTAATGACCCCAACAGCATGCAGCCTATAATCAAATCAGTTTAGAAACAAACATCAACTCCAACAGCTACTGTTGGTAAGGCTGACACTACATCATCTTCATTATAATCAATTATTCATATTTATCCATCATTAGTGTTAATCATATTAACTGTTATTAATTATTATATTACCAATAAGATATCTACATGAACATATTCCATGTTTATCTGAGCCACAGTTGTGTCTTTTTGAGGTACATTAGTCTGTTATTAATACAAAAAAATAACGTAGCTGCGAGAAAACACCTGGTACAAAAGCAGCATGCAGAAAGGGCCTGTTTACCAATAAATGTGTAAGAAAATAATTGAAGGAAAGCTAGGAAATTATTTGAATGTTCCACCCACTGTGGTACATTCAAAGGTTAAAAAACTTTGAAGGAATTTCAGTGCATAAAGGACAAGTGTGCAAGCCTGAGCTGAATAATCATGCTCTCTGAACAATCAGACAGCACTGCATTAAGAACCATCATTAATCTATAAGTGATATAAGCAAAGGAGCTCAGGATTCCTTTTGCAAAAGAAAGCCTTTTATGAATCATTTACATTTATAGCGTTTAGCAGACGCTTTTATCCAAAGCAACTTCTATTCCCTAACTACAGGGGACAGTTTCCCTGGAGCAACTTGGAGTTAAGGGTCTTGCTCAGGAACCCAGTGGTGGTGCTGAAAGCAGGATTCAAACCCATGACCTCTTGTTCTAGAATCAAGCATCCAACCCACTAGGCCACATCTATGAGTATGACAACCATTCCATGCCAGTGTCTGTTAAATTCCTACAGAAACACCTGAATCAGATCTTATTTAATGAGGAAAAGTATAAAAAAAACCACTGCTGTAATCAACACTCTCCTCTCGCAATGTGACCAGTTGGATGGCAGAACACTATTAGAAGTATGTTGAAAGTAATTATTGCCATTTTGTTTAAGTGTGAACAAGAGATTTGTTTTCTTTAACTTATTTAAATTCTGTAAACACTGCATTTCTTTTTTGATGTGTTCTTTAAATTTATGCTTTAAAGAACATTTTATTTGGATTTTAGGAGAAATATTGTCAGCAGTTCTTAAAGACTAAGGCAAAGCTGTTCAGTTCAATACTCACACCTATAAAAGATAAAACCCGAGAAACTGAACATTTTCTCTCTGATTTTTTCCGGAGCTGTAATTCCTATGTTTAATTTTTTATTGCTGAATTTGGTGCCCCGAGTCCGAGACTGTGATTATCTTGATCTGTTTCTCTCTGCGCGCACACACCCACAACCAGTTACCATAGTAACCACGCAATCCCACTTCCAAACTTGCAAAATGCAATCTAGTTACACTTGTAACACTTAATCACTTGGCAACATTACAGTGTTATATTCTTTAATATCTCAACTTTTCAAATATGTTGAGAGATTCAAACTGAAATGTGATCCTTATAAAAATACAATCAAATTCATTAAATGTCAACACGCTGTTATCTTATTTATAAATAAGATAGGTTAGTTTATCATAACAAAACATTCCAAGGGGTTGTAAAAAATTATATGTCATAAGTGAATCAAGAGAATAAAAGGTGAAAACATCTTTATTGCGTATTATCCAGTTTATTGGTATAAGCACCAAAACACCCCAAAAAAATCTGATTATAAAACATTTCTTGTCATAAATTAAAATGTGAAGTACTTTTTAAGAACTGAAGAATATAAAAAATCCCTTTTGAAAGTTATTTACATGAACATATTACATGTTTATCTGACACACATGTCTTTTTATCATACATTGGTCTGTTATCAACAGATTGTACAAATTTCACCAAAACAAATGTCTAAAGTAATCATTTAGCCATGAGAAACCAGAGTGAGATACAAACATTAGTACCCGCTACTGGTAAACTACCAATGTAGATAAAATGACATTACTGCAGTGCCTTAGTCCTTCATAATGAAAGAACTGGGAAAAAAAAATGACAGGGTTCAGTTACATGCAGACCAGGAAGTAGAGCATTACACATTCTGGTAATAAATGATATATTTATATTTGTTTGCAGAATAAGGGACATGAGTTAAAGACATACTAAAATCTTTTTTGTACATATTTGTACATTTCTATGGGCATTTTCTCCTTCTAAATATAGGCTATAACATTTCTGACACATTTGACTTAGATTACTGCTGCTTATTCAGAGAACAGGAGCTTGGCAGTAAATTTGAGAAATTTCTAGCTTTCTTGATAAAAGTTTCAACACTCCAATTACAGTGATCTCTACTGATACAAACAGTCTAGCTGGAGGTAGCTGTATAGTAGTTACTATTACAAAGTCATATGAAATATCAGGTTTTTAATATAAAAACTGTTTTTAGCGACTTGTAAACAAAATATATCTATACAACCCCCTGGTTAAAAATATAATAATGCAATATAACTGTAATATAACTGTTCATGATCTAAACATATATTTTTACATTTCTGCCTTAAAAACTGTAGCTTTATTGGCATTGCATTCTATTTATTTCCATTAAAGTTACCAGTAACTTTAAAGTTAATTAATGGTAAACTATTTAGCAATCAAAGAGCTCAAAAAGTGGTGTCCACTCTATCCTCTTTTCCCTGGCCATCTCCCTACAGATAGAAAATGTAAATAAAAAAAACCCAAACCAATAAAATAAATACAAAGAAAAAAAAATTATATAACACATTCACATTCTCAATATAGACGCATGTCAATATTTACACAATTCTATTTCTCTTGTCTTTAAACAAGCTATATAAAAGAGAATTAATGTGTTAATTTTAGCTGTTACGTTTTATATTATCTTTGTCAGATGATCATCTCATACATCATAGTCACTTGTATGAGATCATCATCTTACACAGATAATTGCTAAAGAAAACATTATTGCTAAGGAAAACATTATAACAGGTTATTCCATGAGAAACCACACAAGGAAAGAGGAAGCTCGGATGAAACATTTTATATTTCACCAGTGTGAGGAGTGAATAAAACTGCACTTCCTGCTAAACAACTGGAGCTCATTCAACGAAAGCAGTGTCCAAAGCAGTTCTCCCAAAGCTATAAAGACTACAGCACTATTTATGTCTAACTTTATGCCTGAAACAATTTCACTTTTTTTGCTCTGTCCATTATTAAATCAAAGCAGATTACGGTACACACTAAATATCTCCACCTGCAACTAATTTTTATTTAATGTGTAATGCATAATGAACTATCAATCTACTAGCCTATGTTTGAACCTATAGTTTTGGATATGGCTGCTGCAACTAGCTCCTGGAGGGCAACAGCACTGCAGAGATTGGGGCTCTACCACATTTAACACACCATACTTATTCACTGTGACCTGACTAAGTTCCAACCACACATGCATACTTTTTTGCCACACCTGACAAACTGTGCAGAACACTGGCAGAAAATTATATTATTAACATAATAAAATATGTAGTTTTGGTAAAAAGAGCTTCGTTATTAGCACTATTTGTTATTTGTTACAAACAAGGTTCTTGCTACATAAACGCTCCATTTCAGCCAACAGTGCTGTGCTATAAACTGACATTAACACTGGAAACCTCTCCAAAACGGCCCATGCAAACCAGCCAGCTGTTTGGAGTGTGACAGGTGTCTTTGGCAGGAGTAGGCTGCAATTTAAGTATCATTTAATGTTATTGATAAATGTTATTAATAAATATTATTTAACAGTGTCAATAACTATCATCCCTGTTACGGCCAAATTACTTTTCTCCAATTTCAATATGATCAGATGTATACTGTAAGTCAACAATGTTCATCATAAGTAAAGAAAGTTTTTCCTTTAACCTGTGAAGTTAGTTTTTTGGTGATATGAGGTTTTGTTCCAATAGCTACAGCAGTGGCCTTACTTTTATATAACATTACTTGCATACGAAGGAATTATTTTTTTCTCCAGTAAATTTAGGAGGAAAAGCATATTGTCCCTAGAACATTTTCGTTTGCAACAGGGTAAAATAAAAGTGACTAGAAAACAGCATTCATACTTCCCATAGAAACAGATGGCTTAGACCCACAGCTTCTTTTCTAAGCATGTCACTCACTGCTCAGTAACTTTAAAAGCCTTTATGATTTGAAAGCGACATGCTAGAAGAGGAAAAACACTGTGACATTCCAGGACCTGAGTGTAACACTCTTTGATTTAGAGAGTCCTGTCACAAGTCCTCCTCCATGCTGAGGCTGCTGCGACGGCTGCTGGATTTTGATGCTCCTGGGGAGTCGAGGGCTGCTCCAGGGGAAAGACTGCACTCTTCCATTAGCATGTCCCTCACATCAGGGTACAGGCTCAAACCTGCAGGCTCACTGAAGTCTGAGAAACTAAGAGTTCCCAGGTCCAGCGGAGTGGCCAAGGCCAATCCAGGAGACCCAGATGGAGGCATGGAGAGAAAGGAGGAGGTCTGGGCCATGGCTCCACCCAGGTCTGTCTGCGAGTGTGTGAGAGGCTCCCCTGCACTCATCTGTGGCTGCTGCTGAAGGAGCGGAGAGTCCACATTAAGGCCAGATGAGGAGGACAAGCCATGCAGACGCGCCTGCATCTCCAACTCCTGTTAACACACAGACACAGATTTTGTAAGTGGTGTCCCAAAAAAAAGGTATGAATTGTGGCTCTGTAAGGTTTCATCTATGCCTTGCCCAAACGGACAATTCCTATCAGTATTCACATTCCAGAAGACCATCTGGTGACAGTACTGAAGGTTGAAACAAACAAGCTCTTGGTTTTAAACAGTAACAGTTTGATTAAAATAAATGGCGAAGGAACCCTTAGCCTTGTAAGGACTCTTAGAGAAATAGGATTTCTAGTCCCCACTCCTTCTGGTATTATTCAGGGAGTGTTCTTGGGCAGTATTCTCAATGTGGTATTAATCGATCTCCTGTACAGCCTCATTACATCATTAAGTTGATTACATAATTTTACATAATGTGTTACATTAAACATACACTTATTATTATTATTATAATTATTATTAACAGTTCCCTCATTCTTTTAAATACAAATTGTTAGATCATAACAAAAACTGTGACAGAGACAGAGTCAGCTTTCTGTCATAGTGTCTAAGACCTCTATACTGAAGAAGACAGGTCCATCCTCTTTCAGAAATTGCTCTGTTATACTTTATTCATTAATATTATTAATACGAATAATGAATATTCTATTTTTGCGCAGCTGTTTTTACTGGCTAGTTTCTATATTTGAACAACATTAGCCCTTCATAATTTTCATAAAGCCCAACTTCGATGTTTAGTTCAAAAGGAGGGACAATGACATATTAGTGGTTTCTCAAACCGGCTATTTCTTTCTAAACAAATATTGGCCTGTCACTTATACTTCACAGTTCATGTTAGTATAGACTTCTGCATAGATTTTTTTACACAGTAACACAGAGCACAGGTTCCTAAACCTAATCTCCTATAGCTCCCATGCGCTGTATATTTTAGTGTCATGCTACTCTAACACACCCACTTCAACAGAGTAAAGTCACTGCTTAGTTTGGTGGAAAGATGTCATTTTTAGGGTAGGGGAGAAAAAAAAAAATTGCGCCATTAAAAAAGGAGAAGTTTCTTCTACCTGAATGCGCAGCAGCAAAGTTCGGTTTGAATGCTCTAGTTTCTTCTGCTTCATCTCTACCTCTTTCGCTCTCTGCTGCTCTTTCTGAAGTTTCCTAATATAGTCCACAGATGCCTTCAGAATGGTTCCCTTATTCCAGCGCATCTCCCTGCAAATACAAACACATACAGAGTTGACACATCCAAAAGTAGCGTATGTGAAGTGATATGTTGGGGAAAAGTTAAACTCACGGGTCATTCGATTTCGGTATAAGTGCTCCCAGCTCTTTTATTCTGTCATTTATATTAAATCTCCTGCGCCTTTCAACTGCACAAAAACAAAACACAGTTTATTAAAAACATAAAGGCACAAAATGTTTAATAATGAAGAGTATATGAATCTGTAATTCCTATGAAGGTACTAACTTTTGAGGGCTGCAATGCTAATGAGCCCTCTAGGAAATCATAGAGTTTTTTCACATCACATTACTGGTTCACTAATGTGTTTTTAATATCTTTTAACATTGTGTACTGCATTCACAAGAAGTAACAGTAACCTTCAACACCAGTATTTTGTCCATATCGTCCAACGTTAGTACACACTTTGGCAGATGTTTGGGAGAAATGAACTCACTGAGATTATGGCTGTCTTTCTTCTGTCTCTCCTTCATTAGGGCCTTCGACTCTGCATCTATGGGGAAGAAAACAACTGTCAGGATAGATAATTAAAGAACATAAATTAATATTTAATTGTGCATGGACTGCTATTGTGCAAGGATGGTGCAACAATGTGTTACAAAATTTGCTTTCTGGGTACAACAAGTACACTGAACTACTGCAGGAAAAATTTAATCAACAATAGAAAGTCTGTAAACATTAGCCAGTGCATTAATTTCACAAAAAAAGTTGGATGATTGGGTGGCGGATCATCATGCCTTTAACATGACACATTACATTTAAAAAAATACTTTAAAAAGTATTAAAATCATACCAGTTATTTCTGCTTTGATTTTTGGCAGATCTGCAGGACATGAGTTACTGACAGTAATAGTGGGCGCTGACATACCGGGACTGGTGTAGATATCAAGCAGGTTGGCTGGTACCTATAACAAAACATTTAAATATACAACAGCCCATTAAAATAACAAAGCTGAGGCTGAAGAAAAGCAGAAAAGGTGGCTTAGAACACAAGAGAGGATAACCAAAATTTCAGCATGCATTCAAGCAACATATAAAATGTCTTGGTCTTAAAACGTATATACTTCTATGGAAAATAAATGTCTGTAAGACAGAAATTCTGTTTGCTGCAAACTCAAACCAAGTTGTTTGAACCCAAAAGTCAAAGAATCAGGAGTTGCCCGTTTTCTTTAGACGGTCTTGTCAAGTCAACAAACTGTCTTCTGTTTCTTTTTATTTTAATCATTATGGGTAAAGTTCTCAAATGTAACCTCTAAATAACTTACTGTGTTTGGAAGCTGTAAGCCAGAGTCTATGAATGACAAAATATCGTCATTAAAACTGGATTCAAGGCTAATGATGTCATCAATTACATCATCAATCTGAGGAATGAAAAACATATAAATCACATTACAAAACAGTAGGAACTGAACTTCTGGAGGTGACAGTGTTATTAATTAAAAGGGATAAGGCATTATACCCTGCTGTATGATGGCACACTGGGACAGAGTGAGGTAAAGACAGTCAATTAAAAAATAAACAAATTAGGAAAAATAATCTATAACATTTAAGTCTCTTTACAGGTACCATTTTAGAAACTGAACCTAAGAGTGATCATCAGAATCATGCTGATCTAAAAAGTAAAAAGTCCCCTAAAGGTGTTCTACAGCAATGAATCTCAGTGCCAGTCCCTTGCAGGTAACTTCATCTTTTTCCTTACTAACACTAACACAGTTCAACCCATGAAGGACAAAAATATAACATCAGGCCACTGCAATGCTAGTGTCATTGTACTGCTGAAAATGATCCACAGCATCCACAGTCCTGTGGGAACTCACTGAACACTATAACTGCAGTTAGAATGGTAAAAAAAGCCTGAAAAAATCTACAAAGAGTGTAGATACAAGCCAGCTCTACCTAACAAAGTGGCTTGTCAGTGTATAGTTTTTGGCGTACTGACGACAGCCAGAAAAGCATTTTGTAATGGAATGAGTCATAGTAATGAGATATAATCATACCGCACACCCTTATCCATAGGTTTAATGTGCACTATTACCTCCTCTTTGTTGGAGCCAAGGTTGAGCAAAGCCATCGGGCTGTTGGGGGCACTGCTAATAGATGATGCCGGCTCAGGTGCGGAGCTGGACTGGGGGAGCAGGGACAGTGTCTGAGTGGCTACTTTATTTCCCAGTGTTGTTGATAGGTACTGCTTAACCTGCTGCCGCTGAGCCTGCTGAATATGGTACTTAGTCGGGTTTTCCAAATGAGTCTGAACCTAGAGAAAAATGCAAACATTCACATTAAAACAACATTCTGGCACAAAAGACAAAGATATCAAGTGTAATAGAGATGGCTGATAAACCTGTAATGACAAATATCCTTCCTCCAAACTGCACAAAGACTTAGTTCAATTAAGATTATTTAAGAAACAACACATAGTTGTTGTGGTATCAAAAACCATATTATTTTAAAACATACTGAAAACAGAAGCATGAGCAATTTTTCTGTAGTAGAAAATAGACAATAAAGCAGTTAACTTCTTTTGGATTTTTACATTAGAAGATAATACTATTACATGCAACATCCTGCCCAGTTTTGCCCAGGTTTCATGGGACTTTTATTTTCACCATCTTGAGTTCCCCCCCTCCTCAAATCCTCTATCCTATGACTCTCATTAGATTCACAGCACCCTTGTTTGTTTCCTTTTTTTTTTTTTTTTTAAACCACCTCTTCCGAGCAGTTGGTCTCAGTCCACCCTCACGACATCCTCTCCACTTCCCAGATTTCCCTTTCTCATACCCTTTCATTCCTTCCCCTCTTGTGTCAATTTTGTCTGTTTATGTCTCTTTTTGTGTTGTGGATTTCAGTCACACCTAGCTCGTGGCCCTGTGTGTCGAAGGTCCGTTTGGCTGTTAATGTCTGCTCCTCCCTAGATCTAATGTGTTTGGTTCACGGCGGCCTCGCTGCTCAAGACCCTGCAGCCTCCTTGTCGGCAGCATTGGACCAGAGGTACGAGGCCTGTATTTTGAATGAGTCCTGGTTAAAGGTTTTAATGGGCACCTTGTGTGGCTGTGAGGCCTTCTCGTTTGGTGGGTAACAGGTGCCTTTGTGTGATGGGGTGACTAAAGTAAAGTAAAGTAATGGTTCCTCTGCATTGAAACCATTCACCAAAGTGAAGCAGCAGGCAGCCAGGGACACACACATTGGTGACATGTGGTTGCTGGGACTTCTCAGACAGGCGCCTCGTGAGGCGCCTGGTTTGTGGAGGCCCACTGGTCAGAAGGGCATTTAGCTGGCCCCTGGTCCTGGGACAGCCTCACCAGCAAGGCCACTGTGTGTATCCCTGTTCAGTTTTGTCTGTGTTCTCTGTAAGGGCTCTCATCTAACCTGGTTGATGCTGATCCATATTTGAATCTTGTCTACGTGACTGTAAAAATTGTTGTCCCTTTGTTGCACGGGGCAGTGCTCCATATATTTTCTGCTGTCTGTTTTTCTTTTTGTCCCCAATAAACTTTAAGTGTCTTCTCTACACTTCACTACCCATGTGACAATAATTTATATTATATTATATTTCAACATTACAAAATCAATGACAATGAACTGCAATCTTCATATTTATTTGCTATAATGCATATTTAGACTTAAGGCCTATTATTCAGTAACTACTATACACATGGAACTGCCATAACATTAAAACCATCGGCCTAGTATAGTGTAGGTTCGCCAAAACAGGCCAAAAAAGGCTGAAAGTGTCATGTGCTATTTGGAATTAAGATTTTCTGCAGCAGATCATTTAAGTCCTGTAAGTTGCAAGATGGGGATCCATGGATTGGACTAGTTTGTCCAGGACATCCCTCAGTAGATCAGATTAAAATCTGGTGAATTTAGAGGCCAATTCAACACCTTGAACTCGGTCATGTGAATAATTTTGGCAGCAAAAAAGGCCATTGCCCTTATGGAATGTCATTACCCTGAAGAGTGCATTTGGTCTGCAACAATCTCTAGGTGGGTGGTACATGTCAAAGTAACATACACACGAATGAGAAGATCTAACACTGCCTAGAGCATCACACTGCCTCTGCCACTTCGCTACCTTCCTATAGTGTTTCCTGATGCAAACTATTCCCCAGGTACACAACTGAATATATCTCTGCCCTTGACAGGTTCTAATGTAAAGAGATAGTCAATGTTATTCATTTCTCTTGGTGTTAATGCTGCAGCTGATCAATGTAAATAATTCAGTAACTTCTATGTAAGGTATTTAGTCATAAGAATGAGTAACTTTGGCCTGGGATCAAGAACTTTATGGAGTTTACCAGATCAGTAACATGATTCATCTGGTTAAGAGGACAGGTGCAAAGAGCACCTGGTTCAAGTTCTAATTTTCTGTCTAGATGTGAACTGACCTTCAGCACCTCCACAGGAACCTGTGCAGGTGCGGGTCGGGCAGCTGTTGGAGGCATACTGACAGAGATGGCGGGGGTGGAATCAGTGGGGCGCAGCTGGGCTGCCTGCTGCTGCGCCTCGCGTCGCTCCTGCTCCTGAGCCTGCTCCCGCATCAGCTGCTGCCGCAGCAACACGCGTGATGTCATTGTTCCACACGCCGTTACACTCAGCAACAAAATCTGCAAAAACTTGCTAGAGACACAAGAGGAAGGCGAGGAAAATATGTCATCTTCATTGTGGTAAAACAGATGAGTCATGCTCAAAGAAATCTAATACCCTGCCTGTCTGCATTATGTGGAGTGCAAACTTGTGCCTTACGATTCCTTTTATAACAGGCAATATAGACTACGGCAGAAAAACAACTCTGAACGGATGTTAAATAAGAGTGTAGTAACACTGTTAATCAACAAAGGTCTGTTACATTGTTATATATAAATTTAAATCTAATTGACAAATACACACACACACATTATACACACACTAGGCTATGCGTTGTGGGCTAGCACTAAAATCTGTAGTGACGATAATTTGAAATTTTCAGGCATCTAAATACCTCTTATTAATTAGCTTTCATGTTTTCTCTCCTGAAAACATTGATCCCTGTGTAATCTGATACACTATATGAACAAAAGTATCGGGACACCTGACCAGTACACCCACATTGTATTCAAATACATAGAGTTGGTTCCCCTTTTTCAGCTATAACAGCTTCCAGCTTCCAGATTTTGGAGTGTTTCTGTGGGACTTTGTGCCCATTCTTCCTGTAGAGCATGTTCGTCCTGCAGAACACTAATGTTGGACATGAAGACCTAGCTCACAATCTCTGTTCCACTTCATCCCAAAGGTGTTGGATGTTGTTGAGGTCAGGGCTCTGTGCGGGCCAGTCAAATTCTGCCACACCAAACTCCTCCAACCATGTCTTTATGGAGCTTGCTTAGTGCACTGGGGCACAGTCATGCTGGAATTGAAAAGGTTACTCCCCAAACTATGTCCACAAAGTTGGAAGCATGGCGTTGTCCAAAATGTCTTGACAATCTTATACCCTTAAGCCTGGAAAACATGTGTGTCCCAATACTTTTGTCCACAGAGTGTATGTCAAAATCAGGCTGGGTCTCTGCTGATGATAACCTGGCAGACAGGCCTAGTTCTGGATTTAACCTATTCAAAATACAGCTACTTTTACTGTCTCACCAGTGTAGGACTGACAAATTTAAACTACACGAGAAACGATTAATTACAGGCAGTGAAATGTGTCCAATATGCTAATCAAACTATAGCTGACCTTCTGGAATTACAGTAGATATTATTAAAGTTAACAGTAGATATCTGTGCTACCATCAACATATTTTGTAACTTGTGTCATTTTAACGTTAGTAATAACTCACGTGATTAGAGTTAACTCTATAATCTATCTAACACAGGCTAACACACATAGCAAGCTAAACTTGTACCATCGCAGTAAACATCCCACATAGCTTATAAACAGTCTGTAATTACTCGTTATTTAATATTAATGATTTATGAAGAGACCCTTTCTAGTGGCGGGTTCTTGTCTGTCAACTTCCTACCTCTTTTGCAGAAGTTACAGTCGGACCACAGGCAGCCGCCCTACCATTAGCCTTAGCGTTAGCATAGTCCCCGTCCTTGCCATTAGTTTCCTTGTTCGAACAAGAGGAAGCAGAATACAGAATGTGGACAAAAGTATTGGGACACACCTGTTTTCTAGGGTCTGGGCTACGCCCCTCACTTCCAGTGAAGGATATACTGAAGCATTAAGACAGCGAATACATTCTAGAGAACACCATGCTTTCAACTTGGTGGACAACGTTGGGAGAAGGCCCTTTACTATTCCTGCATGACTGTGCCCCAGTGCACAAAGCATGTTCCATAAAGACATGGCTGGATGCGTTCAGTGGAAGAACTTGACTGTCCCGCACAGAGCCCTGACCTCTACACCTTTGGAATGAACTGGAATGGAATGAACTGGAATGCGAGTCAGGCCTTCTCGTCCAACATCAGTGCCTGACCTCATAATGCTCTACAGAATGAATGGGCACAAATTCTCACAAAAAAACTTGCGGAAAGCTTTCAAAGAAGAGTGGGAGCTGTTATAGCTGCAAAGTTAGGACCAACTTCATATTATAGTCTATGTATTTGAATGCAATGTCATTGAAGTCCTTGTTGGTGTAATAGCCGGCTGTCCCAATAGTTTTGTCCTTATAGTGTAGGTTTAGTGACAAAACTCTAGCCAGAATTTTGGATAGGCAGCAGTTAAAATCAAATATACCCCGTGTTATATGTTTACTCAGATTTTACTTAAGCACATGTCACTAACACATTGTTTTTGACATGGTTATCATTTTACAATTAGGTACTTTCCCTCAGTTCCCTTTTTTTAAATTCAGTTTCATTCCGATTCTTTTTTTAATTCAACCCCTGGACTGCTTTACTGTTGCTCAAACCTCTCATTTTCACTTTTTAACCATAGCAATTTCTTCTATGATGAGAACAGAGGCCAACAGTCCTGTATTTCTATCCTAATTGATGCTCATCGATGGGGATTTCAATACTTGTAACATTTTTATGCAGAATTTTTTACTCCAGTTGTTTTGTGGTACCTCACACAGTGTGTTTCGTTTCCTGTGTCCTTGTTTTTCCTTTTAAAGTAACCGGAACATCATAATGAGCACATGAAGACATACCATGAACCTGATGTAATCATGTCCTTTTTTTCTTTTCCTCCACTATAGTTGGTTAACAGATATTGATGGCGCCAAACTGCAAATGTAGCCCCACTTGTGGGTTGGAAGATGTTGGAAGGTTGGTCTTAAAACAATAGTGGCATGGAGCCACGTGTAATAAAGTAAAAAATGGTGCCAACTAAGTTGAGAACAGGTGTATAAAGTTGGTACCCCAGGTAGCAGTGGTTCACTGTCTGACTGGCAAAATAAAGAACACCGCCTTCTGAACTAACACAACACATTTACACACTGAATTGTTCTGCCTTAAACAAAACGTATTCTAACCCTTCTATTATATACTGTACATTCTATATCCTGCAGCTGTTATATTTGCACAATTACTATTTATTGCTGTCCATTTTGCATTTTTGCACGCTGAACAAATTCACTGCTAGAAAACACGGTCATTATACTGTATTCATTCAAAGTAGTACTGTAGCTGTTGATTGCACCAAATGTTGTCTCATCCTGTTTTGTTCTTGTTTTTCTTGCACTTTCTTTTTTGCATTCTTGTGTTCTGTTCCTGTTCTTGCATTGCGCCATGGTCCTGGAGGAACGTTTCGTTTCACTGTTGAAGCTGTTTTAGCTGCAAAGGGGGGACTAACTCCATATTAAAATGTATTTGAATGCAATGTCATTAAAGTCCCTGTTGGTGTAATAGTCAGGCATCCCAGTACTTTTGTCAATATGGTGTAGGTTTGGTGACAAAACTCTGTAGCCAGAATTTAGGGTAGGCAGTAGTTAAAATCAAATATAACTCATGTTATGTGTATACTCACTGCCATGTATATGGCAGAAATGACAAACGTTCATGACCACTTAATAAATGAAAACGTGGAGTATACAAAAACACTGGCTAATGAAAACAATGACCTAAGTCCATATCCTCCTTATGTAAAAAATTTGTTTTTCTTTTTTAACTTTTTATCCACTGATCCACCTAAAACATAATTTATTGAATTTACATATACTTTAAGTATATACAATATATTGAAAGAAAATTGTAAATAAAGTATATTTATATTTTTCAAGCTGATATTTACTGCATTTGCATGTATTTTTCTGTATGTTCAGTTTGTCTGGAACAAAACAATTATGGCTAAATTATTCAGGAACATTGTGCTTGAAGACTTTTGAAGCGGATATTTTGCATGTTGATTATATTTAAAAAAATGCTGAAATAGTTTAGAAATGAATCAGCAAATTAAAAAATAAATTCCTTTCCCCATTTTTACAAGGATTTGTAATAAAATTCACAGGATTCTGCATGTTTTTATTGTTAAACACCATGTACATAATTTAAATATACATACATAAAGTGTATATAATTAGCACGGTGTGCAACATAAAATTATTCCCAAGAGCTTATCATAATTTCAGCTATCCAGAAAAGCAAAATTCATGGCTGACGTCAGGGAATCGGAAAGTTTGGTGGCAAGTTTGTCTGTGGAAAAAGAAAACAGAAAGAAATTACGAGTGAGCCACTAACGTTCGAACTATGACTGTATGAGTTTCTGTATTTAAATGAAATGTTTCCATACTGGTTCAAACAATTTTGTAGATAAAAAGTAAGGACAGACCCGCTCTTTTTTGCTGCTTCTTTCTCTTCTTGTTAGCCATGAGTAGTGCTTGGCCTTGCTGAAGTGGGTCAACCTCCAGGATATCTCTTAAATCCACATGCTTTGGAGCCTGAGCTTCCATTGCTCCACCAGATTTTGCCTTTGTTTCTTTGAGCTCTACTGTCATGGGTCCAAACTTTAAAGAAGAGAGATGAAATCAAATGTGAGATATATTTACCTATACAACTCCCGGAAAAAATAAAGAGACCACTGCAATTTATTTTTAAATCAGCATCTCTATGAGTATGACAACCATTCCAAGCCAGTGTCTAAAAAAATTCCTACACAAGCGCCTCATTTTGCTTTATGGAGGTACTGATTAGTGAGCAACTGAATCAAATCTTATTTAATGAGGAAAAGTATAAAAAAAACAACACTCCTTTCACAATGTGACCAGTTGCATGGCAAAACACTACTAGAAGTACGTCAAAGGTAATTATTGCCATTTTGTTTAAGAGTGAACAAGAGATTTGTTTTCTTTTACAGAATTATTCAAGTTCAAGTTATGTTATAGAATTATTCAAGTATAAAATTATGCTTTACAGAACAATATTTCTATTTGTAAATTGGGAGAAATATTGTCAGCAGTTCAAAGCTGTTCTTTTCAGTACTCAGGTTTTTAAAAGATAAAACCTGAGAAACTGAACACTTTTGCAATGGTCTCTTTTTTTTCCATTCATTCATTCTCTGAGCTGCTTATCTCCACCAGGGTCACAGAGGATACTGGAGTCTGTCCCAGCACTTATAGGGCCAAAAGGTGGAGAAACACTCTGGTCAGGTTGCCTGTCTGTCACAGGTCAGACTCATAGACACACAGTCACACACAGAGGCAATTTACCATCTGAAATCCAGCTGAAATGCATGTCTTTGCACTGCTCCATTGGAAATCCTCACAAAAACAGGAAAACATGCACATTGCACACAGGAAGGAAGCCAGGACCTACTCGACGTGAGGTGATAGCCCTGTCCACTGCACCAAGCAATGCTACAAATGAAAATGTGAAGTATGTTTCTAACAAGTCACTCTCAAACCAAACAGGTCAGCTGAAAGGCCATTGTGCTCCTAGTTAGGACTGGATTTGTCATGGTTTTCCACACTGAACAGAATCTAAATGGGCTCTACCAGTTTGGATTGGCTTTCTGCAGCCCAGGGTTCCACCATGGCACCGCCTCACCTTAACCTTGATGAACCCTGACCTTGAGTTTGTGTCAGCCCATCCATCACAGGACGGGGTAAAGCTTTCTAAATGAATTGCATTCCATGGTTGAACAAGTTAAAAAACAGGAATTGGGACCCTCAAAAGATCTTTGAATAAGAACAAGGTCATATACTATACCTTTAAAAATCAGACCTTAAGTTCCAAACCTGCATATTGTTCATACGTCGGGGGACTAGAGGATACCGTGTTTGTCTATCATCTCACAACCGGAGCATTATTTGGAATGAAACACTGAATTTCAGTGAGTTCTGTTTCTCAGTAACAGACCAGTCCATGCATCGTAAAACACCTTCTTACCCTGGAAAACTGCGGTGTCCCTCTCTGAGTTGCCTTGGTTGGCTTTCCTGCCTAAAGCAAAATCTAGTGGGAATTTGTTTATACCACCCATATAATTCCCCAGTTATCACATATTGATCAGCTTAATAGCCAGAAACTGTTGCAAATTTTACTCAGCATTCTGGAGCTTTCCTTAGTAATATCTAGAAGCACAGAAGAAAGCATCACTAATATCTCAATAATTCATAGTTTTCTCAGAAAATAATTTTGCTAGTTTCAACCATATTTTTCTTGAATGAACAAAAATGTCACCTCATAAAATGGCTGTTATGGAATGTTATTCATTTTTCCACACATTTTTGTGCACAATTTCTGCTCCTTTGCACGTTGGAAAAAAAGTTTGCATATTTTGTTAGTTGTTAGTAAACTGAATTAAGTAAATAAACCATACTTGTGCATTAAATGCACATTGAAGTGTGTCACTGTAGGCGATGTGTAACATTTACACTGAGAAAGTCAACATGACATGTCTTTTGACCAGGGGCAACTAAGCTCTTGCAACATGCCTAGATTTAAGATGCTGTTGTGTACCTGTTTATGTTTTTTGCCTGTTGTTGTGTACCTGTTTGTGTTTTTTGCCTGTTGTTGTGTACCTGTTTGTGTTTTTTGCCTGTTGTTGTGTACCTGTTTGTGGTCTCTGTTTGCTGTGATTGATTAGCTCATATCAGACTGGATGTCTCTTCATCACAGGAGAGGTTCTGAAGGCTTCTGGGCAGTTTCAGACAGTCTGGGACAGTTCGTTTACCTTTGGTGAATAGGAACTGTTCATAAATACAGGGCTGTTTACCGGCTCTTATAAAGAAGCCGGTCTGAATCAAGCACGCGCCCCCCGGAGACACTGGCCTTTCTGCCCATTTGCCCACTCAGTTCCACAAAAGCCAAAATCAGCAATCTCCTAATGTGCTCAGACATTTACAGTAAGGCCAAGGCCCGCATTTACTGTGCCAGGAACTTTTAACAAGTTTGGGAGCGTTCTCCAAGAGCTATGCTGAAGGCCTGAACCTCATTTTTATCATTGTCTCTGCAGGTGTGTGAGACCCCACAACCAGAGTAAAACATCTACGACCGACATGTAAAAGCTGACTTCCATAAGGCAAATATTACAAGAGTGTGACAGAAAATACGTACTGGGGGTCCTCATGTTACGACAGTCTCGATATATGTCGTTTTGAGTTTATGATGCTCACTCCCATAACTAGTTTGGTTGCGTGCTGCAGTATACGCAGTATACGTAGAATACAGGGAATAAGCAGTAACACAGCGTATGAGTGAGTATACGCCCCCCAGTCCACTTACTTACGCCATTTTGGACTGTTAAAAGTGCAAGTGTTTTAAAATGAATGTCATTTTTTCATTTACTACATTACAGTGAAAAATTCCAATATATTTTTCCCTTTGTCTGTAGCTTAGTTGTGTTTTTATGTTCTAGATTTTGTTTTTACAACTGTGTTAAGATCGGTAAGTGACTCAGGCTAGGGTGTGTTTCAACTTACAGCAAAATTCGGGTTACATCACTGTTGCAGGAGCGGATCTGTGTCGTAACTCGAAGACCCCCGGTAATTGTATTTTTTCTTTTTCCTTTTTTTTTTTTTTACTAAACCTTAATAACATGTTTTGAAAGATTTTCTGTTAATATTATGTTAATTTTAATACTTTAATACTTTAAATGCATTTTAAAGAGACTTTCAAAGGGCCCACACCAAACCCACTCTGAACCCCTCTGTTTATGCCTTAATTTGCAGTAATTTTAGAAAAATGTTCCCCTTTAAGTGCAGTTGCTCTGGAGTGAGAATGAGAAAGTGGTCCGGCACACTGATTCCTGGAGAACAAACAGACAGACACGTTGATACAGGCTCGCTGATATCAGATCTGTTGTTCTGTCTGCGCACGCAGCTCCAATCTCATGTTCGTTACTCGCACAAAAGTCATAAAAACAATGTAGCCAAATTATAAGGAGTCTTGCATCTGATTAGGCCTCGTTCCGCGGCTGTGCCCGGCAAATCTCCACATATCATTACATCGGGTCATAGTTTGGCGCAATTATTCGGAGCAAGGAATTGTGTTTGGTCTGGGCTGTTGGAGGAGGGCGGCGTACGGAGCAATTTGACGGACGTTTCTTTTCGCCCTCTTAGTGGCTCATTTTCCTGAACATTTTAGAAGGAACACCCAGTGATGCTTCACTTTCAAGTGTGCACAGCTGTTCATCTGGCATGACACCTCGTCTCTGTGAGCAGTTAATCGGTGTTAGGCCTGGTCCAGACATACATGGAGTATTTTTTTAAAGGATACTTTCCGTATTTGCTCTCAGTAAAAACTCAGTCCACACAAGTACTCCACATGAAACATACAGCTCCGGAAGAAAATAAGAGACTGCAAAAATGTTCAGTTTCTCAGGTTTTATCTTATATAGGTGCAAGTATTGAACTGAACAGCTTTGCCTTGGTTTTTAGGAACTGCTTCTCCTGATTTCTATTTTCCTATTTCCAAATAAAAATATTGTAGCATCATTTTAAAGGGAATAACAATACATGAAATTAAGAGAAATTATGCAGTGTTTACAGAACTTAATAATAATTCAAAGAAAACAAACCTCTTCACACTCTTAAACAAAATGGCAATAATTACCATCGATGTCCTTCTAGTAGTGTTTTGCCATCCAACTGGTCAAATTGCGAGAGGAGAGAGTTGATTGCAGTGTGTTGATTTTCCTCATTAAATAAGATTTGTTTCAGGTGATCAGTAATCAGTACCTCAAAGCAGAATGAGGTGCTTGTGTAGGAATTTAACAGACTGATATGGAATGGTTGTCATACGTTACCAGTCAAAAGTTTGAACACACCTTCTCATTCAATGTTTTTTCTTTGTTTTTATGATTTTCTACATTGTACATTAATATTGAAAACAAACAAAATGATAAAGGAACACGTGGAATTAAACAAAATTAAACAGTAAACAAAAAACAGAGTTAAACAAGTTTTGTAATAAATTAATGATGGACTGTTGTTTCATTTACTTTAGTTAAGTGGTTCTTGCCATAATGTGGGGTAGAACCATAGTAGAATAGGATTACTAACTGTGTACCAACCCAACCATCCCAAACACATTAAGAAGGCAAGAAATTCCAGTAATGGACCCTTGACGAAGAAACACCTGTTAATTAAACACCATTCCAGGTCGATTCCTCATGAATCTGACTGAAAAAATGCCAAGA
>JBBJLS010000134.1:7347348-7358729 GCA_037577275.1 Bryconaethiops microstoma | reverse complement strand
CACCACCATCCTGGACACTTCCTTCTCAGCCTTCTGTGTGGATTCTGAGTCTTTCTGCTGCTGGGCAACCTGTTGGATAAAAACTCAGCAAATCATTTCAGCGCCTTATTATGTGCAAAAAAGAATATTTCTCCCTTAATATAAACACATTTTACTGAAACAATGCGAAACCTTACATCACGGATGGCTGACCACACAGCAATGTAGCAGAGAATGATAATGCCCATAGGAATGATACAGCAGGTGATCATCAGCACAATCATATAAGACTG
Source organism: Bryconaethiops microstoma (assembly GCA_037577275.1). Lineage (NCBI taxonomy): Eukaryota > Metazoa > Chordata > Actinopteri > Characiformes > Alestidae > Bryconaethiops > Bryconaethiops microstoma. Next base: position 7,358,457 of record JBBJLS010000134.1, on the reverse strand, counting down.
TACTCCAGGGTCTTCACTTCCACTGAACACATCAGGTCCGCAGGAGGTCTTCAGACCATGAGGCCAATACCTATCATGCATAGAAACAAAAGATCATCATTTGCATCTACATTAGTTTTAGATGGGAATGTTTGTTGCTTAAATGATGGTCAACACTTAAGTCACCACACAGAGTTTGAATGATGACCTTACCTGCTCCATCCAAAAATGGGAGGTGCACACCAAATTGCAGCCCAGACCCAGGTGAAGACAATCCCAGCAGTTGCCCATTTTCCATCAAACTTAACATTTCCGAAAGGTTTGCACACCACCACCCATCTCTCAAATGAGATCACAGTCAGAGACCACAGACCAGCAATACCTAAGGAATTTAAAAGGGAGCATGAAACAAATATGAAACAGTTTTATTGCACATTGTCTGTCTTTGAGTTTCTTTGCTTTATTATTATTTTGCTCTGTGTTTATATCTTTGAGCACTTACCACAAGTAGCAACTGTAAAACCCTCAAAAACACACATGGGGTGTCCGAGAATAAAATAGCCAAAGAACTGGTTGCAGACACTGATAGTGCTGGCCAATAGTGTCTCTAGAAGATCAGCCACTGCAAGGTTGACCAAGATCCAGTTGAGAGGGTGACGGAGCTTCTTGAATTTGGCTGTGGCCACCAGCACTAGGCCATTGGTGAAGGTTGAGGCGACAACCACAAAGAACATCCAACATGTAGAAAGACTGAACACCCATCTTGGGGCAATGTGGTAGTTGGGTCCCTCAAAGGGGTCTGTGAACAGTGAATAAAACAGGTTTATCTGAAGTTGTTGTACAACAATCCTATAGGGTATCCACACTAAAACAATAGCGAATAAGTTAACATATTTGACACATGACATTTTTTTAACAATTTAAGCAATTATGTTTCATTTGCATGCTATATTAATATTTCTGATTTGCAGTTCCCATCTTCAACCCAATATGGAACTATTCCCTGCACTAAACCAGAAGGTAATTAGCAAGCTAGGTTGCTAGTTAGCATGGAGAAGGATAAAGTTATGCGCTGCAGCTGTGCACTACAGTGTATAAGACAGCATTCTTACCTTTAGTGTTATTGTTGTTGGTGTATACAAAAGCTGTGTCTCGTGTTGTGTCATCTCCCCATCGCCTGGCTGCAAAAATGGCATCTCCCCATTGTTCTGCCATGATGTGGGTTTTTTCAGGAATATTCAGTCTGTGTTCTTAATGCTTATCACCCCTCCACTTGTTCTAAGATATACTTGCTTGTTCTAACTACTTCAGTTCGATATTCTCTCAACTATCTCCCACCGACTGACACAAATGCATCTCTGGTCCTTGTATATGTGCTTTTATACCCAAATAGACAGTCTTGACTAAGGGTATTCGACAAGACTGGTACCTGTGCCCACCTGAGGTCCACTTGCAATTAAGTTTCTACTGGCTTACGAAGACCTAAGCTACTCATTTCCATAAGCCACATTGCTACATTAAAGTTTAAGTGTAAACATTGTGCCATGGTGCTTTAGGCAGGCTTGTTAGACTTCTGGCTTTCAGGCTTTTTACACTGATTAAATGTTGACCAGTGGTCTACAAGGTGACCATGTGTTCTACATAGCAATTGACCATACAGCCACTGATGGATGCTCTACAGTTTAGTGATATGAATTTTAGTCAGTCACATAAACCTAAAAGTGAATTTTCAGAGGAGCGTTCTTATTGAGACTATATTTAAATCAGAGTGGGCTTATACAGTATCCATAATGTAGTACAGCATATTTCATATCTTTCATTTTATCATTTAGCGTTCTAATCGAATTTCAATTCCCATTTTCTTAAAACTTTACCGTGACATACTTTAATTCATGTGTTTTTGATGAGTATATCTGAGACAGACATGTAGTTTAAGTTTTAAGTGAGCTCAAATTGGTTTATTAGGACAACTCAGGTACCTGCACAGAGATCCTAATTGCTATCGACAAGGATGTAGACAAACCTTCCTAATCCACCATATCTGATGGTTCAGGTTAGAGAAGGTATCCTCGTATCAGCTTTTTAGGTGAAAGGCAGTGCTGGTGTAAATCAGCTAAAAAGACTCGAAGGCAAGGATTATGACAACTAGAACTTAAGAACTTCTTCCCCTTTGCACTGATCTGTCCGAATAAATTGTATCCACAAGCAAAAGTGTTTTGTAATAGCAATTAATGGTGGGTCCCATGATGACAAAAATAATAATAAGTGATGGGGCCCACTGGATCTTTAACATCACCAAAATGGTAAATTTACAGTGTCTGTGCCTTCTTCACTGCTTAGAAAATAACAGTGTCAGTTGTTGTCATGTTTGTCAAGATACTGCTTACTGTATAGTGGTTCTTTGTTTACGATCTCACACTGACCTATATTTGAAAGCCTACAATTTTTCTGAATGAAAAGCTATTACCTGTTAAGATTGACCAATCCCATATTACAAACCTCTACCAACATTAAACAAGTCCACTGTTAGGTATTAATTGGCCTCTGTAATTCTGGTAGCTATTGTCCATTTTAAAGTCAAGTGGCCATTTTTGTCACGTGTGAACACACCACAGCACAGCACACAGTGCAAAATTCTTCTCTGCATTTAACCCATGACAAAACCCCAATCTAGTTTTTGGGTCTGTGATACTGAGCTCTGTGGATACAAAGCTCTATAGTCTTTTTTATACTTGGTAAGATGTAATACCTAAGATCTACACCTTAGGTCTGTTGCATCACAGTGTAAAATAAATTGCATTGTAAGTGTTGAAAGTAATGTCATAATTATTGATTTCAGTCGTTCTTGTAGTTGATACTTCAACCTTCATCTTGACTCTTCAAACATTAAACTATATGTTAGTAGCCAATTTAAGAAGCCCCATCGCTAGGCCGGGTTGCCAATCACAAAAAGAGTTAAATTTCTGATTCCAGACATTTGAGAATCACAAATAAACACCAAAGATTTTAGACTTAACTCACACAGCGCACACAATGTCTGAAAATGTGTCTTTCTACAACACACGTTTAAATGAACTGACTGCGCTTTGCTATAGGAAAGTGGAAAAGTTAAATGTACAGTTTGTAACCAATTCAGCTGAAGCTGACAGGAAAATCAAGTACAGTTTAGCTACCCCTTGCTAAGCTAACATTGTTACCAATATCCTAAAGAAAATAAGACTCTAACTAAAAAACAGAATAAAGTATATGAGGGTAGATATGAAAGAGCCAATATGAAAGGAGCTAAAAGAGCTGAACATATGTGCAGGGTCTTAGAAGACCTATAACTATTATCGACAATATATTTCAGAATGGTATGAACACTTGTGCCGGTATTCAAGTGAGCGTTCTAGAACTGAACAGTCCTATTCACTGAACTGAATGTAGGTCAATCTGCTGTGGACACTATTAACCAGCACTATCAATGTCTTTAACATTTTTTTGGCTGCTTCATCCTTAGACACCTAGTATATATTTTTTGAGGGTTTCACATTTGCTATCTCTTGTGAGTGCTCTCTTGATCAAAATAATAAACAATCAACAGTAAAGCAGCCAAGCGAAGATAATGCAATTATTTTCTCATTGTTTTATGATTCTGAAATTAAAATGTGCCTTTCAATAATGAATCCCAGCGAATGCCAGCAAAACTGTTAGTGACATACTTTAGCTTTGTTGCATTCCTGGTTGGTATGAGGCAGACACAGGTTAAGGTTTGACATTTCCACTGGATCCAAAGCAGCTTATTGGGACATTCGGGGTGCCTGGTTACCCTGAATACAAGAGCCTAATTACTATTGACAAGCGTGCAGTCCAAACCTCACTAATTCCTCCGGATTGGTAGTTCAGGTTAGGGAAAGCAGGGTTTAACAGAAAACCTCCATGGGGTCAGACTCTAATCTTTTACCACATCCTGCTGTGAATCTCCCCCCACTGCTCCCCACCCCTCCCCTGCCCCTCCAACCTCCACTCTTTTGTCTATTGCGAACAAGCGTAACAGGAGGAAGTTAACACTGTGACTCCCAGGAGCATGCGTTGATGAAGATGGACCCAGCAAGAAGAGTGAGAGCAGTCTGTAAATTTTTTCATTTCATTATTTTTTATTTTTCATATTTTAGCTTACATGTAGGTCCTTCAGTTTTGTTCCCTGACTGATGTTAATGCTGTAGATTCTCAGAATTAGCTAAAGGTAACGCCTGCATTTCTGATTCACTTTTAATATGAAATGCAACAAACCTGACAGCACTTGATTAAATTCTTTCTGCAGTTTTTATTTATTGATTGCCATTATTTTATTTTATTTATTTATTGCCATTATTTTCCTACATGAAATGTATTCTTTAAAACAGCATGCATTAGAAAATGGATTATGGAGACTGAAGGATTCAGCATAATTCTGCAAGCGCTTTTCTTCACCCATGGAGAAGCACTTTTATCAGGTGTATGTCTGGAATTCCGCTAGTTCTGAACTATTCGTGATTGGTAAAAGTTCACTACTAGCAGAACTCGGATTTACATCTGAATGCCAACGGAAGCCCAGGCTCATGACACAGTCTGGTCTTCAATGAAATTCTATTCCTCATCTGGTATTTCCCTTTTCAGCTTTTCTTTGTTTCTTTAGGAACTATACACTTATAAATACAAAAGAGTTGCAGCGAAAATGATGTTAACTCAACAAGGCTGAAAGTTAGTTTGACCCATGCCTTGTTTTTTACCATCATTTTTGTATAATAATTAATTATGGTACTTCCTTCTTCATACATGTCTGTTTATTCTGTATCTTTTGATATTGTTGTAGAAAAATGATTCATTGGACCATTATAAAGATATTAAGCTAATTCTTGTCTTTTCTTGGCAGCTTCCGGCAGCCTTTAATCTGGAATGTTTTTCCTTAGTTACGGTGAAAAAACACTTGAAATAAGAAATTAAGGTGAGTTTTAGGATTAAAAGTAAAATGCAAATGCAATCTGACTTGTGTAGTTCCTGCTACCCCTTACTGTTTGGGAGAACTATTTTGCTTCTGTCTAAAATGTATATTGATGATTTTGATTTTGGCTGTTAGAGTTGGATTCAAGTCTCCATCCCCACGGTGAACAATGAAGGTTAAATCTTCTGACGGACAGAGACCCCAAGCCTCAGTGGCTCAGTCATTAAAGTAAAAAGGGAACATCACAGATGCATGGTTACGTCCCTTTGACTTCAGTCCTCTAAGAATCTGAGATGAGGTGCATCTTGAAAAATGCAGCCAGTGTCCATATGACCAGAGTAAACCAGCTAAGAAGAACATCATCTACGGTGAATATGAAGAATCCCAAAAAGGATCCAGCCAACACACATATGTTCTTGGAAGCATCAAATTGTCCCTTCATTTGATGTCCTGCGTTTTCCAAAATGGCTCTAAGTTGTTCTGAATAAGATCTAACAAAACCTGAATTAGATCTAACAAATACACCCACAGACTGTTGCTGACATACAATCACACCACACCTTTTTTTTATACTTTGCCTTTATTGTAGATTTTTTTTCTTTTTCATAAAGCCATGCACCTGTACTATATTACTGAAAGAATGACATTAAAGGTAAAAATAAAATCCTACTTGTATTCATTATTTACATTGCAAAAAAATGTTTTCACCACCCAAGTCAGACTGAAGACTTTTATTTCACAGGATAATTAACTATAGAATTACTTTTAATTTTGAGGAGGTCAGAGAAAAAGCTTTGTAAATTTCTTTGGGCATAAAACTATGGTATTCTTTATTTCCAGCCACAGAAACAAATTCTTTCTGCAGACATCTCCTGAACAACCCAAAGCTGTAAAAATGCAATATATAAAAGCATAAAAGCTGCAGGTCTGATTTCAGTTTTAATAGGTTCATTTCTCCGGTCCTACAGATGACACCTGGGTCACCTGAGATGAAGTGGAGGTGTCTTCATCATCTCCAAACGGACTCTTGCCACAGAAAATCAACTTCATCATGCAGGAACGGAACTACAGTTCAAACACAAAAGAGAATGTAAAAACATGGATTAAATTTTTGTAACGTAAATGAAGCGATTGTTCTGTTTCTTCCATTTCTTCTATAAGAAGTTCTTAAAATATTATATGAAAAAGTTATTTAGTTGTAATTGTAGCATGTCACTTCTATTCTAAACAGAGACTTTCATGCTCACACTACTCTTCAATTCAACAGTATGACCACACAGTGTGTGCTATTTCAGGCTAGATTTGATACAGAACTATACACATTTTTCTTTTTTCTCCCATTTTGTACTAATTTGGCTCTGTAATGAAATGTGGAATCTGGCCACTTTCCTCCCTTTGTGCTGGAAACTGGACTGCAAAATGCCAGAGGGCACCCCTGAGGGGTAAACCAAGCTAAGGCACTAAAAGCTAAACATGAAAAATCTTTCTAGGTATTTGTATGAAAATTATTTTAATTTTGGGAAGTAGAAGACTGAGTTACAGAAAATTATCATTACTATTGCACTACATAAAAACTTAACAGAATCTTCCCCATTTTTCTAAAGTAAACAAGCTTTCATCAGTAAAATGATCGTATTATTAAATGTTGACCAGTGGTCTACAAGGTACTGAGTGCTGATTGGTTGGTGAGCTTATCACCTTTTTCTCTGTGTGTAGCAGTTCACACTCAAGGATGTCATGAATGAAAACATGGCACTTTTAGAAAGTCCTATAATGAGTTAAAAAAGCTAAATTATGACATTAGTATTGAAATATTATATGCTTTTCTGTGTTGAGAAAAACAAGTGCACCTTTTTCAATACAAAGGACTTTGCACAAAACTAAACCGATTTACTTTGGAGGGTTCCTAGCGTCTGAAGCACCAAGAACACATTACTAAGTGTCAATTCCCCTCATTAGAAATTCTTGAGTGCCATCATATTAATTGTGATCATATTAATTGTAATTGTAATCACGATTCAACATATAATTGAAAATAAAAAAATCTTGTGTTTCTGTAATCTTTTATTACATCTTTTTTTGAAAGGGTAATGACTTTTGGCGAAAATGTCCTCTGAGTTTTAATTACATCACCATGCACCAGTGGGTGGGGGACAATAGCCTCAGTGAATAATATCATGTTTCACCTCCCCTTCCCACCATCCCCACCTATCAGTGCAATATTATAGACCTTCAAAACCTACTCTTTTATGAAAATGGCTGTTCTCAATTTAATGTGCTGCATTTTTTAATGTGTTCAGAGGCCGCACCTGTTTGTTCATGAAAACATAGATGATGGGATTGTAGACTGTGGAAGCTTTTGAGAAGCAGGACGGTATGGAGCCCAGTCGCAGGTCAAATGATTGGCCGCGGTTGAACACCACCCAAAGAGCGAAGGAGGCGTATGGCAGCCAGCACACAAGAAAACCCAACACCATCACCACCACCATCTTCGTCACCTCTCTCTCAGCCTTCTGTGTGGAGGCTGAGTCAGCCTGTGCTTTGGCTGCCTAGTGGACACACAGAACAACTGCAAAAATCACTCCATGGACGCAAGCGCCGTCCATTACACACCCTTAGAGAGCCATCTTATGGACGACATATGAATAGCAACAGTACAACAATGCAGACGCTGCAGACATTTCAGTACCACAATGCAGACATTTCAGGTTCTGTAGAGTTTTTGCCCTGCAAAATCTCATTATTTTTTTGATCAAATGGACCTACTAGCCTGGTAATTAACTAAAAGATGAGAATGAACATGGAACAATTACTAAACTTCGGTGGGCTCCAATCCTCCAGGTCCAGAATGGATGAACCTTGACACAGATGATTAAGTAACTGGGTGAAAAAGCAGTTGTTTCATATTTCTCACCGATTTGAGTGTGAAGAGCAGCTGGGCATAGCAGAAAAGGATGACAGTAAAGGGGAAGCCAAAACAGAAGCAGAAGAGGAACATGACGTATGACTCGTTGTTGTATTTATTGTCTGATGTGTACCAGTCTGGGCCACAGGAACACTGCAGGCCCTCAGGGATGTACCTACAGAAACCCAACAGGTCAGACAGGTCAGGATGTTAAAACTACTTATACTACATTCAGAAGCAGCACAATTTGTGCTTCTAACTGTTTGTCCACGATAAAATAAATAACATCAGTCATTAATAACATCAGTCATTATCAGTCACTATTAATGTTCAAGTGAATGTAAATAAAGGTTCATGAAGTCTTTTGAAAGTCCTGTTCACTAATTGTGAATGAATCTGGTGGCTTAACTAGTGGGTCTCTGACAAACATAAATAGTAGCACCTCTTTTTCAGAACCCTTTATTGAAAAAGCTATTCTAGAAATGTTACACGCAATGTAAAATATATGTTCAAATATCAGTTTCAAGTGTCTAGTAAAGCATAAAATATCTTTTACAACTGAAGTGTTGACCCACATCCAGACACATAGAATTGAATGGATTAAACTGCAGGCTTTGTAGGTTTTTTGTCATTTTTGTTCCTCTGACCTGCTCCAGCCAAACAGTGGTGGTGCTGAGGCGAGGAGAGAGAAAAACCAGGTGATTGCGCAGCCCATGATGGCATGAGTTCCCTTAAAGGAGAAATTACCCACAGGTTTACAAATGACCAGCCATCTCTCAAAGGCCACCACAGAGAGAGACCACAGGCTGACCATACCTACAGTGGAGAGAAAAAAAGAAATTCAAAAACACACAAAAAAGCATGCACATGCACACACAAACACACACACACACACACACAGACACACACACACACACACACACACAACATACAACACTACATACTATTTGTATCTGTGTCATTTCAGTTAAACCACCTCACTGAATGTTCATAGGAGAAAATGTTATTTTTACAGAGCTATTCAAAAAATGTAACTGCCTGAGTGATTACACTCTTTTTAGAAATTGAGTTTTAGTGGTCCTTTCATGCATCATACACATACAATGTATTCCCATTTTCATATGCACTGAAAAGTTGAAACATTAAACTAGCAGAAATGTTCAAATGTCTAATCAATTCCATTTAAATACAATTTTGAAACAGAATATACAGAACTTATATTTCACTTTACTTACTTTTGTCAATAATTGTGTTGATGTCATATATTTAATTCATGTGTAATTAATGTGCACACTTGAATTAAATAAATACAATGCATGAAATATTTCACTGTGAAAAATAATAAAGTAATGAAGGCATGGCTTAGTTAGACACTTAGCCACACAGTACCTCCTAAAGTTGCAACAAATCCCTCGATTTTGCATGCTGTGGCTCCAAATATGAAGTACCGATTGAAGAAGGAGACAAAGGCAGTGAAGGAGCCGACGGTGGACACCAGAAGATTGGATATAGCCAGGTTTACGAGAATATAGTTGAGATGTGATCGCAGCTTCTTGTACTGAATGGTGCAGACGATAGTAAGGACGTTGATGGAAGTCCCGCCAACAAACAGAAAAAACATGAAGACCGTCATGGCCATAAAAATTCCTGTCCCTCCCAGGTGGTCCTGTGGTACCAGAAAAGGACTGAGGGCCGTGATGTTATTGGTCTCCAGCTGAATTGGGATGTAGAAATCCTCAGTAAACTCTTGCTGGCGATTCTTCATTTTGTCTCAGTGATGACCCAAACTCTAAACAGCAGTAACTGTTCTAAAAGGCTTTACAAATGTATTTCTGCCCCCTACAGAAAGCTACAGCATTGCTTGGTGATGAATGTTCTTCAGTCAGTGAGTGAATAGGTATTATTGTCTGAAATTTCTGTCCTGCGTGATGTCCTAAGAGTTCTTTTATAGGTCTGATAGGGCTGTCCCTGCTAATTACACACTCCTTGTCTCACACACACACACACACACATAAACACACACACACACATATGTATATAGGGTCATAGGAAAACACTTGTATTGTGTAAGACACCCCTCTTTTAATCTGCTTTCCTACTGCAGAACCTGTCCGATTTGGATAATCTCATTCACTGAGCACTGTAGTTCAGTCTTAGTGCTGTTTGTTAATCTCCAGGACAATGCTAATTAAGCAGCTAATCGCATGTATTTGGCTTCCCTGTAATCCACTCTGAGTGGAATTATCCTGCAGCTTTGTGACTGGGCCTGCTGGATATTTCTGAGTGAGGAAGAATCAAAGAGATTTGCTTAACCAAGAAGCAGCTTATACCAGCAAGTTGCATTACATTACAGAAATGAATCAGGCTTCATGTTAGTTCAGGCCTTGCCATATTACATATTTGTATTTTCTGGCTGAAGCATAATAGGTTTATAATATGTGTATGACACTTAAACACCTGTGATCATGATCATCTCCCATCAATTGAATAAGAATGAGCATTTTTTTAAGGCCTACAGGGGGGTAGTCAGCTAACAGTCTTTTTCTTCTTCTTCTTCTTCTTCTTCTTCTTCTTCTTATTATTATTATTATTATTATTATTATTATTATTATTATGAAATCCGCTTCCTCCATCGTAAATTCAGATGTTTAATGGAGCAATTTTGCCAAGCACCTCACAAAGAATGTTTTTGATGTCCATTAGTGGAATCTTCTGTGTTTTACTGACCGACTGATATTCCGGGATTGATTGAATCCCTTCTTAAGTGTTCCTAGTCACAATTCTTCTTTCTGTATTCCACAACCTGCTGATTTTCCTTTCCAGGTCGATTTGCTAGCTAAGCTTCTCAGTTTCATTGACCACAATGTTGCAGCTCTTGATGTGTTACACAATGGCACAAACAATTAGTCCACTAATCCAGCATTTGCTGTCAACCGACTTTTTTTTTTTCTGATATCAGGCATTGAATGCCTTGTCCTTGACTATGAAAATCAGACTCCCTGTCTCTCTATTTAAACTGGAACTGTGCAATGGATATTCCTTTACGAATATTTGATTTGTGTTTGATCCAGACACTTAGAATTTAATGGATTAAACTGCAGGCTTTGTAGGTTTTTGTCATTTTTTTCTCTGACCTGCTCCAACTATACAGTGGTGGTGCTGAGGCGAGGAGAGAAAAATAACAAGTGATTGCGCAGCCCATGATGGCATGAGTTCCCTTAAAGGAGAAATTACCCACAGGTTTACAAATGACCAGCCATCT
>JBBJLS010000134.1:7331768-7347248 GCA_037577275.1 Bryconaethiops microstoma | reverse complement strand
TATCTATCTATCTATCTATCTATCTATCTATCTATCTATCTATCTATCTATCCGTCTGTCTGTCTGTCTGTCTGTCTATTTACTTGCTTGCTTGATTGCTTTTTTTTATTTGTCTTTATATGTAAGACAAAAAAATATTTTTAATAATATCAGTTGCAGCAGTTTCATTAACGTAACCGATTCCCCTGAAAGAACAAATGTTGTTTTCTAATAGTGCCTGTCGTTAAAGCCTGAAAAAGACTCGGTTGTATTTTTAGGGGTTTACTTTCAGCCACAGTCAAATGAGGATCCTTTAAAGGGAAGTTGTCGTCTAGTGACCTTGATTAAATATCTTGGTGCAAAAAAAGAAAGACTCGAAAGTAAGCGCAGCAGATAGCGCTTCAGCTGGAGTAAAACTTTGCATTGCAAAAGTAACTTAACATTATTTTCATCCCTTAAACAAAGCAAAGGGCCAGAGATAGTTTTTCATCTGAAGTCCAGCTGAATGTTACTTAATTTGAAGTCTAGTTGAATGTTACTTCATTTGAAATCCAGCTGAATGTTACTTCTTTTGATGTTATTAAAAAATCCAAAATAATTTATTTATTTTGGATTTATTTTATCTTTCTTACACTAAAGTTATTTGTTCAGATAGTTTTCAAAAATGTCTCAGGTTGTTTTTTACAAATCACACCAAATAACATCAGATCTGACATTAAAATACGTGAATAATTCAACATTAAACTCTGGGAATTTTTTTTACCCTTTCGCTAATAGGTGACTGTTGTTATGTCTGACATGTTTTCAGTCCATTATTGTGTTTGCCTACTAATGTCAGAGAAATGTGTAGAAAAAGCTCTCCAGTGTGCATCACATACATAATACTGTAATCTGCAGCCTAATATCAGTAAATTGATCATCCCAAATAGTATTACTATTTTTACTATTTACTATAGCTATACAGTATGTTCCATGATGTCTCACTGGAAATTTTTGTAATTCGTATTTTCTGTCACTATGTCTTCATAATTTAATTTCCTGGCTTGTTTAAGATACATGCACTCCAAAATCTAGTGGGATAACAGTAATAAAGAAGGACTTCGCTAGTACCCATTGTGTGCCATTTTTGCTAGGTTTGATTGGTAATAGGGTCTTCCATACAGTTTAATTCAGACCTTACATTTCACCTGTCTCACCATCCCTTCTCAAAACTCTTGTGTTATTGAGTATCTGATTTACACATACCGAACAGTGCCATCTTGTAAAGTTCTGAAAGCTTTTTAGAGGTGGTTGAGCCTAATATAACTGAACAATCAGTATTAAGGGGAGGGGTTTACTGAATGGTCACTTTCAGTTACTACCTTTCAGAACCCTCGCTTATCTGTAAATAGACTTGTAAAGCTGTGATCTGTGTAATTCTAACATTTCAAAATAGACACGATTTATGTGAGATGAGCAGAGATGAGTATGGATGACTGTGTGTTACAGCTGAAGTGAAGATGGAAAATCCCTCAGAGTCACGGTGGGTCTCCCCTAGCTTGGTCAGTTCTGACCCGTTGGCCAGTTTTTCGGATGAGTCAGGCCTCCTTCCAGCTGGAGAGGAAGAGGAGCCCTTTTACTCTTCAGAAACAGACTACAGCCTGCCATCATACTTTAACAGTGGACAAAACCGGACCCCATCAGCATTCAGGCACAGTCCAGGTACAGTAAAGTAAAAATGCCTAAGCGAGTTTACTAGTCAGGCAGAACATTCAATCATTCTCATCAATACACAACACACACAAACCTGAAACTAACCCAATTAACCAAAAAAACAAAACAACAGCAAAAATCACAAATGCTGAGGTTCAAGTATGATTCACCATTATGAGGCCTTATGCGGTGACAAACAGCTTTCTTGCAGATAATGCAGTAAATATAAGAGAGAGTTTTAAAAAAGGATTCCACTTACCCACATAGTAACCAGTAGACTTAATTAAAAACACTGAGGACAAATAAGTAAATAAGTAAAATACCTCATAAAGCATATCTCATGACTCTACAGTATTTGAAAAGCCCAGCTTTACACTGGAGGAGGTCTTCATAATGGATGAACAAATAGAAATTTATATGAGGTTTTCCTGAAATAGCAATGATATATAAACTACAGTATCAACACGTTTTGGGTGTTTGTTTGCAGTGCGCCAGGTTTACACGTCTCCATCACTTCTCGGAAATTTTCCATGGCTGGACAGCTCAGGAGGTCATTCTCTGGCCTACAGCAGTCCCACCACAGCCTGGACGTCCAGCTCCTTCACCAAAACCCCCATACTTTCCCACACCCCCCCACCACTTTACCCTACCAGCCCTTCGTCCTTCCCCTCCCCAGGCCGAGACAGTAAGGACACCTTGAAGGCAGAGCGTCTGAGTCCAGTGGGCGGAGCTGGAGGGACATTTTTGAATCTGGGCTGCTCCAGTGGCAGTGTGTACCCTCCCAGTCACACACACACACACATGCTGGGCCCCTACAACTCCTACATTCCCCCTCCTCAGGATTATGGCCCTGCTGCTCTTTACTCCACTGCAGGGGCCTGGATTAACCCCCCATCATTTTCACCTAAACTGAGGAATAAAATGAGACTCTCTCCTCCAGGTGAGAACATTTACAGTTATGTTTTGATTTTAGCATTTAGACCTTTTAACCCTTTTTTAGTCATATGAGTTGAGGACTGCAGACCTAGTATTTCTTAAAATGGATTTTCAGTAACTTCTGTTGCACCATTTTGTACAAATACATACATTTGGTTTCTTATAATCCTTTCATTTAAGGGTTTGTCTCTTTTTCTGTTTGTCTTTCGTTTTTTAAAAAATATTTTCACTGTAATATCACTCAGCAAGTAATGCCACAATTTTACAGTTTGTTATTATCAAACTGCTTCTAATGTTCTGTTGCACAGACACAGATGCAATAGAACATTAGAAGCAGGTGTGGCCCTATATGAGTGAAATAGGTCTTATATGAAGCTTTTATGAGCAATGTAGGTCTTCTGATATGCAGGTATTCTGTGGTGCAGCTGTAAGTGCTTGTTGATCCACATCATTTTAAGGGGTTAAAAGGTTTTACTATTGCATACAGGTGAAAGATGGAGATTCCGTCTGAATATAAATGTATGTGTGTGTGTTGGCACAGATGCTCGTGAATGTGTCAACTGTGGAGCTACAGCCACTCCTCTGTGGAGGCGGGATGGGACAGGGCATTATCTCTGTAATGCATGTGGCCTGTACCACAAAATGAATGGACAAAACAGGCCGCTCATCAGGCCAAAGAAAAGACTGGTGCGTTCATATTTCACAGACTACAGTAACAAGATGAAGTGTCTTAGCGTAAAGTGTCATATTATCAAATGTCTACCCCAGATATTTTGTATGAGCCAAGACATGTTTGGGGTCTGAGGTTTGCACTTTTGCACTAGACCTATCAGTCACTGCTATCGGAAGAAAACCTTGTTTCCCAAAAAGCAATTTTACAGTATGAGGAAAAGACATTTCTAATTTTTCATGTAAGTTAAATGTGTTTGATTTTAGTTTAAATAACTTTGGACTTTCTGTACAAATTCATTCAACATTAATGTGTTGTGTAGTGTAAAGGGAAGCTGGTATGTTCAAATTATGTGCAAAAAAAGAAATATGGAGAAACAAGGTTTTGTTTTAAAAGAGACATTATGCTTGCCTCAGATTACAAGTAATCCTAAATAGACTTGCTTTTATTAGCCTTATGCTGTACTTTTTTAAAAATAGACAAAAGTACATTGCATCCACCTCGAAGCTTGAGTTTTGAGTGGGCCATGATTAACACAGAGTAAATGTAACACTAATTTTTTGTTAAACAGGTCCAAGCAGAATTTCCCATGCAGTTGGATATTCCCCAATATTTACAATGAAGTTTTTTTTCTTTTTACTACGAAATTTGTTTTTTACTATGTGTTAAGTGATAATTGAGTTACATGTCACACAATTTACACCATCTTATTTTATTACCCCCTTTAGAAATAGAAACTTTTGTGACAAATCTGAATAAGCTACCAAAGATAAAGTATTTTAGTTAACATAGTGGAACAGCTACGCTTTTGCTAGTAAACACCTTGAATAGTTCAATCTTCCCCTCATATACATTCAAAAGTTTTTCATTTTTGTTTATTCACAGACTCATCAAACCAATATACTGTAAATGTTATCTAAATAATATATAGTTTAATTTCATCATGCCGATACATTTTGTTTGGTCACAAACAAATCACATGCAAAGTCTTCTTTACTAGCTGTAGCTATTTTGATGCATATGTTTTGATGTAAAGTGGAAAACGTATTGGTTTTGGCTAAATTGTTCTTAAAAATGATCAAAACAATCAAACAATTAGTTTACATGGGTTGTGCCCCGCTCTACCTATGATTATTCATTTTGTTGGCAGCTATATTAGCAGCAAATGAAATGTTTTACACTTAAAAATGTGTGCGTGTTGTGATAGATTGTGAGTAAGCGTGCTGGGACACAGTGTGCCAACTGCCAGACCAGCATCACCACACTGTGGAGACGCAACGCTAATGGAGAACCAGTGTGTAATGCCTGTGGACTTTACTTCAAACTGCACAACGTAAGTCTGAAGTATCAGCTGTATTATTATAGTACTGTTGAACCTGACTCAGCACTGAAATGAACAATTCTGAGAATAGTTATTACTAAACTTTCACATGACAACTATATACTTAGTTTCATAATGAATGTGTCAAAAAGGAGAAAAACATGGCACAGATGTTAAATATGTTTTTTCCCCACAAAGCTAGACAATACATTAAAATCATGATTTTAATGATACATGATACATGATACATCTCTTGGCAGACACTGAGAGATTAGAATTTGCACTTTGGCACATAATGTCATTTTAATGAGCTATGAGTGAGAAAGTGAAATGAAATCTAAGATGAAGTGGTTCAAAGCATAAATGCCATATGGAGATTATGGAGGGTTAATATTTCTCTCTAAATGTTAAAAATGAATCCACAGGTGAACAGGCCACTCACCATGAAGAAAGATGGCATACAGACACGAAACCGTAAAGTGTCCAGCAGGAATAAAAAGGGGAAGAAGAGTGGGGGGGCAGAGCTTTATCCTGAGCTGCCCCCACCCATGGCACCGGAGGAGTGTGTGGGGGCTTTTGCGCTACCACCTGGACCTCTACTGTCGTACAGTGCCAGCACTCATTTGCCATACACACACCACTCTAACTCTGGCATGGTGTCCACAATGGTGTGAAGACTGCCTGAAGGACTCTGCTATTGTATATGAATGATAAGAAATTATGAACAAGCTGCCAACATTATAAGAAAGACCTAATATAAAGTGCTGGATCCTTCTTTAGAAAAATAAAATCTAACAGCACTAGCATAATTAACTTAAATGTTCAGTTAATGGCCTCACAGCTGAATGATAGTAAAACACCAATAATAATTCACTGAAATGTATTACTCTTGAAACAGCAAACGTGTCGTTAAGCAATTAGTAAGTACTATGAATAATTTAGAAATTATGACACTAATACACCATTTTGGCTTAGGGTGTTTATTCACTTTGGGTTTTTTTTTATGTAGGTATTTAGGTCAACAGTTTACTGTGACAGTTATCCATTTCTTTAATTTCCAACTTTAAAATGGTGCCTTGAGACAATTAGGTCAACATTTGAGCAAATAATTGCTAGCGACATGAGATTTTTTTCTATATAACTCTGGAAGGATTGGTAAACTGGATGAGTGGAAAAAAAAGATGTTGACAAAGTTTTATTTTGTAAAATGCATCTATTCTTGATGTTTTTCCTTTTTTACAGACTTGTATCTTGTTCTATTAATATTTGCATTCCATTTTAACATTTGAACATTTCCATTGATTAGTTTTAACTATTGTATCTTTTCTGGATGTTGACAATGCATTAAAAAAATAACTGGCCTTGGTTTAATATTGACATAAAAACCATTGTCCAAGGTTAAGTTTTCCAGAGTGCGAATAGTATTTAAATGTTCAGAACTGTTTTGAGTTTGTGGCTTACTCTCACTGTGGTGTTATTGTAGTGCTGTCTATTGGGATATAATACTGCCATTGTCCATTCAGCACTGTCCCATAGCTTTTGGAATGCGAACATTCAAATGAACCACTTTCCATAAAGCTGCGAGTGACCAAACATTTTACTGAACACCCACTTGTGCCAAGTCCTAAATTTAAATTCTGACAGTTTTACCCATGTGTATTAAACTCCCACACAGCAGGCAGGGAAGCAGGTGCAATACACAGGTTAAGATAAGCAGAACTAAAAACCTGAAGAACTTGGTTTAATCTAAATAAACCAGAACAGAAAAATAATATTGACTTCTATTACTGGTGGTGAATACAGTCTCTTGGAATCAGACCAAAGTTCTGAGACTGAATTTCTGATTAAATGTTAGCTATAGCTAATACCCCAACTGAGACTGGAAACTTTCTAAGCTTTTTTATATTTTACACGGTTGGGTTTTTTTTAAGCATTACATTTCATGAACATTCCCTGATTACCAGAAATGGTACCAATTTACTTGGAATTAAGTTGTTACGTTAAGATATATTACAACTAAAAAGTTTTTTCTTTCTCCTGAATATAACATCTAAGACACATAAGGCAATGACACACCAAACTAAAAACCAAGACAATGTAACCAACAATTGTGTGAGGATTCAAATTTGAAACTAAGCTTAGCTCAGCATTTCAAAGGGTATTTGCACACATCTTGGAGTTTACTGGCTAATGCTGTATCAGCAGGCCTTTCAGGATGACCAATTTTGATACAGAGTTCCCAAAAATAAAAATACATGACTCGAGGCAGCTGCTACATACCCCTAAAACCCACTAAGCAAATGAGGGCTCATATACATTAGGAACCAAATCCAGAAATAAACAATGATTTGCATAGCTGCGTAGGCCAAGTCATTCTGTCTATGCATGATTGGAGACCATATAGGCTGCGTTCGTCTTACAGAACACTTACATATTTATTCTGAACAAAAACTGCACACGCACACTTTAACCATCAGTAACTCCCAGAATAAAACTACCCACAAGCATGAGTGGGTAACTCTTCCCTCCGCTGGCTTCCTCTTAGAAAATAGAACCCCCATCACAAAGTGACTCAATTTTCTACCCTGATCTACAGACCATGAGATCACAAGATGCAAACATCTAACAAGTGAAACTGTGATGTTTTAAGTGGTCCACGTGCCAAATCAGAGGTATTCTGAGTAACAGAAAAAAATAACTCCATAAATCAAAAATAATAATCACTAGAATGACAGGTTGTATTTTTATTTTTATTTTCCCCGTGTTTATCAGCTAAAACGGCTGACGCCTCACTGGGGAAACGGCACCAAATGACACTCAGAGATTAGCAACCACAGGATCTGCCCATTTAGCTTTCAGAAGCTATCTGCTAAAAGCACCAATTCAGTTTCATTTGGCTACAGCCAGAGTGAATTTTTCCCCTCCACCTTAATTTAGTCAGTGCACAAATCTAGTCAGCAATATCGAGTCATCCTCAACAAAGCAAGAATTTGTATTTACACATCATACATGCTGTGTGTGCATTAAAAACATTTCTGTGGGGTAAACAAAAAAAACACATCTGCCTACAACCTACTAGTTGCAGATTTCACCTTAAATCCTGAAACGTTTCTCAAAAGTATATACATTTTCCAGGCAGAAGGGTTGAGAAAGAAAATGTCCACTTCCACATCATAGGTGTGAAGTTTACAGGCTCTCTCTACTGTTTTAAATCCTACGATTTTAACGATAGAAATTTGACTTAAGGAACAGATGTGGTTTCTGCTTTTAAATTTGCAGTTCCATCTAGTGGCTGGACCATGCAAGTGCAATGTCTGGACGGTCAAACCATGAAAGACATTAAGTTAAATAAAGCTAGGCCACTGCACTTTAAAGAAAAACATTACAAGCAACACATTAAGCCGCTAATCAACTGAGATGTAAAAAAAAAAACTAAGATGTTAATCATTAGTGACTCTCGCCATGCATACTTGGTCCTTAATGCTAGCATGAACTACAGAAATGACTATACTCAAAAATATAACTAAAACACATTAATAAAGTTACCTTTATTCAGATCCAGAAAAAAAACAAAAACAAAAAAAAAAACACATTGGGTCTGCATTACCATTGTGAGGAAGAGAATATTCTGGCACTTGTTAGAAAAAAAAACATCCATTTCACATTGAACTGAAAAAGACAATCATATACAACTTTATTAAAACTGTCAAATACATGTTATAGTCTAATAATGTAACTTAAGACAAAACTAAAGCTACAGACTCTAGTTAAGTACTCAAACCAGGCATTTGGCTCAACAGAAACTGTTTAAGTATTCATATTAAAGTTACTGACCTTTTCTTATGAGAATTAAAAAACAAAAAAACAAAAACAAAAAAAAACATATCCAAGCACTTTTTAGTAAATTACAATGTCAATTTTATTTGATCGGAGAGAAACAGGCCTATCAGTTTTGTTACAATTTCAACAACTGTGTGATTAAATATAGAGGGCTGTGTAATGTAGAAAAAAAAAAAAAAGATCACCAGTGGGACTATGCATTAAGAAGAATAATACAGCATGTTATTTTTACTGCTTGTTCACAGCAGACATGTTGATAGTAAACAGTTCTTTTAGTGAGCTTGTACCACTGTTCCACTTTGAAGGGTTTCAGATTCATTGATCACGCTTTTGGAAGTCAAACTGAGGTAAAAGTTCTCACCCAAGACTGAAGGAGTTTAACACTGAGGCTGGGGGAGAAGCCATCATCTACCCAACAACCCCACCTCCTTCCCTTTCTCTTCAAATCGTCCAGCTGGTCTGTAGTGACCCTGATTCGGAGACACACTGCCTGTCCATATCACCTCTTCTGGACTGGAACCGGAAGCCGAACCATCTAGAATCTTTTCCTCTCCTCTGACAGAATTTCTACTTGCTCTGTCATCTCTTTCATGGTGGAAACTCTCCCTCAGCACAGTCCCTTTGGCCTGGGTTTGCACCACAGAAGGTCGAAATGTAGCTGCTTGCTGACTTTTGAGATTCATGTTTTTTACAACCATCTCTTCTTGGTCTGATTCACTGTCAGAATCAATGGCAATTGGTTCTGAAGCGGTTCCAGGGCTTGGCTTGAAGGCACAGTTGCTTTGACTACTTCGTCCAGTGTTTAGAGACTGTCTCATACCCCTAAATTGAAGCGCTTTGGAACCTACCTCAGCAGAAAAACCAACAGGAGCCTTCAGCCTCACTTTGGAGGTTCTTGAAATTCCACTTTTCTCCTCATTGTTGACTGTGAACACCCACTCAGCATCAAAATTCAAGTTATGTTTGAGCTGGTTCACTGCTCGCATATTAAAGCCAAGCAACACTACTGGTTTCCGAGTAACAAAGTCCCGTTCACATGAACGCCTGCGGTTGGCAAAGTGACTCGAGACGTCAGACTTCCACAACCAGAGACTAGCAGCTAGTTTCTCTACCTCACGCTGCAATGGATAGGGACGGCGGTTGAAATACGCTGTGAGAAAAGCCTTTCGCGCTTCATAAGACTCATCTGCATGACCTTTGGGATCCAAGGCAAGAACGACTGGCTCTTCCGGCTTCTCCACAAATACTGTGGGATAGTACCTGCTTTGGTCCACCATTTTCCTCCTCTTAGGATCAATCGCATCTGAGGCCACTAGTTCTCGCTTAAGAGTACCTGCTCCAGTTGAGCGCAGTGTGGATATTGACTTGCTGCAGTGACCCTTAGGACTTTGTCCGACTCCTCGGCAGTGCACCAGGTGAAGTGTGATAGTGGAAGCAGTCATGTTACTTGTGTAGACACCCAGACAGTGGATGCACTTATAAGTGAGCTTTTTCTCTACAGGATGCAGCGTCTGAAGTACCTGGTGCCGGTCACGCAGGTGGTGTGCTAGTGCATCAGAGATGGGGCCTTTGAGGATGGTGAAGCACAGCGGACAGAGTGTCTTCCCAACTTCCTTTTTCTGGGATACAGGATTCTGGGATGCATTCCTCATCAGGGATTCACTGGGTTTTTCTGTCCCCTTTACCATCATTGAAGGTCTGGTTACAGCACTGTTTGCTTGTTGCCCACCTGAGGACGATGACTCTGGTGTTTCCTTCATGTTGTAAGTGGTAATGATAAGCTGCACATTCTTAAGATTGCCTTGCTGAAGTGTGAGGTCAAAAGTAAGTGGGGAGCCACTAAGAGGTTCCCCTGGCTCATTTGGGTGAGCCTGCCGCTTGTGCGCCACTATCTTTTCAACCTCATAGAACGTGGAATGACACTGTGGACATGTCAGTCCATGGACTAGCATGTGGTTCAACAAGGAGTCACTTGGCAGGTAGCGGTTACAATAAAGACACTTGCTTGTGAAGTTGTGTATCTTCATGATGTACTTTGCCATAGCCCGCACTTTTTCGGCCTGGTGTTCCTTTTCAAAATGAGCACTGTACGCACTCTCAGGGAAGAGTTCATTGCAGATGGTGCAAATCTTCCACTTTTGCGTTTGTGAGGTGTTCAGTGCATTAGCTGAAGCCTTCTTGGCCTGCAATGAGGTCAAAGTGGCAGTTGCAGAATGCACTGAAGACAGAGGTAGGGACTTCATTGAGGGGGAGAATGAGGCATTACCATGAGAGGCTGTAACCCCAAAGCCCCCTAGGTGTTTTCCCGTATGTGGCTGAGAGACTGTGCCAGACACAGCTTTGTCAGGTAGTGTAATACGCACTGGCTGTGGAGAAACAGAGTTTCCTGCAACACCCTGCTTGAAATGGTTACCCACAGACATCCCCATTACTTTGGGCACATTAAAACGGTTTACTGGTTGTGCCATGTGAGGAGGTACACCAGGGGTTATTGTACTTCCCCTTTGAATTATGTTTGCCTGTGGGCGAGCCACTATAACATTGGTATGGCCTATCATAGCTGTCACTTGATGACCAATGCGTTCATGGAACTCAATGACATGCTGGACCAATGCCTCGTAGGATCGAGGGACAAAGAGGCAGCTTTTACAATGAATACCGTGACTATTGACTGTCACTACTTCACTGTTCTCCTGCTTCTCAGAGTTTTTGGCTACATACGGCGTGGCCACATGCTGAAAGTGTTCCCTGTAGATGTGCCTGCGCACTACATTGTACAGTCGGTCCCGATAGGTGCACTTCTTGCAGTAGTACACTGGCAGCTCCTTTTTATCAGTCAGCATTGGTTTATCTATCCGTACACCATCCCTAACACCCACCAGGGAGCCCTGTGGACTGGCGGTGCCCTGTCGTGCCATGTTCTGCGGCATGTGGAAGAGCCTGACATGAGTCTCCAGGGTCCTCTTGTTCCCACTGTACATGCAATAAGAGCAGTTGAGCAAAATGCGGTTCTCAAAGTCATCTCTGTGAACATTGCGAAAGTGGTTCTTGTATGCTGAGAAGTACTTGGAGGCAAAGGGGCAATCTGAGCAGCAAAACTGCTTAGTTCTATAGTCCTGGAAAACATTAGGGGCAAAATATTTGATGTTGAGCAACATTAAATCACTTCAACAGAATATTTCTTACTGTATATGGTTGGTAAAAATGTCTTACCTGTGACTTTGTCCACGATGGATCCCACAAGCATACATCAAGGTAATAATTTTTCGAATAAGACTCATCAGAATCAAACTCTTTGTAATCCTACAAGGGAGAAGAATTTAAAAAAGGAAAAACACTGAAACTGGCAGAACACTGTACATGGTCAGCACTTTCTGCATTCTTAATGACAGATCTAAAAGTTTGCACTTAAAAACAACTTTTCAGATTTCAGCAGTCTTCACCCTTCTCATGGCACTCGAGTTGAAGTCATGAACACCACCTACTTAAATTTGTTGACTGCCTTTTTTTAAGTTTTATAACTGCCTATTACTTATTTTGGGTCTGGTTCTGCTACAGATTTTGATTTTAAGACTCCAGTGCTACCTATTTTAACTATGTTAAAGTACTACATACTTGCAGCCCAGACTGTTAAACTAGGACTGAAATGGCTAATAGTATTTCTGCAACGAGCAACGAAATACTGAGGAAAACAGTAGGTTTCTACAACATTCTTGTCCAGAGAATTTTAATATTAAGCAAAATTAAGCCTGGATAAGTAGTTTTTAAAGAATTGTTTACAAAATAATGATTTCCAGATATACTATAGCTGAGAATTGAGCTTCATATATTTGTTCATTTTCAGCTGAAAAAGCATTGGCTTAATCTGTACCACCAAAAATAACATGAAAATGTTTTAGCCTAAAATCACGTGTGCGTATTAAAGTTGTGTAAACATTTTATGATTCTGAAGAAGAAAAAAAAAAAAGTTTATTCACCTCTACATATTCCTTACAATAGTCCAATCCAATGTCACTTAACAGCCTCTTGACCTTTTTCCTGGCTTTTCTCAGCCGAGTGAGGTTGTTCACAGGAAGCTGAAACATCTCTCCTGTTACAAAGACACAAGAAATGATTAGGTATCCTATACCAAAACGTAATTATTGAAGTGTCTATCCATTTCATTAAAAACAAACAGCAATAAGGCATTCCACGTGGTCAAAACCGTCAGCAAATTCACCGTCCTGAAGTGAAAAACACATTTTTGTTAGATACACAAAAATACACAAACAGCTACTAGACAATTAAACCACGTAAAGGAAAACACGGTGACTTAGAAAGAGCTAAGAAAGCAGAAGTTTCAGGTTATATGGCCAGTGTTCATCTTCCGGTGTTAAATTTTTTCCTCTGGAGGGCTGTAGGCCACGGGGCTCGTCAATGAATGTAGCTAATGCTAACGCTAGACAATGCAGGCCAGGAGCGGCAGGTTCAGTCGAAACAAGGAAACATCTATCAGACTGACTCATTAAACTATTAAATACCTGCCATCGTTTAAAAAGACCCTGATGAACGTTACGACACGGTGGGAATCTGGAACTTTAATCATTTCGACCCGGTTTCGTTCGTTAGCCTGTGTGCTAACAGACAGTAGCTGCAGTTTTAGCAGTAGCGTTAGTAGCTCTGGTCTTTATTTACACACCTACCGGTCGGCCTGACGGGGTCCGAGGAGCATGGAAGTCCGGCCGGGGGGTCTCTCTGGTGCTTTGGTCGGGCTGCGGAGTCGTTAGAAGCGCTGCGTGTTTTCGCTGGAGCGGATTTAGGCGCAAACACTGCGCCGCCTCACTGCGGCTTCACCGACTCCCGCTACAGACCAACAAAACACACCCACCCATCGCCTCCACGGCCTCAGTCCTGTACGAAATAAACGAGGACACGCTAAAAATGAATTCTGCGCCTCTCTGTAAAGTTTAATTGGGCTTTTTGTGCGCCTTTCTACGCCTCCAGACCCGTCCACAGCCTGCCCAGCGCAAAATGGCGCTCAGCTCCCAGCGGAAGTGACATCTCCGTGTGAAGTTGAAAAAGATTTTCGCACCACTCACGAACCACCAGAGCAGCAAAAAGCAGTTGATTTTTACACAAAAACAGAGAGAAGCGTCGCTCTAAATGCTGAAAATGGTTAATGGAATAGAGAAGAGGTCAGTGATTGATTCATATATTGACTGATTGGTGTGTAGATTCACTCATTCATCATTACGTTCATTCACTGTGATTTATTGGTGCCATTTATGCATTCATTCCAGCTGAAGTTGAATTTTCTTTTGCTTCAAGTTGCTTGATATTGCCTTCACAAGATCCAGGACTCATCACCAGTGTGGACAAGCAGTACATTATTCTCTCTTCGTCAGAAAGGGACTATAAGAGTGTGTGTTTTGGCGTGGCGTGGGGTGGGGTTGGGTTGTTTTGGGTTTGGCGGGTGGGGTTGTGGGCGGGGGTCCCGGGTCCCGTCATCATCGTCACCATCTTTGACAAGAGTATGGGCCACTCGGGTTCCCATCATCACTACCTTTAACAGAGTACAGTAGTTAATTCAAATGAATTCAATTCAGTTTTATTTACATTGCACTTTTTACAACCAATGTAAAAAGCGAGAAAGATCCCTCTAAAGACCAAAAAACTGTGATACGGGACGTAATTCAGACCACAAAAGTGATTGATTCATATATTGACTGATTGATTGGTGCACATTCATTCATTCCACTCATCATTACATTCATTCACTGTGATTAATTTGGTGCCTTTAATGCATTCATTCCAAATGAAATTGAGTTGTTGACATTGCCTTCACAAGGTTCAGGGGTCACCACAAGTGGGAATAATCAGCACATTTCTCCTGATAAAGGAAATATAAGTGTGTGTGTGTGTGTGTGTGTGTGTGTGTTGCCTATGGTGACCAGAGCAGCAGAATCCCTCTACAGCTTTAAAAACCTCCTGAAGACTCATCTGTTCAGAGAGCATCTCCTCTCCTATTGCACCTGTCCTCTTACATTTCTCTTACATAAAGATTTTAGCACTTAGAACTCTCCTCTGGTTCTCACACTGTCCTGAGGTGTTTAATCATATTGTCCATATTACAAATAAATGTAATGTGTGTGTGTGTGTGTGTGTGTGCGCGCGCGCTGAGGTTGGGGTCCAGGGGCTCCAATTTTCCACTTGGGTCCCGTCATTAACATCTTTGAAAGAGTACAGAAGTCTATTCAATAAATTTCAATTCAGTTTTGTTTATACAGCGCTTTTTACAACGAATGTTGTCACAAAGCAGCTTTACAGAATCCAGGTCCGAGCCCCT
This sequence comes from Bryconaethiops microstoma, assembly GCA_037577275.1. NCBI lineage: Eukaryota > Metazoa > Chordata > Actinopteri > Characiformes > Alestidae > Bryconaethiops > Bryconaethiops microstoma. Next base: position 7,332,485 of record JBBJLS010000134.1, on the reverse strand, counting down.
AGTGAGTCAAGGGCAACAGAGACCAGGAAAAACTCTCTAAAGCTGCAAGAAGAAACCTCAGGAAGAACCAGTACTCAAAAGTGGAACCCATGCTCCTCTGGTTGACCCAATAGGTTACATTTTTATCCTCCTGAGTCCTGGAAAAAAAAAAGTTATTTTTTTTGGTATTTTATTTTATTATGGTATTTAGATTTTATTTAGACAAGTGCTGTGAACAAAAGAAACGTGTTGCAACACTTTTTTTCCCCCAAAAAATATTCATTTCGTTTTTACCATATGTCCTCTGCAGTGGACAGCAGGTCTTGGTAGATCACAGTTTATCATAGATTCATATAATGGTGTCATATGGACAATTCATATCATTAAAACATTTAAAACTGCAAAATTCAGGAATCTTATTTACACATGACAAAAGCTTGTACAATGTAGCAATTGAAATTTTGATTACTAATGCAGATCATGTAAAATGTGAAGTGGCATTTCATGCACCCAGAAAGCATAACAAGGTAAAAGTAAGGCAACATGGAAACTTTTAATAATTATTTAAAAATATCAGCGGTTCAGACTTAGGAGTGATATGCCAGAAAACAGTTTTTTCCTTTGGCAATGCACAGAAACATATTACATTTGGTGCATTTCGCATGGGTTTTGCCATTATATCCCCTTCTCTGACAATGTGATGCATGGGCTGCCTCGACCATCTTGGGTATATGGACA
>JBBJLS010000134.1:7306350-7327226 GCA_037577275.1 Bryconaethiops microstoma | reverse complement strand
AAGTAGTACAGTCTATACTTAAAGGGGAAAACAGACAACGCCAAAGGAAAGAAAGTAACAAAAGAATCCCTACACCTTATGTTGTATGGCTATGTCAAACTTCTGCACGAATAGAGAGAAAGGTTCTCACTAGCCCCCCAGCCCCCCAGAAGGTTGGCATGGTGATATTTGTTTATATGATACAAGCATAACATCATTATATGCATCTTTTCAGTGCATATAATAGAAAAGTGCTGTTTCCAATCCTAACCTACAGACTGTTATGGTTGGAATGATTTGATACAAAAATTTGATACAAGTTGATTTGTTGTATTGTTATATTCCTTCCTTCGATATCCCCTTTCAACACCTCATGTTGTACCACAGAGATGCCTTTAACCGCCTACATTAATTTGTTGGAAAAGTATTAATATTCTTTGGCAATAAATATACAAAGTACATATTACTCCATCATTTAATACTTTCAGACAGGCTGGTGCAGCCATTATCCCTTTTCTCTACACGTTTATCGAGATGAAAAGGGATTCAAACTTAGCACAAGCAAGTAAAGTACAAACACACACACACAGCAAAGGGAAGGAAAGAGTGTGTGGTTCAGGCTGAAACACGAAGCCACTCTTGCAGAGTACCTTCAATAGCTTACTGTCTGGAAGCCTCCAGTGCTATGTCTGATTGTTTCAGATAAAATGGAACTTTGTTTTTAGATGAAGTGTCCCATTCAATTTTGTTTTAAAATTCTAATATATTTGGAACTGGAGGCACTTCATACTTGCATATGCTGCTTTTTTTGTTAGTTTCAAGCGCAGTTACCTGACTTGCACAACATGACAAGCTTTTCAGAGGAGATATCGATGGATTCCAACACATTTACATCAACATTTATTCTGTTTCTTTTTAGAAACTAGTGTATGGGATCTCATTGGAATTTTTTGGCTTTAAAACTGCCTCTCCTACGTGTTATGTAACTATAGCTTGTGATTGGCTGCTTTGTGTGTCAGTCAAACAGTTCTTACCTGTTGAAGTTGGTGGTTCTTGGTCAATATGAGGGACAACACCCATTAGTCTCTTGGGCACCAAAGAAAGAACGGTTCACCATACTTGAAAAACAAAAATGGAACTTCGTGTCTGGTTCTTTTTATGGAAAAAAAGCTTAATTTGTAATTCTCCTGTCAGTTAGGCTCTGTTATAGAGCGTCTCTTGACCACTTTTTACCTTATCCTGTGTAAGGGGTTAACAGTACTAAGATCTCATGAAATGTATTACCTTGAATGTACTTACTGCGTCTGTGTGTGAGAACCGGGATTATGGCATAAAAAGCTGGTGACCCAGTTTTATTATTTATTTATTTACCTAACAGAAAGCGGCCGTCATGAGGACGTCACAGCCCTTCCAGGGCAGCTGTGTATTCTGGGCGGTCATTCCAGGGTTTTTAATTCCAGAACGGTTTCATCTTTTTATTTAAATGACAGGCGGTCACACTGGGGAAAAAAACACAGACTAAATTTTTTATACAGTGGTTCTTCATAGTTTAATGAAAGACGGGTTCAAAGGCTAAACACAAAACAAATTTTAATTGAACACATTTTACAGATGCTTGTATAGAAATGAGGCATGATAGTACCATTATTCATTAAGTCTACCCATATTAGACAAACCAAGCTATGTGCTAGCAGACAGAAAGCTGTGAGCTGGAGACAAGCATCATTACTCCCAATGCAGAGCCTGCTCAGGTAGAGGCATTTTCATTCACTAAGGTCATACTGCCTTTACTTTAGGATTTCATGTTTGAAGCTCATAAACTAGGCTACATATAGTTCTGTGCCCAGAATAAAAGTCATTAAATTATTTACATCATTGTTACAACAGGCAAAAAAATGTGAAACACAGACAAACTAAAGTGAAAAGATGAAAATGAAGTGTAGCGACTAGGGGAGTGTGGAGAAACAGCAGAAGATAAAAAGTGGGTAGAAGGAGTGAACATATGGTCAAATCATGAAGTATGTTGAACTGTACTCGTACCTTTTTTCTTATATCTTGACTAATTTTACGCCTGGGTTAACAAGGTTAAAAGTTTCCCAGCAGGACATTGCTCAGAGCATCACACTGCCTACTTGTATTTTTCCTATGGTGCATTTAACTTTTTGACCTGTGGCTTATCGGAGTACATTCATTAGTTTAAATAAAAAATAAGACTACATGAGATTGTTATTATTGTGGTTTAATCCATTTGGCAATGCAAGAGTCAATACAAGTTTCTGAACTTCCAAATTCATTTTTGTTTTATATTTCTATATTTTCAGTATAATTTTCAGTAGGTAGTGGTGGTTACAGCAGTTGATTGAATTTAATTATATATAATTAAATACTGCACAATGTATCATCTGCAAATCATTATCACAGTAATAAATTATCTCTGTAATACTGATGTCGCTAAAGGCTGCAATATGGAAATGGCCATCTCACTAATCACAGTATTTTTGACAAGGCGACCAGTTACAGCTCCAGTTGGGCGCGATACATGTATTCTTTAACCATTACAGGTGTTGGCATGAATGAGTTATTCTGCTGAAGCCCGAATAAGGAGCTCTGTTAAAATGGGACATCACAAAACTATGATTTGTAGCTTAGCTTCCATATATGGACTTGTATGAATGGGAGGAGCAAATGTAACATTATATATAATTCACCTGAAAATGTAAATCTTTCCAGAGTCGGTGAGTTTTATTAAATAATCATAATCTATATTTGCAAAAATAATTGAGTGTTTAAAAAAATAAAAAATACAATCACACTGTGCAAACAATATTTTAGACCGGACCTATGAAATTTGCATACTGTCCAGACTTCAACACAAATATTTTACTTGATTAACAAACCCAGTTTGGATAAATTACAAAGGTGTTAGCATCTTGCTTCATGGCAAATTACTTTCATTTTGATGTTTTGTTCTTCCACAGTTTCCAAGACAATAACTGCAACTCAGGTGGGGGGAAATCTGTACAATGAGGAAAAAATTATATTATCTATAGTCATCTCCCAGTGTCATCATGGCTGACCAGTGATACTGAATCTCCATCAAATTCCAGCACACTGTCCCGACACGTCTGCACAACACACCACTCCACGATGGCCAGCAAAAGGAAGTCCACCATTCCCTGCATGATCCCAGCAAAGAGCAAATATCTGCGAGAGGAGGGCTGTTTACCAGAGCTACTACCCACAATTCCTGAAGACAGCATCCTGAGCATTTCTGGTCAGGAGGAGGAGGAGGAATCACAGAGAACCTGCAATATGTCTGAAAGGGGAACACACAGATGTTTACCATGCAGCTTTCAAACAACAGGTCTGAACCTTTTTCTCAAACATATGGAGAGTTGTCACATGGATTTTCACACTCAACCAAAATTTTACTGTGTCAACTGCAAGGTTTTGATGGCCAAGTTTGAAGGTCTGGCATTGCATAACGCAAAAACACATCCTGAACTGCAAGTGGAAGGGAGACTTGGCAAAGCATCTTTGCAGGTTACGAAACGAGATGGAGTACTAACAGTGGAACAGATTGTGTTTACAGAAAAGGATGATTTTAGCGAGACTGGAATATCTATTACCAAAATGCCCATAATGAAGATGATGGTCAAAGGGGAACAGAAGAAAATGGCTGTCTCACACACGAATGAGGTACAGAGGGAAGATGGTATTTCTGAAACATTCATTGCAATAGCTAATGGCGCTGCAGGGCGGAACATACCTACGTCTCAGATTCTCACTGATGCCGTTTCCCTCCCTGTGGCAAAATTTCCAAACTCTGGCATACCAGTAACACAGAACATGAAGCCTTTTTGGAATTCGTCCCCCTTTTGTCCTGATGTAAACAGCAATTTGCCCAAAGTAATGATTCCTCTAAGTAGCATTCCCACCTATGACCCAGCTATGGATCTAAGCAGCTTCCTTAAGGCTTCTTTTGGGAAGTTCCCATACCCCACCAAAGCAGAACTTTGTTATTTGACTGTGGTTTCAGGTTTTCCAGAAGAGCAGATTAAACTGTGGTTTGCAGCTCAGAGGCTCAAGCAGGGCATCAGCTGGTCTCCTGAGGAAATTGAGGACACACGAAGAAGGATGTTTAACACTGTGTTTCAAGCTGCACCTATAGCACTGCAAAGTCAGTCTCATCAGCAGGTTCCCCAACACTATGTCTCCAGCCGGCCTGCCTCTGCAAGCACCAGCTTCATACCACACCCATCAAGGAGCAGTGTGATGGGAAGGAAAGGAGGGGTCATAGGAACCCAGCCTCGCACAACCCAAGGGTCCTCCCTGAAGCATCATTCGGTAGTCCAGATACCACTGGTCACCATTCAACATGGTATTCTCACCAATGAATCTGGAAATGTACTGCCTTCACAGAAAGCTGAAAGCAGTTTATTGAGCCCAGTCGGTATTGCTAGAAATCATGTACATGGTGAAAAAGCTGAGACTGGATCCAGTAGTTCTGGCACTATTGGGTCACCCAATAGTAGCCAGAAACAAACCAGTAGTTGCAGTGAAGGCAGTATCATGAATTTGACTAACATTGTCAGAAAAATTGATTGTAGTGTAAATAACACAAGTTGCACCAGCAAACCTAACACAAGCCCAGCTTTCATATACGGACAAGGAAAAGCATCTAGCGACACAAAAGAAAGCAGCAACATTGCCACCAGCAGCAAATCCAACAATGGAGGTATTTACGAAAGCACAAGCCACAGTACTATTTGCACTAAAAAGGGGGAAAGCATATCTAATCACATCAGCAAAGCAAAAAACACTGACTCTAGCATCATTTGTAGCAGCACTGGAGTAGGAGAGTTGTTGCTGGTCCAGACTAGCAGTCTGTTGGATCCATTGCTTAGTAAATTGCCTGAGCAGCTAGAGGCTTTGAAGCAAAGTATCATCCACAGTCCATTTCCAGATCAGAAGCTTATGGCAACCAGGGACATGCCTGTATGGGAGGTTGATAAACCATATAACAGCCATAGTTCTTCAGACTCACACTTGGCTTTTAGGCTTTTTGTTGGTAACATGCCCCAAACCTCTCTTTGCTCAAATGATGCATGTTTTCAGGAAGATAATCTGTTCTCCTTTAAGTCCCTCTCTGCTCAGCCAGAGAAACCTTCCCCAAAATTATCGATTGGAGCTGTTGAAGTTCCGTATACAGACTTCACTGCCATCCACTACAAGGACCATGACCTCATTGCCTTAGAGGACCACCCTAAGGTATCTAAGGCCGTCTTAGATAGGTCTCATTTGAAAAGGAAAATTGTGCAAAGACATTCTGACAACAGGTATCTAGAGCAGCAGAAGAGCCTGACAAACAACACAGACAAAGATGAGCAGTGTGGGATAGTTCACCAACTATGTGCTTTGCAGAAGGGCAAGAGTAAAGAGACAGCTGTTATAGAGGAGATGCCTTCACTCCAGCAGTACACAGAGGAGGAGGACCAATGGGAGAGCAACAACTCCTATCGTGAGCCAGAGATAGAATCGGTCAAGATGAACTTAAAGACACTGAATAAGGCAGAGCACATGACTGAAGCCAGCAAGAAAATGAATAACCAGCACTTGAATGAAGATGATGGTTCTTGTGAAAATGGGCCTTCAAAACGAGAAAGCCAACAGCACATACCAGCTAAAGAGCACTTTGTGAAGGGTGATAAATGTATCAAGAAGAAGCCACAGATGCAAGATGACCAGACTAAGGAGCTTGAAACCGAACGAGTTAAAACTGAATGTCTTAGACAAGAACCTCAAAATAATGTTCATAGTCTAGACACTCAACTTTCTGTGCTAGCGAATACAAATCCAGAAGGAATCAAGGAGGCCTCAGAAAAATCACCAGCAAAAAATCATTGGCTGATGAAAGATGAGGAGCCCCAGCAAGATAGTCAGTCAAGGTAATATATCTCCTCATTAATATAGTGATTGTCTAGCTTACTGAGTTACAAATACTGTAAGTGGGTAATAATAGGTATAATGTAATTTTACCACAGGTTACCTGTAATGTTCATCCTTCGCACTAGATTAGAAATCTTTGTATAAACTTGTTTGCATTAGAACATTGATTTTATGGGGGGGAAAAAAGATTTATATTAAAAAAATAAATCTACTTGCAGCATGGATGGATTCGGCACCTGTTCTGATTCTCTTCATTCAGTGCCTGGCGCTTTACTGCTGAACCACTGAGGGGGTGTTAACTCGCTGGCTCTTACCAACTTAAGGACAGCTGAACATGTAGCTGCATTCACGGGCTGATTATTATTATTATTATTATTATTATTATTATTATTATTAATAATAATAATAAACCACAAGAAACAGTGACGTCCTTTTTTTAAACTGTCCTGAGCTTTAGTGTCTTGAAATCTTTTTATGGGTCTGCTGTGTGCTTTGCTCTGAATTTGTTTCTTCACGTTTGTGTTCTTATGCAGTTTGTTCTTTCTTGGCTACCTTATCCGTGACAGCACAGACTCTCTTTCCGACACACATTTTGAAGAGAGAGACATTTTTTCTCTCTCCCCCCCCCCCCCTCTCTCCCCCTCTCGCCTTTCTCCCATTACATTACAGAGCTGACTCAACCACAAAAATATTTATTTTATGATCAATACTCATCCCCTGATCAACTTTATCAAAAACTTATGTACATGCACACTGTGGGGGATATTAACAGACATTCTGACGCTTAGACAATGTCCATATTTTAAAAACTGTAGGAGAAGAGGTTATCAGCTATAATGAGAAAATTAGAGATGCAAGTGGCTGCTCAGCTCATGCGTTGCCATCACACCAAATAAACTATGCACATGTTTCCTTCTTGTGAGCAACCAAATTGTAGACATTTCATTTAATTGTAATTGAAGCTGTCCAAGGTAAATACTGTCCTTTGTATTGTCATTGGCTTGGGAATATACACTTACTCATGTGAAATCAGACTCCTTTCTTATATCATAGATAATTATCGTGTCTTGACTTATGATTACCTGATTATTACACATTGTGCCAAGCAATGTTGATAGATCAACTGAGATTTTTGTCTATGAAAGGAAAAATTTTCTTTTTAAGGATTAATTTTTTAAAAACATCTGATGAGAGACTAAAATATTTGAATTTTTGCCCTGCAATGATATTCTGAGAAGTTTGTGACATACCGTGTAAAGAACCAGTAATGCCATATTTAACACATTCCCCTTCACTAAATAATTAGGCAAGATTCAAACCAAGTATGCGCTCTGTTATGAAACGTGCAGTTGGTATTTAAGTATGTATGAATAAGGTAAAATAATTGTTTGCAACATTATCTAAGACAATTGTTTGCAAAATTATGTAAGATCTTTAACATTTGTTTGTTAGCATAGTGTTAACTTGCTTTGGACTGATTTCACATTTCAGCCTTCATAGTTTTTTGTTTTTGCTGTCTGCAGAGACTGTGTAAGAGGCAAGCTGCTGAAAGTGTGGAAAAACTCCACATGAAGTATGTGATCCCTGATGATGAATGTTGGCATGTTGATTCACAGCGAATTAGATTGTAGTCTAAGAAGGAGCAGCTCTAACATAGGTCAGACTTAATTCTGTATTGGATTAAATGTTGTGCCTGCACTACTGAGGGTGTTCAAGACTGGACAAATGTGTGTCAGTGGGTCTAGTGATGTTTTGTACAATTTCAAATCAGCATTGCCTTGAAATTTATGTTATCAACTTTACTTTTCCTTCTTTATATCCAGAATGAAAAAGAATTTTTTTTTTTTTTACAAATACAAAAAAGTTCAGCAGTTACAAAAATCTGCTTTAATGGTGTTTGTCTGCACAGATTAGCCAAACCTGGTAATATTGCCTTAAATGTCACATTTTACTTGTATAACTGCTCAACCACCTTTCAGCAACTGTGTTGAAGACAATGATGTGTACAAAGTGGGGATTATAAATCCCAGGATATCTGCTGCTATACTTTTTGAGGAAATGATTAAAATGTGAAAAGCTGAATACAAGAATTAAGTTAATTTATAATGGTTGGAGCTTGTAAACAGTTCAGTGTGCATGCAATCATAGTGAGGATTTCTCACAGCCAAAACAAAGCTAACTGGATATTCCATTTATAGATGAAGTTGGTCTTTGGTGTTTTACATATTACGTGTCACTAAAATGCTGCTAAAAATTCCAAAGTGAACAACCTAAGGTGCTTTTCATCCTGTATTATTTGCATTTCTTTTCCATGTGATTACTTTGTAAACATAATAGCAGAAATCTGGACTTATTATTCACTTTAATTTCCATTGTACAGCTCTATCAGAAAAACAATTACACTGTAGTTTTTCCCTTTCTACACATTAAAGTCTTTCAATGAGAAATGGATTAAACTGATTGGAGGAGGTTTTCTTTATTTATGTCACTCATGATTAAATCACACTTATTAAAAGACCTGCTTTTTTCTTACTAAGACAACTTGGGCAGTTACCTACAGTCATATACAAAATGTTTTAACATTTCTTCCATAAAAGGCCACATTATATATTTAATTTCCTCAATATGTAAATACATTCAATACAAACAGTAATTGTGCATTCAAATGTTTGTTTGTTGTAGATGTGCTAATTTAAAATCAACAAAGTAATTATGACTGCTGTTGCAGCACAACAGTCATACAGTGTGTGTCAGTATTTTTTTTTCTCACAGATTTTTTGACATCACCAATCCACCCAAAACTGTGATTTGTAGTCTCACATGGCTGATACAAAATAAGATTTGTGCCTTTAGGTGGCACTAGTACACCCTGAAGTGGGGTAGATGCACTTTTTTGGCTAATAGCCTGACAACTGTTTCACCCAAAATATGCAATTTGTATGGCAGATTGGCATCCAGGAGGCATATAACCCAGCTCATTACAATTCATTTGCGGACAACTAGCTTTTCATTAGCATCTTGTGATACAAGAGGTTCAAACTTCACAAAATGTGACACTTCATCACTACCACATTCTTTGCACAATTTGGTATGCTTATACGTGCATTTGCCAACATCCTAAAGTACCATTTCACTCTCAACATGGCCAAGAAAAGCCAATCAAAATTCTGAAATTTGGGAGGCTTCATTTATAATGGCATATTGATGCTATTTACCCAGTTTCAATCAAATCTGGCATAAAATGTTGCTACAGTAAGCTACATGTTTCTTCCTGCAGCCTTTTTCTGACTGTTCATTTCAATGGATTTTGGGAACGTGCTTTATTGTATTTGAATAATTCATTTACCCACCACAAACACTCGATCACCCTTACACAGCTTTCCCTGGTCTACACGGGGAATCCACAAAGCCACACTTAAAGGGCCCCCTATGCTACTTTGTTCTCGTATGTTTTTCATTGGGTTCATTTGTGAGCTTTCGCACTAAAACAGAATTCATCTTCACATAACCATATTACCTTTAAAAGTGTTTGTTTCTTTGACTTTAGAACTAAAATCTCTGTTCAGTGAGCTGCCCTGTATTATGCCCAATTAAAAAAAAAAAATCTAGGCACAAACATGACTTCGGCCTGTATTTGCAGCTGATTCCATAAATTGATTGTATAGACTAGAGAATGAATGGCACATTTTAAAGTTTCAACATTATGTACTACATTTACACAGGAAACTGTACATAATACAGGATTCTCATTTTAAACACTTCAATATCTAGGACACTGAAAACAAGTAACATTTGTGCAGAATTCTATGAATTCAAGATATGTATATTCAAAAAGCACTAGAACTCTAAGCAGTACAGGTTTAAATGGCATAGTTTTAACACAATTGCTGGAAATGCTAGAAAGAACCTTGAGTACACATATGGTGCTTGGAAACTTTTTTGTAAAAGATCTTTGTGTTTCTAAAATCTACAAAAATAACGCAAGTGGCCACAAACTAAAACCATTCTGAACACGTCCACAGTAGCATTGTAAACAATCTGAAATTAGACTCTAAAGCACTGTATTGGCAACCTGACATCATTTACGACATTTCTTAAGATCTCCATCAGTCTCAAAGGATTCTGTAAATAGTATCTGGGTTTTACATCTTTTTGAAATAATCAGGAAATGTGTCTTAGTCCAGGACAAACTAATATTCAAACAAGTAAGATGTATTGTAGGGTTTTATTCTTAACCTACAAAGAGCAGAGAAACAAAAACAAAACGAACCCATGATAGGAGGCAAAAGATGTGAGGTTACACTGATGCTAATACCGATTTTACATCTTCAAAACTGAATGCAGAGAGGAATAGCACTAAATAATTCACATTAAAACCCATGTTAAAATTTGTTCTCTGTCTTTACACAATTAAAAATAGAACTGCCTACAATCATAATCGGTTACTCCCCCGCCCCCTTTCTTTTTTGGCAAAGTTGATATCCCTCACATAACCTTTGGAAAAACATTTCCCTTTCGGCTAACCGCAAACCAATACATTATTATAGTGATATATTCAAGTAACAGATAAGGGAGTTTTTTTCCTCATTGAAAGTCCACATTAATTTAAAATCAGATGGAGAATCAAAGCTGTGCAAAAAGATTTGTATGACATCTGAAATTAAAAAATGTTCACATTTACACTGACAAATCCCTGATAGAAGCAGTAAAAAAAAAAAAAAAATTAAAAAAAAAAAATTCAGTTTCTGCTTGCTTAAATATTGGCAATGGCATATTTGATCTTCTGAAATCTCATGAATGCACACTTCACGCACAGTTCTAAGTCCACTTTGAAAAAGATGAATGAACAGTTCATCATTCACTTTCACCACCCACATACAGCATTATCATTAATTCTCAATGTACAGCCTCTCAGAATACGTACATTTTTTTTCTCCAAAAAAGGCCCACAGGTGTAGATTTAAGGAACTTTTCTCTATTAAAATATAGAATATTAAAAGGTCTAAAATACAGACAAAATTAAAACACTACACAAAGCATCTGGCTGTTGAACACTGTAGCTGTGGGAAACCACTGATTTTGTTAGTTCATACATCCACATGCACTTGTGCCCAACGAGAGGGGAAGAAAGCCAGTGGAAAAAGTGGTCAGTCAAGCCACTAATTGCCTCCTGCTATGGGCAATGCAGAAAAAAATTTGATCAGTCTTCATTCTGTAAGAACAGAATTCATTCACCCTATCCATCTGCTCAAATCTTCTGCTCCACATCATCTGTCCCCTCGTAAAGTTCTCCACCTGCTGGAATCACAAATGCTAAAACTACCCTCCCCACCCAAAAAAATTAGAATTAAAATTCAAAGTCCTCATCTGCCATGTCAATAGCCCATGCAAACTTCTCACGTTGAGTTTTGTTGTAGATTTTCTCTATAGGGACACCCCATTTCTTGCACCTAGGGAGAGGGGGTTGATTTAGTTGCAGGATACAAATTTTCACCAAGAAAGAATCTAACACATTTAATATAAATATAGAAACAGATGTATGTGAGTGTGCGCACGTGCATGTACTGACCAGGCAACAGAGATACGTGGGTCCAGGTAGTTTAGTTTGGAGGTGCCAAGGGCAATCTGTTTGTTCTCCTCACGGTCTGTGGCCTGCACCTCCAGCTTCATCAGCTGCTCCTCTATCCTCTGCACTGCTTTCTTCTTCATCTCTACAGCTCTGAGTTCAACATCATAATACTCAGTCCTACAAGACAGCCACCAAAAACCAGAGGCCAAAGCCAAGCTCTACTTAGCGCCCTTCGGGCTAATATTTTCTTACTCACTTTTTGGATTTCTCATCTCTGCGTACTTTGGCGTCAGCCTTGGCACTCTTCAGTTCTCTTTTAGCATCAGCAAGCTGCTCCTTCTTGGCATCAATCTGATTTTAATGGACAAGATTTTTTTAGGGTAGCAGTCAAAACAAGAACATGAAATACAATCTACTAGTAAAGACATTTCATACCTTGGTTTGAAGATTCTGCATGGACTTCTCAAAGGTTTTGGGAGGGGCCCTCTGGTGGTTACAAAGGATGGCTACAGCTCTGTTGGCCCGGTTATAAGAGAGGATCTTGGCAGGGATGTTTTCATCAGCTGTGAACAAGGACAATTTGAGAGGTCAACAGAAGTTCAGGAACTTCAAAATATATTTTAATCTGAAATTGAGCAATTGACCCTAAAGACAGAGGGTGCTTACGGCTAGTCAGTTCCTTCAGCTGCTGCTGCAGTGTGATGGACGCGTTGTAGGTACGGAACACTTTAGCAGTCAGGCCATCCATCAACTCCTGAAGATGCTTGTTAAGAATGGTAGTCTGAAGTTTGGAAAGGGAAAAATAGTTATTTTGAATAAGTAAATTAAATTCTGAAATGTACGGGGAGGGGGCTTACATACATTTAGCCGGTCAAACAAGTCGTCTTCTGGCTGCTTGTTTTCCATGAAGAGTTGCAGATTCTTGAAAACCTAAAAGACACAATACACTGAAATTTCGCACAAAAATACCAAGATGCACACAAAAGTAAGAACAAGATGAAAGGTCCATCTGAAGAAGCATCTGAAGGTTTTGAGGTCACTTCTGGACAAACCATGAAGCATCATGGCAGGGAACATTCAGCTTACTCTCTTTTCCACAGGGACTTTATTGTAGTAACGGATCGAATCTTTTCCCAGGAAGTCAAATTCCACCACATATTCCTGGCCATCTTTCTCTGGATACAACTTGAGATGCTCCACTCGGAGCGAACAGCAGCCCACTGTATCTGCAGTTTCTCCCTCTTCTTTTTCATTTCCTGCTCTCAGAGCCAGCTAGAAGTGCACACAAAGTTAACACAGGCCATTATGATCACAGAAGAGGTAAAAGACCTGGAAATTATGGTTGCTTCTATTTGACCCATTTCAAAAGGCACACCAAATGTACAATGCCTAAGTGCTGCCAATTTAAACGCACAGATTTAATATATAAAATGGACCTTGTCAATAAAATAGAGGGCAACAGCTCTCTGCCTGATCCTCATCTCCTTAGACTTCCAGTCTTCTCTGTACTGAGCTCGCAGACGGTCCACACATTTCTTCAGCCGACGTGCAGTCTCATACTTCTGCCAGTCCTTCTCCCCCTGTAAGTTCCAGGAAGATATATGACGAACCTTAATGTCTCATTCTAAAACATTACACAAGGTCCTGACATGAAGCCTCAGTGTGTGCATGTTAGGAGTATGATGACCAAACTGACTATATTTGCACCTTGATTCTGGAGCTGGGGTTCAGCATGATGTACTTGATGGCACCTTGGATGTTCTCTGTCCAGGATACCAGCCACGTCACTTTGTTGTCATGCCTCACCTCTTTCCACTTTGTTCCTGGAGGAGGCTTAGGATACTGAGAGTCCCTGAAGATGATTTTTAATTGGAGTGTAATGCAGACAATTAGTTCATTTGGTTTTCATAAAGAAGCAGTTTTCAGTGCGCCTTCTCACAGCAAGAAATATTTAACATCTCACCCTACCTGTTAAAGGCACTAAGACACTTATAGTGGGGATTGGTATATATTTGTAATTTATTTCATAAAGTTGACTATGAAAAAGTTTCATGGTCTCCAAAACATTCTTCCTGTTCACACTGTGTTTTTTTTCCTGAATATTTTAAACAGGATGTCCACAAAAGCCCAGTGTGCGAGTGTGTAACATATTTAAATATAGCCGCACTTGCTGCAGTTGATAATGACGTCCTCCGGTCGGATGCGGCGCTTTAACATTCCCATTTTTGGATGGTCTCCTCGGCCACGGAACAGGCCAGGTGGCTCAATACGGAAGTTGGCAATTCTCTCACGATGATTATCCATTATACAGAAGCCATACTCCTGCAGGATACGCTCATTTTCCTCTTTGATTTTCTGGAGGCAGAAAAGGAGGCATTACATATTACAGTGTCTCCATTTTTGCTATACTATGAGAACATACACAGGGTGACAAAATGCATGCTGGTATTACTGAGCATACCTGTTTATCCTCTTTAGTCATGGCTTTCCTGGCTTCTGACTGAGCTTTAAAGTACTCACTCATCTCACTGAAGTCGCACTTGTTCAAGTCTATGATCTTCGTCTTCTCTTCTGATGTCATTTCCTAAAACAATTTTACATATTCCTTTTTACAGGTTAGTTCACTGTTTAACAGATACTGAAAAATGGCCTTAAAATATTGTTACCTTCCTCCAGTCTTTAAAAAAGTTTTTTCTGAAAATGTCCTTGGTAGTGTATTCGTGGTCCAGCATTTTAGCAAAGAAAGTTCCTACTTCTTCTGCTCCTGGGCTGAGTTTCATATGCTTTCCTGGACACACACACACACCTCAAACTGAATAGTGAGTGGGTGAGCAAAGGGGCAGACATTCTATATTGCAAACTCAGCCTTTTTCTCAGCTGGTTTTGAAACTGCAGAGTACTGATAAGTTTTCAGTTACTGTGTACTGATAAACAAATGCCATACACAAAAAACAGAGCACAGAAACTTCATGGTCTTACCATCATAATAGAACTTTACATTGCTGGGAACAGGCTCGTACGGTGGAGCAAACACAGGTCCTTTATGCTCCAGAAACTTCCATTTAACGCCATCTGTATACCTCTCCTCTTCCCACCTATCAGACAAAAGAAAAGGAAGGGGAAAAAAAAAACAAAACAAAACTTAATACACCAACCTTAAGACAGCAGCCAACCTATAAAGACGCTATTAACCACTGAAATTCTATAAATCAAATGAGACATTACAGAGTAGGCAAACTATAAACAGAGGAAAATGAACCATTTCCACTTCTCTTCTGGCTCCTTCTTCGCTTTCTTTTTGCCATCTGTTCCGACTTCCCCTTTCTTGTCTTTAGTTTTCTTTTTGGGCTTTATGTCCTGTTCAAAATAGGAGATTCCATTTCTTTTTTACACCTCAACAAGAAAAACGAATGAAATTTCAACAAATAAGCAGATGTAAAATGTGTTAATACCTCGTCTTCCTGTTTCCTTTTCTTTGATTTCTTCTCACCTTTGTCATTCTCAGTTTTGATTTTTTTGTGCTTGAACTCAGCACTGAAATATCAAAAAGGTAAGCAAACTGCATTTTCAATCTTCAGACAAACACATGCTTTCTGCCAATTTCAGAACAGTACTGTTTAACACTGTAGGTGCAGTGATGTTAGAAGTCTGATTTTTTGCTGTGAGAACAATAAGAAAAGTCACTCACTCATCATCATCATCATCACGCTCTCTCTTCAGTGACTTTTGTTTGGGCGAGTGGTAGAAGTCTTCACTTTCTGGCTCTGACTTTATGCGAGGAGGGCTGCAGACAAATTGATTCAGTTCCCATCATTATGACACACATTGCCTTTAGGGAACACTGTTTGCTCAAAGGAATGCACTTGGTCTGAATGTTTAGGTAGATGGTACGTGCCAAAGCAATATCCATATGAATGCTAGGACCCAAGATTTACCCATCTGAACTTTGCCCAGAGTATTAAACTGCCTCTGCCAGATTCCCTTCATCTCATAGCACATCCTTGTCTTCTCTCTTCCAAAAAAAAAACAAAAAAAACCCCACAATGTACACCAACCACCTAGATATGCACATCCACCCCTTCAGGAGAAAGCAAATCTATTTCCCTACATATATTAACCCCCCCCACCAAAAAAAACAAACACACACACACACACACACACAACATGTGAGGAGCAACTTCTACAAACGTCTGATGGTGATGTCACCACCAAGCCCCATTTAGCATCAACCATTCGAAAATGCCAGGCACATCAGAATGTATCTGCACTGCGTACATTCCAAGACCAGCACTGCTTGTCCTGGAGCTTATTGATATTTCAGTAGTGATCATTCAGGAAGTGGTACCAATTTAGTATCGGTTCTCAATACCAATC
Organism: Bryconaethiops microstoma; assembly: GCA_037577275.1. NCBI lineage: Eukaryota > Metazoa > Chordata > Actinopteri > Characiformes > Alestidae > Bryconaethiops > Bryconaethiops microstoma. Next base: position 7,311,355 of record JBBJLS010000134.1, on the reverse strand, counting down.
CCTGACCGGCAGCGTTACAGAAAAGTAACAGCACAGAAACAGGGAAGCTAGCCAGAGGGCTGTAAGGATGGCAAGAAATATCAGGTGTGCACTTCCATCCATCAAGGAGATCTTTTAGACCAGGTGTTGAAACAAGACCAGCTCCATTATACAGGATCTCAATCACCCTGCTCCACAACTGTACCATCAAATTGTTACTGTTTGTTACATCACTGTACTGCACTTGGTCATTTTTGCACCCCTATTTTAAGTGTTATTTACAAAAGTGAGTAGGGAGTAAGTATTCCAATGTATTTGTTACATCACAAAAAATATCTTGAATCTTGAACTAACTGTTAATTTGCTTGACAACAGCTATCCTGACAACTGTAACAAGATAATCTGTTATACACTCGATACCTTTGATGTTATTGCTGATCGGTGTACTATTTAACTGAATTTTACTGACTAAACGTTTTCAACCCACATTTGAAAATGAACAGATCTTGAGACTGAAAGTTAAATTAAATGAAACAAATTTCCACTTAAGTCATTTTAAAAGAACAGAGTATGAGATTGAACAGAGTAAATAACGAAAAAAAGTAAGTCTTTCACTTGTATCATCTGCCATAATCTGTCCTGCTTACTCACCTAGAAAAGCCATTCTCTCTCTCTCTCTTTGATTTGCCATCAAAAGACTAAAACAGAAAATAAGAAAACAGTCAGCACAAGTTCCATTCCACAGCGGGTTCATTACAGCCTTACAGTGGTATAGATGTTTGTAGTATTCAAAATTATGCAATTAGTTGTTTTTTGGTTTTTTTTGGGGGGGGGGGTGGGGGGGATTCACCCTTTCCTCCTTCCTCTTCTCTTTGTTCTTGTCCTTCTGCTTGACTGTAGATCCATCTTTGTGTTTCTGCTTCTCCGTGTCTCTGTGCTTTTTATCTGAGGAGTCCTTGTGCACACTGCCAACAAAAGAAATTAAAATGACAGCAGAGAAAAGTAATCCAGAGCAACATAGACGGACAGTCATGTTTATGGAGAAAATGCCAAAATTTCTTCCTGTGGCTCTGCAGACCACATCCTGCTTATCAAAACACCAAGGAAGCGTCCACATAAGCAGAGCTTGACCATAAAATCAACCATATACACAAAATAGCAGGGTGTAGAAATTAGCTGAGTGAAAAAGGAAGCAGTGAGTCATACCTGTTGCTGTACTTTGATTTCTCACGTTCTTTGTCTTTCTTGTGGTCCTTGTGTTTATGTTCCTTGTCCTTATACTTATCTTTTTGTTTGTGAGAATCTGCCATGGAGAAAATTAAAATTATGCAGCACACAGAAGGAACATTAAACAACTGGCAGTAATACTCCAGCAGATCAACAAATGCATTCCAACTGCCATATTCAAGATGTCAGTCAACACGCTTTAACTGCAATTCAGGTAAGAACATATCTTTTACAAAAGTCACATCACAGACAAAATAGCTACAGATTTCCAGCTGCCTGATATCCACCTGCCATGTTAGTCACAGCATGTAGATTTAGGCTCCTTTCTGTTCAGAATCTGGAGGTCAAAGTGAACTTTCTCATCTCAGCTATATACACACATATAAAGTGAGGCAAGACAGCATGGTTCCAGATTTTGCAGAGTACAAAAGGACACAAGACACATACCTAAACTATAAACTCTAAACCAGAAGTAAAAATGTGCAATTTGGTGTCCAGTTCCTGTGCTGACCATGGCAGTCTAGGGTATGTTTACAGAGGACCTTTTCTCTGCAGGTTCAGCAGGGGGCCTACTGATTTGGGAAGCATTCTGAGTGGATCAGGTTACACTGTTCTGCAATCTGCATGCACAAAGCCATTTTGTATGAGCATAGAATCATCTAAACTCTACACACACATGCAACCAGCTAACACCCATCAACACTGCAATGGAAGTGTTCCAGTGCTCCAAAAGAAAGGGGGAGGAAAATGAATGTCTTCATGAATGCTAGCTGGGTCTAATGAAAACTCAAAACTGTTATACTACAGTGCCTTATATAATATTCCTCTACTGTACTACTACCCATTCTTAGTATATGCTAAACCTTTGTTTGAGGTAAATTAATGCTGCAGAACACCACATCCGTTTCTCTTTTTGTACATTTAAGATAAGATATGCCTTTACAGTCATTGTACTGAAGCAGGATGCTACTCGTACAACGAAATTGTAGGGGCTACTTAACAGTGCAAACAAGTACAGACAGTAAACAAAGTACACACAATAAACATTTAGTTTGTTAGATGTAGCGGCATTGTCTCAATAATATACACAAATCAGCACCTTGTCTGGAACATTCTGACCACCTGTGTGACAAGTTTAGCTAAACTGTTTACCATGTACATTCCATGTTGCAACCAAACACAGACATGTGGAAGACAGCTTGTGAGTAACTCCCTCTAGTGTTTAAACTCAGCTTTAGCATTATTTAATCCACGGTGTGGTTAAATTCCATCTAAACTCACTACATTTTAACAGATATGCTTGTCTCTCAAACAGTAGTAATATTACACAAAAATCAGCTTCTATTATCTTAACTTCATATGAGCACTTTCAAAACCATGCATCTCGTTTGTTCAGATTTCAATTTTTCTATATACAACGCAAATCAGAAAACTTGGGATGGTATTTACAAACATGATAAATCAGTTTCTTAAATTTACTTTGCTTTGTTCTTTTCTTTGATATAATACACCACCAGCATTTCAGGCCTGCAACGTTTGGCACTAAAGATACTTAGCGATAAAGCATTTCAGGTGTTTAGTCGATAATCTTATTGCAAACATCTTAACATGTGCAACAATATGGTACCCTCTTCTTCTGCACCCATTTGTAATATGTGCAGAATATGGTTTTGCATCATCTAGCTCACAATAGGGATTTGTGGGACTTTTTGGGAAAAACACTATTCGAAAATCGATGAGAACTATTCGAAAATCGACCCCACCCCCCCCATACGCACGCGCGCAAACACGACGACAGAGGATGAAACAGGTATTTTTTCACAAACTGTTTTAATCACACAACACAAACTGTTCCAAATCACAGCACAGTAAATGAACAAGAGCAACTCACCTATTAAACTATATTCTACACTATCAATTTTTAAAATGCATAACCAACCACATATAGAACTGCCTAGCCAATAAGGCTAAATCCGGTTAAACGGCCTGAACTGTCAGCGTGCTTCGCTCTCAGATGACTGGTAGTGGTTGATCTATGGTATGCCAGCTTCATATGACACAGTTTGCACTGAACCTCATTGCCATTTAACATAAAGGAGTCCCATACAGAACTTTTACTAGCCATAGGCCTCTGCATTATTCACGCCGCACGGTAAAATTCAGTTTTCTTCTTCTGGAGTAGCCTATGGGCTAGTAGACCTAGTCTCCCGTGCCTGTAGGGAGCATTACTGTTAGCGACACCCTACGTATATCGAATATTCGACTATTCAAAAATCATGTCTCATCCCTAGTTCACAAATGCATAAAAACTTCTTGATGGCAGCATGTGTTCTTCTAAAACATGTACTTTCCTGCATTAATGCTGCCATCACAGAAGTATAAACTTCCTGTGTCATGGGCACTGACAACCCCATACCAGGACAGACCCTGGTTTTTAGGACTGTCCTGGTCCAGGTTGTCCTTTCAGTCTTTGCCCCGGAGCACACCGTGTCCATTTCTTCAAAAAATTTACTGATTTGTCAAGGGATCAGAGATTACAGGTAATCAAGTTCAGGCTTGTGCCCTTGCCCTTGAGTCATACAGGCCTGGTTTCCAAGACAGGGATTAAGACTAGTCTTAGTCTGTAACATCTCCATTCATGATAATGTTTAGTGCAGGACTAGGCTTAGCCCTTAACTTGGAAACCGCTCCTTAATGATATGCGCTGTAGAGAGAGAAATATACAAATCCATTTCAATGTAGGCCACAGTTTTTAGACATTCCAATAATTTTCTTACACATCTGTTGACATACTGGAGATCCCCTGCCCCTCCTCCTTTTGTGAATACTGCTTTTATACCAAATCATGATTACAATCATCTGTTGACACCTGTTTGCAACCACTTCAATACAGAAATGGACATATTAAGTGAAGTCAACCGGACAAAATATGAAACATCTTGGGTTCGAGGCAAACATTCTGCATATCTGTATCTGTTACAGCTAAAGGTTGAAAATAAAGTGGAGCTGATGTTACAAGAATTATTTTCTATGTAGAAAACTGCACACTTTCTCGTGCTACTCGTCAACTGCATGCGGAGAGACAGTTGACACAGACAGTGCAATCATCACAAGCTCCAAACATGGACTTAGTTTCTTTAAAAGAAGTAAAATTCCAGTACATAAGACTTAAATAGTGGCACGTAAACACTTTAAACCTTAATTTTTAATTTTGCATTTGAACATTCATTCCATTTTTGCGTGCTCACACACACACACACGTGTTTGTAGGTTTGGAAAATCAGCTGTTGGTGCCAGACCACTGGCTAACTTCCAATACAACTGTTACTACAGTGTATAAAGGTATAATTAATCTTTTCATTGTGTAATAAAACCACATGTGTACTCAATGAAATGGAGGGTGTAACAGGAATAAGATAAAATCAAGTAGAATATTGGCTGTTTTAAATAAGGTTTGCATAAACAGTTTTAACACAGTTGATGCTCACATTCATTAAAATGTGTCTCATTTCCACCTTTTAACACACACCCAAAGATCAGACGGTGTAAAACTGTGTTTATCGTTTGTCTGCCCCCCCAATAGGATAAAACACTCCCTAGTGTCTTCACAAAAAAAACCCAAAAAAAACCGTTACAATTCATCCCATAACAAGACACGCTTATTGTGACTTGTCTATCTAAAGGCTCTTTGTATTAAAACTTTTTTTGTTCTTAAACACCATATGGATATCAGTTTCAACTTTGACCTGAAATGGTATGTGATTTTTATTTATATACATATACACACACACACGCATAT
>JBBJLS010000134.1:7262245-7281697 GCA_037577275.1 Bryconaethiops microstoma | reverse complement strand
AGGTCAGAGGTGGACTGGCAACATAAAGTGGCCTGTGAATCTCTTACATGTATTCATGCAGTTCAATCACAAGTCTGCAAAACAATGTTCCTACAATAATATGCTAAAGGTCATATCATTAAAAAGATATAATTCTTATCATTTGTAGCAGTCATTTTTGTATCAATCTTAAACATCCCCAATTCAAATATTATTAAAACCTTGGTGTCATTTTAATATCAGGTTAATGTTTTGTTTTCGTTTTTCAACTTCCTTTTTTGTAAAGTGTTTAATGTCTATTTAAATGTAAAAATGAAAACACCACACTGTACTTTAAAAACTTGAGATTATTTACATACTAATTATTAGGGGTTTGCCGATCTGATACTAAAATCCTGGATTTCACATAAATAACTAATGTTTGAGCAACATGCCTTAAAGTGAGATACATAGGACACACAGCCTGGGTTGTAGTACTCCAGGTGGCCACCTGGGGGACATATTTCCATTGTTCTTTTTCTCTCTTTATTATCCCTTAAAGTAAAGTGGCCCCTGTGATAGACACGCATGAACACTCCACAACACAGTACAGTGTGAACAATGTACTGAATGAAATTCTTTCTCTGCATTTAACCCATTCACCAAGTGAAGCAGGGGGCTGCCACCAATGGGGGACGCCTGGGGAGCAGTTCATGGGGATGGTACCTTGCTCAAGGGTACCACTAGCAGTCCTGGGATTCAAACCCATGACCTTCTGATTGCAGGGGCAACTCCCTGACCACCAGACCACCAACTACATGTACATGCTTTCTAGGTGCTTCCTCTTGTTGGTTTACTCCTTCACCACCATTTTACATCCTTTTCCCAGTCATGAGTCTGCACTGCTCCAGCATTAGTTCTCTCGTTTCCCACTACGCATCATTAGTCTTTCTCTATAGTCCCTAGTCTCTCATTTCTCTTTCTCTCACCTGTTAACGTTAGTGCCTTTTCCTTGGTTTGTCTTTTTCCCTCGTTAGTTAAGAGTCCTGACCTCTCAGTTCCTCTCATTCTTAGCTTTCAGTTCCTCTCTCTCAGTCAGTTTCTCTCTCTCTGCATAGCAACATTTTCATTTAGTTTTGCTTTGTCTCTCTCTGTAGTTGGTGTTTAGTTCTGAACTTTGCTTTTCTTTCCTTCGTTCACCTTCCCTGACCCTCGTCCTTTCTCTGCTTTTCTCACTGCCTCTTTTTGTCATTTATTTTGCTTGATTTAGATTTCCTTCTTTATTTTCCCTTTTCACTTCTGAATGCATTTTTTGTGTTTTCTTTGGTGGGGATATTTTACAACTACTCTTCATTGGTTGTAGTTGTAAAATATCCCCACCAAATTCATTCGAGTCCTGGGTCAGGCTGCTTCCTTACCATTCAGTATCAGTACTGGATTGCTATAAGCCAAATCTTGAAGTTGCAATTTTGGTATTGGACCTAAAAAAAGTGGTATTGTGCCACCTGTGCTATTGATGCACAGCAAATGTTGTTAAAGATTTGGCATTTTTTAAAGTAAAAATGATTTGCCTCCATTTAAAACATGTGGCCTAAAGCATTCTGATAAAATAATAGTGAAAAATATTCTTTAGACCTATTTGGAATTGCACTTCTAGACAAAAGTCTTGGGACACCTGACCATTACACCAACAGGGACTTTAAAGACATTGCATTCTAATACATAGACTTTAAAATGGAGTTGGTCCCCACTTAGGCAGCTATAACAGCTTCCACTCTTCTTGGAAGGCTTTCCACAAGATTTTGGAGTTTCTGTGGGAATTCTTTCTTTCTGTAGAGCATTTATAAGGTCAGGCACTGATGTTGGATGAGAAGGCCTGGCTCTCTGTTCCAGTTCATCCCAAAGGTGTCGGATGGGGTTGAGGTCAGGTTTCTGTGTGAGCCAATTTTTCCACACCAAACTCATCCAGCCATGTATTAATGGAGCTTGCTTTGTGCACTTGCTTTGTGCACAGGTGTGTCCCAATAAATGTTTTTTCCATATAGTGTATATTTACTTTAGATAAATATGTTTGTTAAAGTTACTTGGGTCCTTTTGCTTGTATACAGATTCTTAATTCTGCCATAAAACAAGTGTTATTTGTCCACAGATTAAGTCTATTTCACAAAGTACTTGTCTCTTTCATCATGATAGCACCCCCCTGTATCCCCCTGTTTCCACAACTTGTTTATCCCGACATGGTAGATATCACCCAAGGCTCCATCTAAAATCTTTCTGGTGAGGCATTTACAGACTTTGCAACCAGTATTTTTACAACTACTACCAATTTGGTATCTCCAATTCACCTGATGTACACGTGTTTGGATTGTGGGAAGAAACACACACACACACACACACACACACACACACACACACACACACATGGACAGGAAGAGAACATAGAAAGAAAGAAAGAAAGAAAGAAAGAAAGAAAGAAAGAAAGAAAGAAAGAAACCACTCTGCCACCCTGAAGGAATAACATTAATTCTGATTTCTCTCAGTTAGCGGCTGCACCTAGACAGTTTGAACACTGCCTTCCATATCCTGTTCGAACTTTGAATCCAGCCTTATTCCTTACTTTGGTGGTCACTGTGTTGGAACCAATATGGTGGTATATCTTCCTCCTGGCCTGACAACAACATTTTTGCTCTCAGCCCTTTGTTATCCTAGTGCTCCATAAAAACTCCCTGCTAGGGTCAGTGGACGTACTTTTAAGACATTTTAAGTTTTTCAACATAAATTTATCAAAACCTTGGGCCTCAGCCTGGGAAACAAATCACCATCACTCACAGCAGCATTCTTGAAATCAGCACCAGCATGTGCTTAACTGCTTGAAGTGAGAGAGTTATATATGTTATTTGTCCAATGAATTTTCAAGTGTTTGGAGTCAAAGATTAATTTTTGAATACACAATAAATACTGCGAACCTCTCAGGGTGCTCTTTAACCCAGCATGTGTTTTATCCAGGATTTAACCAAAACCTAGTTTAAAAAAACAGTTTTTAGAGTGCAATATGATGCTAGCCAGCATGAGTGTCCATTATCTGACATATTAAAATTTGTCATTTGGTGTTGTCTGCTAAGTTGTCCGATGATATTGCATAAGCAGCAGTTCATAAAAATGCAGCGGCGCTTCTTGCAGCGCTCGTGTTGGCCTTCACCCTCCTCGCATATTATATCTTTTTTTACAATGTACAACTCAAGCAAATTAATGACAATTTGGCTGTTTATTGCTGATTCTGCTCAGGATATGTTTTAGAACCTGTTTACACACTTGACTTATATGTAAGAACATCTACTAAATTAGACAAAGAGGCTTAGCATAGCCCCTGTGTAAGGATGACATGCAAAATCATGACGCGTTCCTTATTTTGGGGTGGCTGGTGGCTGGTGGCCTGGTGGTTAGGGACTTGCGCCTGAAATCGGAAGGTGGTGGGTTTGAATCCCAGGACTGCCGGTGGCACCACTGAGCTACCCTTCAGCAGGGTACGGTCCCCACGCACTACTCCCTGGTTGCCCCTCACTGGTGGCAGCCCCCTGCTTCACTTTGTGAATAGGCTAAATGCCGAGAAAGAATTTCACACTGTTCACACTGCTTAATGTACTGTGGCGTGTTCACGGAAGACTATTCGGGGCCACTTTACTTTAAATGTGGATTGTTTCCTGATCAGATTTTGGCCACATGCATTTACAAAGGCGTCTCCTTCCAGCCAGGCTGAAATCCGAGTACTATGTGGTGAGTAATTTGCAAATGAGCTCTTTCAACACCGCCTGTGCTGCTCCTCGTTTTACTGTTATATACAAAAGAAACCGCACAACACAGTCAGTGTTTACAAGAAGATGGCTGGCTGTAAGAGTCATTTTCCTCTTGTGTCATCAGCGTCCTGAACTACAGGCTTTCAAACACAGTGGATTGAATCGAGGCTGAACAACGACAAGGCGGGGAGAAGGTCAAACAAACTGGTACTTAAACTGAGCTAACTGGCTAATTAAAAGTGGGCTACTGAACTGAGATAAATCTCATGGATGCCTTTGTACTGTTATAACATGCTACTCAGGTGCATGTCAGACCACCTCCTGAAGTGGTTTGAGTGATCAGATTTATCTGTTTTAAATGCATTTTGGGTGCATGGATAAATAATAACGCTTGAAATGATCAGTGGTAAACATATTCTACGTGTGCACTTAGTCGATGACGCAATTGCTAATACTTTTATGATTTTTTTTATTAGACTCTACTGTTAGGATTTTCCTTTTTTATTTCTTTATAATTATTATTATTATTATTCTATTATTCTATTATTCTATTATTATTATTATTATTCTTGTTAATACATATATAATACATATATAATACAGTTAATACATATATAATATATATATATATATATATATATATATATAATTTTTGAAGTAAAACAGCCCAATTAGCAGTGCCAGTTTGATCCACTAGGGGGCTGAAGCACACATGTTGAAAAGCATTTGATAAAATTGTCTTGCTGGGTAGGAGTTCAGGCTACAATTTTTTCCTTTTTTCATCTACTCATTTGAACCATTTTCTCTGAACAAATAATACATAGTGTCAAATGATCAACAATAAGAGTGTTTGTGAAGTGCTTTCTCAGTTCAAAGAACAGAAACTGTGAAACACATCAAATCTTTGAATTATTTTACACTCACAAACATTCTCACCCAACAGGACCGCACACTGTTGTTTTAAATTAAAAAATAGTGAATTAAGAAAATCCCAAGTTTCTCATTACAGTGCCCTCTTAAAGCCTTTTCGATCAATGGGAAGTCAGTACTCTGACTCAAAGGCAGGCAAATGACATTTACCCCCCTGTCCTTCAGCCACTGTAGAGTTGTGCTTTAGGCCGTTGTCAAGTTGAAAGGTAAATAATCAGTTCTACCTTCCCGAGTCTCAGCTGAAGACAAACGCCTCCACAACAGGACACTGCTGCCATTGGGCTGTACTATAGGAAAGGTGATCTTAAGGATGTAGTGAGTTTTCATTTCATTCCAGCTTAAATTAGGTCTCACCTGGCCACAGTTTCTGTCACATTAAGGGACTTAATGGTACACTCAGAAATAAGGCTATTTAACCAACACACTGAGACATTAAGTATGTGAATTGAGTTGTCTTTAAATAACTGGTTTATGTCAAATGGACCTGAAATAAATGAAATAACATTTCAGTGAGTTAAATTCCTATTCCTATTCCAAATCATTACAATTAATCACAATTTGGAGTCAGCTGGTTTGTCGTGGCACATCATTTACACCACAAGAACTTGTGTTCATTTTCCCAGTATGATACTGTACCTGTATATATATTCGCGATGCTCAGACAAAAATATACATACATATATTCAATGTGTACATACATACATGTACTTCTATAGGATTATATACTTCTATATACAGCATACACACAAATGTCTATATTTATGTTTTTGTATTATTTGTGTAGTGTGTACAGTTGTTGTATAGCTTTTATTCAGTTGTTCTGCTGCTCTTACCTTTGTTCTGTTCACTTTCTGCCAGAACAATGCACATTTCCCACTTGTGGGACTAATAAAGGTTTATCTTATCTTATCTTATTGTTGTAATTTTAATTCGGTTGTAAAATATTGTAAAATTGGAATTTACGGTTGGCTAGTACAGGTCAGCCTGTGAACAGTGGCACATGCCTTTGTTTTATAACAAAGATCCTCTTTCTAAAAGGGTGGTTTTCTATGCCAACTTTAAATATGTTGGATTTATATAGTGCAGTTCAGAAATTATTATCACTTATATCAAAAGGAATCCGTCAGCCTCATCAGTTTGACAGAATTCACAATTTTCTGTTATTTTACTATTACACCCAGTATGCATTACACAAAAAATGTTATACAACCACTGGGAATTGCTGTGGTGCTTAACTACCCCTGACTGCAGGCCTAGTCTGTGATCTATAGGCCACTAAATCCAGCCAGGCCGTATGTGAAACTTTTACTTCGGTCAGTGAACAAGAGAGCTTTCTTCTTTATCAAAGACACAGTTCAATAGAAGAATACCCGTGGAGTACAGTATACTTGGATGTGGAAAAAGTGAGCACTGAAGCTAGAGTCACTTACTCGACAACTGGTCTTGCCCCAATTTCAGTTCAGTTCAGTTCGGTTCCATCTCCAGCAAGATGATTAGCAGTGGGGAACCCTGAGGGCCTTCCAGGCCTTGAAGGCCTAATGATTTCCAGAAATAAAAAATTGTCTACATTTTAGTTTCATTTAATAGACTCATTGTACGTATTGTGTTTTAACTCTGTAAGTAGTTCAGTGCTACTCTTATTTCACTAGACGCCAGAGGGTTAAATTCTCCAAGCACCTTTGTCCAGTTGGTCAGTTTTATTTCCAGTATTACCCACGTAGATGCAGCCATATAACATTCCCCACTGGCTAGGCCTTCTGAAGCTGGACAGAAGACCTTACACATTAGATGAACTATCAACGCAGTTCAAACCTGACAGAAGAATCGACTAATATATACTGATTTACAATTAGTTCAAATGACTGCTCCACATAATTGACTTTGTTGATCAGCTGGTGAACTAAACTAGAAGAAAGGAAGCTCATGCTTTTTCACATCATGTAAATGAAAACGGTGATCTTGGCTTGTGTTGAGCTGCTCGACCTTGGAAACCCATTTCGAAGCTCCAGATGTACAGTTCTTGTGCTCCGTCTTAAACACAGAAAACGTTACTCGAGAGACTATCTCAACATTGCTGTAGGATACGGGTAGGCATGTAAATATGAGGTGATGAAGTGAAGTTCTATTTTTCATTTTGGCTAGAGTTTCCCTTTAACACACGCGACATCAGCTCTCGACACAGTACAGTCACGCTGTAGGGCTGAAGCACATTGGCTGAACTTGTGAAGTCTTTCATGTCAGTTGAAAACAGCCCTCAAAATTTTCTAGCGTGTTACTTGATCTTTGGCATCTGATGTGTTGAGATCTGGTTTCATTATCTAATCACAGATAAAGAGCAGATGACTCATTGCATCCCTGCCATAGAAAAAGAGAAGCTGGTCAATGTGTTCACGCACTGTGGAAACCTATGGGTGTCTTGATTTATTTATTGCTCACAGCAAGTGATGTCATACTAAGAGACGTCCTGAACAGTGGCTGTATTCACACTGCCCTCTCCCAGTTAAGGCCCAAACAGACGGCTGCTTAGCGACGGAGGCGGACTTCGAACTACAGCCTTGTTGTTATTTGTTAGAGGGATCGAGAGTTGTGAACATGCGAGGAGATATGAGTAGCTCAAGGAAAAATTCCTCAAATGATGAGGTGGAGTGGTGCACTCACATCAAAACATCATGACTGCATTTCACAAACAGAACAGCTCTTTAGTCAGATTTATTGCGCATGTTTTTGACAAGCATCAACTTTGAAACATTCATAGCAGGGGCTAGATGAAGCCTGGCATGTATAATACCCCGTACAAGACATTTTTGTAAAAAAAAAAAAAAGATTTAACTTCTCTTTGGCAAACATCTTTTCGATGGCATTTTCTTATATTAATATCATAAAAAGTTAAAGGCAGTTTGTCTAACAAGTTTGCTTTCTTGACAGTTCATATATTACTACAGCATTGGTTACATGATAGTAAATAGCAAAAGAACAACTGATTCAGTTCATAAAAAATATTTTTGCTCTACTTGTGACTGGCAATCTAATCCTAAGACACTAAGAGAAATATTTTAAACATATTTAGCCAAATGTATTTACAGTAAAAAAAAAAAAGAGAGTTTACATTCAGGGGTTTGCCATGATGTTCAGAGCACCATGCACTGAGAGAATGACTCCCATTATTGAAGTAAAAAAAAAAAAGTCTATACCCTGAAACAAGCGGGACACTGCTTTAAAAAACTGCATTATTTCATATATCTCAGGCCACAATGATCACAGAGCCAAATAATACAGAGGCATGTAAAATATTACATGACTCTAAACACAAGCATGTCAGTGCTAATCCAAACAATTAGCGGCACTTATTTGGAAAGTGCCATCTTCCTCTTCATCAACAAAAATTAAATTCTTTGGTTACTGGTTTGTCATGTAGCTTTAAATTTGTAGATTACAAAATTAAATTAGAATTTCTGTGCTCAACATATTTTTTTTACAGCAAAGCCCACTGTGAGATGAAGCACAATTTCCATATTACTAGTTAATAGAAAAAATTTAAGGTGACTAGCATTTACAACAGGGAAATTCAAGTGCAAGTATTGCATTTGTCTCCTCACAGTCTTTAATAAAAATGGACGCAAGTATCTATGACAAAAACATTGAGAGACTTCTATTAATAAGGCCAGATGTAACGGTACAAAGAACTTACTTGTACTAACCCTAAATGGTGTAATCCAGAGACAGTACAGTTTTATAGCTGTAGGCACAGAGGCTGATATAAGGATCACTGATTATTTACAGTATATATAAAGAAAAGTTTCTTAGCGCTATTTTCTACAACACTAGACGCTGATACAATAGAATAAAATATACAAATGTAAAAATATTAAAAATTTAATTTTGCATGGAAACTATATACAAAAGTGATTATAACTCACTGGCAAGAAGTGCATACTTTGCATTTAAGGCTTCTCTAAGAACAGTGCAATTAATTACAAGCAATTAAAAAAATGCATGAGGCTTTTTATCAAAAGGGACATTCGGTGCCGTTTATAAAAGGTAGGAGTTTCTTTAATGATTTTTATAAACGATTTCAACCTTCTGTTTAATAACTGAATGTAAACAGAGATTCGGTTCATTCGAATAATCATAATCTCTCTATTTGTTTTCAGAGTGACGTGGCTGTGCTTTGGAGAATGTGATACACACCAGTGATCTAGACACAAAGCCATGCAGGATGAAGCAATTGTTCCAGACATACTAAAGCACGAGTTTACTAAAGTGAGCCAATGGCTATGAAATATGAAATTGGAGGAGAACAAAATGGACTTAACTCATTTTGCCCAATCTAAACTGTCTGTGAGGCTTCACGAGTAAGCCGCTGACACATTGACATATGAGGTCAACTCTGGCCGCGTTTCATGACCAGTCGGAGCTACATTTTGGAACCGCAAGAAATGAAGTATCAGCACACTGGTGTCCTAACAGCTGGTTCAGATGGTGTTTAGTTGTGTAGGCTAAGAAGCATTATCCTTTTGGCATGAAAGAGTTTGCAGGTCAAAAACCATTGATATAGTAGAAGGGTAGGTTGTTGCTCTCCTCCTCATGGTACAATGGAGGGGTAGAGGAGGCAGTGTCTGTAAACTGCAAGCTGAGCTGGAGAGAAACAGGCGCTGCAGAGGTCCCACATACTTCCTGCTGCGTTCTTTCTTTATGTCTGTCCTCTGCTGTGCACGTCCGTCAGATCCTTCCTTATGATCTCATTAACTGAGGAAAGGAGACAGAGGAGAGGGGGTCATTTAGGACATGAAAGAGGCAGCCACTCTGATCGCCACTCCCAGGTTTTTATTCAAGGAAATACAACTCAGTGAAGGTCTGCTTTGTCCTTGACTCTGTCATGCAGACCTAGTTATAGGGCTTTGCAAAGTGTGAAAAAACAGTACAGAGATAAAAACAGATGTTCTTATCGAAGAATGGTCGATATATATTAAAACTGCAGTGTAAAACATCTATTGGTGAGTTAGGCGGCAAAAACACAGTATCATGGTTCCCCAATACACGATATGCATCATGATATTCACTTTTTCTGGGGTTTGGCAAGTTGGAACAGACCAAAAAAGAACCAGTGGCACCACTGTATTATAGAATTTGATAATAATAATAATGGATGATTGTTTTGTTTTTTTACTCATACTACACTAAATCCAAAGACACAGCGATCTCTTTGTTTGATAGTGCTCAGAGAGTCTATTGTGAAATAACATGACATCATTTGTGAAGCTAAAGATACCTATTTTCATCATGTCTATGAAACAAAATGGATTGTTATGGTTTGTCTATGACTCTTTGTCAGAGATTTGAACTAATTTGCAGGTAAGCTGCATCCGGTTTTCTATACAGAGCCATAAATGATTTCATAAAGATTGAGAATACAATATCTTAGTCGACACTATTTAAGACATTATGTATTAAAATTACCATTCTTAACACAAGAGAGTTTCCAGTTCAAACAAACAGACCAAACTGCACTGAAAACAGCTGGCCACTAGAGGGATGAAGTTTATACTTGTACTGCAAGCTGTATACTGGCAATCATTTCCTGTTCTCCCTTTGCCTACACTAACCGGTGGGCACAAATGGAAACTTTTTCAGCCTCTGCATACTAAATATAGCTTCAAGGTGTGTGGGTTGGTTTACATTATAATGATACGCATTAGGAGGACCTACTGTCTGAGAACATCTGCTCTTCAAGTCTGAACCTCTGAACTAACACTGCTGTCATGAGGACAAAATCAAGTACGATTGTGTAATCAGGGAATTCACTACAAGTGCATTACAACATTAGCATGGTTACTCTGATCCTGAACGTATTCCAAAAGTGGCAATATTTTGAATATTTTTGTTAAAGAACTGCACTAGCAGACTTACGCCGCTCTCTGGAAGATGCTTTGTTCAGGCATTTACAAAATATATTGGGTTCTCTTTTCTTCTTACCAACAGTTGAACGTGTTTCAAAGAACAAAAAATAAAGTGCTTCTGTATGAAGAACACTGCTGAATATTACCTACATAGTTCCCTAAATCACAGAGGAGCCAGCAGTGTGGCTGAACTTTGCTGTGCATACCCACAGACCACGTAGTGTCAGTTTGAAAGAATGCACAACATGAAGAACATGTTGTCTGGCCTGATAGGCCACATCCTCTGAGGCGAGCACGTTTTTATCAGTGCGGGACAGCTCCAGGCTGGAAGCCCTCAGTGTACCCTGGCACTGCAACACAATGTAAAGTGGCGGCCCACCACACAGGAACAACCGGCCATCAGGCCCCAGTTCTTTTCACGGCCTAAGAAAATAAACTGTTACGTTGCCATAGCAGTTGCACAGTGTTTATGTGACTGTCACAAAAGGAGGACTAAAGGGTCAAATTAATTATTAATAGAAAATTTGAATATTTTATGCCATGTAAATAAGAATAGGTACGTTTAAAAAAGCTGCCCTTTGTGTTACAAACAACGGCCCTATTCAATTCCGTATCAAAATCAATGCTTAAAACCAGTGTGCCACGGTGGTAAACAGCAACAACTGGCAACCAATCATGAAGCAGATGATATGTCATGTTTAATGAAAATGGCTCCTTGTGGTGAGAAAATCTAAATGTTCAGCTAGACCTCATGTTGTAACCTGAGACTAGGCCAAAAAACATTATCCTGTGGAACAGGATGTCTAAGCTACATACTGTAGTTATTTTATTTCAAAGCTAGGCTTAATACGTTTCACTGAGTTTCTATTTAATCCTTTACTTTGCAAAGGCTGAACAAGCACTTTAATGGTCATGATTGAAAATTACAAAAGTAAATAAAATACTAAAACCATAATTTATTCACAGGGGTTCCATAAGCACCCAGGAATTGTGAAAAACTGTGAATCTGTGATGTGGTTACAAATGCCCTATTTTTAATATGTAAACCCTACATATGCCCTCAAATATGCTCCCAAAACTCTTTAATTTCATTTAAAACTCAGTTTAATACATTACCCTTAAAAAAATGTAAAGTAATCTTTTTTTTGGCTTTTTTTTTTTTGCTTATGTTACTAATTTTGTAACATAAATATTAATGTAAAAAGTATCATTTTTTAGTACTGTTGAGAGAACACAAAACAACCGTATAGTAGCTGCTACCTTGTGATGCATCTCTGGCAGATATACTGTATACTGTACAGCTTTAACGGTTTTCGCAAATTTGGAGAATTCCGCAAATTTGGGGAGTTTCTGCAAACAATTAGTTCGGTTCTAAGAAAAAATCAGCGAACGACTGAGGCTGTGAACTCTGAACTGTGACACGGGGGAACTCTGTGTGTGTGTGTATATATATATACACACACACACACACACACACAAGCACACATATATGTATATGTATGTTTGTATACACACATTAACTGTGTACTGCATTCCTCAAATGCGTAATGCAATCTGCATGTTTACAGAACTGCTGTTCTATTTGCTGGTAACCACTGATTTCAAATGCTCAGTATGTATAGTCCTCCCTACTGCATCTTATTCACAGCAGATGTGCAAAGCACTGAAGCAGTGCTAAACTGTGGACAGTAAATCTAAACATAAGGCCTTGCCATTGCCACCGCCTTCATATACCTGTTTATATAAGCAACCAGTGGACTTCCCTTCCACAACTCAAAGCTGAAAGTTTTCATCTCTGTGTCCAGGCCCACAGGACTTTCCAGTGTGTAAAGAGGAGGCAGGGGAAAAAAACCAAACAGCTACAGCTACAGCACACAGCTGACCAATGTATGGCTCAGAGGGGTAACAGGGAGAGGAGTGAAGGGCTGGCATGCACTGGGAGGCTGG
Organism: Bryconaethiops microstoma; assembly: GCA_037577275.1. Lineage (NCBI taxonomy): Eukaryota > Metazoa > Chordata > Actinopteri > Characiformes > Alestidae > Bryconaethiops > Bryconaethiops microstoma. The sequence goes on along the minus strand of JBBJLS010000134.1, from coordinate 7,269,171 downwards.
CTAAGGGGACAGGCTGACCAGCTTGTACAATGGCTGAGTGTCTAGAAAGTGGACAACCATGTTTATTAAGCAAAGGTGGGGAGTCAGGTGGAGCACAGTGACTCATTCCATGATGCCCTGTGTGTGTGTGTGTCTGGGTGATGTGTGGCAAACAGAGTGAAAGAGGAATGGGAGCACTTCCGCATGCACTGTCTGTGTAAGGCCCTCAAGGAGACAAAAAAAAATGACCAACATAACATTTATCTTGTATGAAAGTGAGGGACTGCATGTGTGTAAATATGTGGTGTGAGAGCATGACTGACAGCGAGCAGAGAAAAAAAAGCCACAGAGAAGTTGCAGAGACAACTAAACCACAAGCCTGGCCACTAGCCCCTCTGCTAAGCAACCAAATCTAGAGAAAGCAAATGTGAACAGCAACTGCAAGCATTCTGTTGCAGAACTGCAGCCGGACTGATTTGCTGGTTGGCCAAACAGTGATGCTGAGGTATCTGGATTTATCAGTACTGGAGAAAACTTTGACATTATAATCATTTCTGAGGTTTTACATACTGTTTCACCCTTTATAGAGACCACCAAGATATGAATCGCCACTTGTTTACTCCTAATACAATACCATTATGATTGCATTAACAAAAAATATGTAAAATTCACCCTAACCTAAGTTTTAGCATAAAGAAGTCAACACAACAAAATCCTTCTATGAAGACGACTGATGAATACATAAAATGAGGTAAAACTGTAAAACTTCTAAGAATTCTGGGAAGCTCCACTGCTCCCATTTCATTTAGGGATATACTGATTTAATCCAAAGGATTTGGACCGGAGTCAGTTCACGCATTTTTAATGGGCTGAGTATCAGATAGACTAAATCTAATCCAGTTCCCATCCGGTTTCATGTTTTTTACATCCTACTTACCTTGCTATCATAGCAGTAAATGTGTGTAAAAGTGTGGTGTATTTTACCATGGAATATGAAAACTGTTTTGACTGTCCTTGGTCCAAACTTTAGAGTGTGAGCAAGCTATTATACTTCAAGCCTGCTTGACTGGGAAGTCAACAAAAACATGTACAGAATACAATCCCACCACGGTTTGCACTTGTGAATCGAGAAACAAAGTGCCCTACTTTACTGGCAATGATGCATCTCTTTTAGTTTTAAACCAACAGCAATTAGGTCTTGATTGGAAATTAGACTGGTTTGGAATCAGCCGATACTTAACATTAAACTACATCAAAGTTTGGATGGGGGCAAAACTGGACCAGGACAATCCTAACTACAATATTTATTTCATTCAAGATTTCGTGAGTTTCTCCTGTTTGTCTGAGTTTAAGAAATGTGAGTCCACTTAATTTTTGGCCATATAAAAATATACTGGCCAATTATACCTGTTTTTCCTATTTTCAGAATTTTTATCTCTTTAAAATCACTCAAAGCACATTCCAACGTTCCTATCAAAAACCACTGTGACGTCTAATCAACAGACACTCCTTTGTAATAAACTGCTTTACTTTATTGTGTTTATGTGAACATGCCCATTCTTGACGGATGCAAGTGACCTGTAACTAATGCGCACACCTTACGTGCTCTATCTACATTATTCCCCCACTCTCCATCTGGAAGAACTTCACCTCTCCATTGCCTCAGGGCTAGATTGCAGTCTGGAAAGGCTTTGAGGACTGTGTAACTTTGGGCACCAGGAGCCAGACCTGTTTAATGCCCCCACAACTATATGAAGCTCATTTTTTGCTAATGTGATGGAAAAAACCTTGATGGGAGAAGGATCTGAGCTGAACTCGAGAGCTGAAAAAATGTTTGCAGCAGTAAAAAGATCTGTTTATATCAAGTGCGCATGAACGCATGTTTAGCAGGCACCATGTGCCTATTTTAACTTCTGGCCAAACAGGGAGTTTACAATAAGATGCCTCTGGTTTGTTGCCTTGCTATGAAGAAATGGAAACACATTTTTACACAGAGGTCAAAAGATGTTAGCTGGATAGTTCAGCAAATCTTCAAAAATCCACCACAGTTTTGCTCATAATGAAATCTTCTGCAGAGAGTTTCATATCAGAAGCGACCACAGAAACCTTCATAGCCCTCAGCTAAGCCACTAGCAAAAAGAGTGATGAGAAAGACATGCTGGTTGACTCATATGAAAAGTGAATGTGTGTGAAGGCCTTGGAGGACATCAAATACTGAGATGTTTGTGGGTGGAACCATACCTTGACACCTCTGCACTAACAGACATATGGGACTTTCTTCAATTCTCATCCTTCCTGTACCTAGTTACCCAGGCCTCCCCCGTACACTAACTGCTACTGTGCCTTGAGAGAACATCAATAACCTGTCTAGAGGGCAGCATCAGTCATTTTTGAAGCTGTTTAGTGGAGGCTCAAGCCGAAAAGCCTTCGCATCCACAGCCACCCTTTTAAAAAGCACTTACAACCACTAGATGAGGGAATTCCCCAATTAGCGGCTTTATGAGATTTCCAGAGTGGTGTTAAAATTCTAATAGTGCTACCAGATCCACTGAAATGAAAGAATGTTGAACAGCAGAAATGCATTAGAGTCTTGAAGTGCCTGGTAGGAGCTCCCCGACCAACACCTCGTAATGGAAACATCAAACGGTTGGGGTCCAGGGCACCTCTCGTAGTAACTCACTTTAAATGTGGCAACAGCAGCTCGGTTGCTGTTTACAGAGGGAAACCCTATTAGGCCATCCAGAAGAAATTCCATCTCTGGCCCCTTTTTCTCATCTGCCTTATTTTTTCCATCTAACATGGCCCCTTCCTTTTCCTGAGGACTTCCACCCAATCACTATCTTGCAGGGATCAGGTTGGCTTTCTGGAGGAGCGCAGCAGCTGCAAATTGGAATTGTGTGTGCCAGATTGGCAGAAGCGTGGTCGTGGAAAAAGAGCAAATCCTCTCGCGGGTTCCCCTCACAGAATTGAGGGGCGTAAGGCCAAGGAGAAGCCCTGGCCAAGTATAACAAACAAAGAGGCTTTCCCCAGCTCTCCCAGGCAGCCCGTTCCACTGTTTGACAATGGTTGCCATAGTACTTGTTTTGCACATCATAACAGTGTCAACATATCCAAGAAGTCCTGAACTTTTTTTGGGGGCACCCAAGCTCAATTTCCTGCTTTGAGGTAGTCTCAGTGTCACCCCCTAGCTTGGATGTCCTGAAGCATAAGGACAACTATGTCCTTTAAACTACTAACGCATGTGGAATTCCATATATTTATATTCATATATATGCATACAACTGCTAAAACGTTGTATCGTTTTGCTAAATCCGTAGTCATTAATAAACCACTGAGCTTGATACATAAGAGAAATGGATAGAAGTTATGCGTAAAAGATGATATCATGTATCATGTCATTAATCCCCTGTATTATCCCTGATATTAATTCAGGCTAAAGGAAAAAAGGCTTCTTGTCCTGGCTGCTGTCCTTAGGCCATGATGCATGTGTGCAACATGTGAGAATGTGAGTGAAAGAGCAGAAATGGACTGAGAAAAAGAGACATTCCAATGGAAAAGGGACAGACCTGACAAGGACGCTTCCTGCTATTGTTTCTGTGCTGAAGCAGTATGACAGTGGCCAACAGTACATAGGACGCCTCAACCAGTACTAGAATCTTCTTTTTTCAGGTAACTCATGAAAAACAGCCATGATAAATAAATAATTTGTAAGTTCAATACAGGTCAGTTCATTTGTGGATGTATAAGGTCATCATTAATTTGGCCTGGAAACTGTATTTAATCTCGTAAAAAGAACAGAATTGTGTCTAACTAACTTCTAACAAATTAATACCAGCATCTAAGGTGGTGGTGGGGTCTATAGCCACCTAGCTTAGCCTGATGTCTTTTGTTCAAAGCCGTTTTGCCTATATCCAATAATATGACAGCTGTGTGACAATGTTCTACGTGAGACCCAAAGACGTTTAGTGTAAAGTCTGAAACCTCATGCTAAGGGTCTTGAATGGGATGTCCTATACAGGCAGCACACCATAGGCAGCTTTTTCTACAGGCTGCACTGTGAGGGCATGCAGTGTCCCTCTCCAGAAGTCCATTTCTAGACAAGTTAATCCAAAATCATTTGTGTTATGTTTGACCGAAACCAAAATGTATATAAATTCTTTTAGCGTAGTGTGTCATGCGGATTTAATTTCCACTGTTAGCTGCCGTGCCTGGGTGCTCGATATTTGCAAAAAATAGACCCATCGCCTATTTTCGGTTTGTTTAGCTGCCGACAACTGTCACTTGTTGCTGCAGATTGCAGACTCTCACTGAAAATAAATGGAAGCTGGTTGCTTTGTTGATCTTCTATGTTGCTTGTGTGACAATCTCATTAACCATCACCAGCCTACCATACAGGCCTACCAAACAGTCACATCAAAAAAGGGATCTCCTTAACATCCCTGTAGTTTCTTCTAGACAGCAATGAGATCAAACAGAAAGACAAAAGAGATTTTTGCATAAGTCTCCTGCAGATATTCCTCCAGGACCTCACACAATGGGCTCCAGTTTTCCAAAATAATAATGCTCTTATCCTATCCTTATCTGCAAATGAACTAAAGACAGGAGTCTCAATGTGAACTCAATGATTTCTCTGGAAACATATTATGTTAGGTCATTGAAATCTGTGTAAAACATAGACTGCACATAAATAATGTTATATTGGCTACTGTAATATCCTGCTAAAATCCAATAAAATCAAGTCTACCTGCTCAAATATGGCCAAAAGAAAGTTGGGTCCAACATAATAAATTTACCAACCATTATAAAATCAAGTGTTCTTGTTATTGTTAGAAAATATGTAAATGTCAACAATAATGGGAGAATAAAAGCAGACATGCTATTTATTATCAGACCTGTGGATGACATGATGGAATAAAGCAGTAAACATGTGTGAGTGAGCTTTGGCTAAACTCTGCTATGGAGCATGCAAAGACCCACAACACATGGTCAGTGTTCACAATGCGTGGTAAATAAAATGTGAAAATACGGGGAAAAGACCGAAATCGTTCGATGTTGTTCTACTATATATTATATTCTATGTAGTGACTAAGAGAAAGGTTTGCTATAGTGTTTGCCTTTTTATTCTAAAGGCAACTGGTTCTGAGCCGTGTTCTCTGGAACTCCAACCTGCCCACACATTTGTTTAACCACAGTATGTTCTGCAGCCGATTGGGAGGCCTTTGTCTAACTGATGTCAACAGATATGCCAGACAAACAAAAGACAGTCTAACAGACTTGTACTCACCATCATCCAAGTAGGCCTGATCCAGGTTCTCTTGCTTGACGGTGATTCGCCCAGGAATGGAAGCTCTCTGGTCCTCGGCAGGAGAACACCTCTGTGGATCGACCTGGCCAGGAGAGGACCTGTCTTTGGCAACTCTCTGTACATAGGGTTGTTGCTGAATGACGGTGGGATAATGCTGGGGGTGGGGGGCCTGCGCTGGAGCAGGGGATCGAGTTGCTGCTGCTTGAGCCCCATGTTGATTGTAGCCCTCACAGTAGATGATATGCTGATGTTCTGGGGGTGGTGGAGCAGGGGGGTCTCCCCCTCGCAGCAGGTGGTGGTTGGTGGGGGAGAACTGAATGATTGAAGGATGCTGGGTAGAGGCTTGTTGACCACTCAAGGGAGAAGGTTGGGCTGGAGAACCAGTATGAACAAGAACAGAGCGATGTGGATCTGGCACCATGCTGACTCCAGTCTGGGAATAGAGGCCGCTGCCTAAGTTCTTCTCAGCACGGGAGTAGACAATAGCGGAGCTGTGCTGCTGGAAGCGGGGGTCCGGTGGGGAGATGCCTGAGCGTGTCTGCTGGCAGGATGCTAAGCTTGGTACCAGGCCACTATCTGGGTTGAGGACTGAACGTGGGTTATGGTGGTAGTACGACTGGGGTGAAACTTCCAGAATGTGAGACATTGCATAACTCATTTGTCCAGACTCATATTCATCCACTGGCTCTGTTTTAATGGATGGAACTGTGAGGAGTAAAATGCATTTTAAAGTTCTGTAGTTAGGGATGGGTGCTATGGCAAAAATGTAATAGCATGATAGATGATAACACTATCACAACACATAAATGATAGGTATCACAATATTTAGCATATCTGGGGTTTAACAGGAATGAATGCAAAAAAACAGTAGCAGTCACATAAAAATGCATCATGAATAGGAGTGTAGTGTATTTTTCAGTGTATTACTGTGTATCACTTCATCAAAGTAAACAGGACCAATTATACTCAACATTTCTGAATTTTGAACTTGAGAATCCATTTCAAGTATTGTTCTTTATGTACAGACAATTACTGCAACATTGTGATAATAATCTTGCCATGTTGCATAAAACATTACCCATCATTATCTGTCTTCAGAAATATGTTCTGCTGAATGGCCTATAGACTCAAATGGGTCATTAATACATGAGATTTAACTTCATATTGCACCTTTTTCCACTGAATCATTTCACTCCCATATGTCACTGACAGGTCCTATTGTGTGCTCTGAGCTGAAAGTAACCCATAAATGTTTTAAACAATACTTTAATGCAGGGCATCATCAAAACAGAGCATTGATTAAGGCCCCGACTGCATACCTGGAAGGGGCGTGTACGTGAAGTGTTGAGGCTGACTGCGCTTCCTCTTTCCATTGATAACATAGAAGTTGACCTTCGCTGCATGGCAGACAGATGGATCTCGATAAGGAGGCACCTCAATGAATAGCATGTTCTGAGAAAGAGAAGCATTTTCTTGCATTAGTGCCCGCAGTGGTTTGTTATCTGAATGTGAAACATGCAGCTACAATTGCTACGAGTGGTGTGAAGGTGTAATAGTCTGTACACATAGGGTCGGTTTCCCAGACAGGGATTAAGCCTAGTCTTGGACTACCCTTTCCTTTTCAATGGAAAATCTCTATTCA
>JBBJLS010000134.1:7228042-7261381 GCA_037577275.1 Bryconaethiops microstoma | reverse complement strand
TCCTTTTCAATGGAAAATCTCTATTCACAGCACTATGTAATCCAGGACTAGGCTTAATCCCTGTCCGGGAAACCGACACATAGGGTTTAGTTGCAAAATTAATTGTAGACCACTTTTAAGTATTTACATTTTTTTTCATGATATACATTGTTGGGAGTGGGTTTTACACAAGAAAATATTATGATTAACATCATCTTTATTAGAGAACCTGCTTTTCATTATACATCACGTGTGAATTTTTAAAAGCGTGTTATATCCAATTTATTATAAATGTTTATATAGTGGTTTGGAATGAAACTCTCTACTTGGGCTTACAATGTTATTCCATTTTTTAACAACATTCCTGCCATGTTAGACACTCACTGTTTCACGATGTGTACATGCCAATGCTTCAAGTTGTAATAAAGGTTTTTAAGCTTTGATATCTCCAAGAATTTACTATGAACTGTGCAGTGATCATCATAAATGACTGACTAAATACTGACTATATAATAATGAATAATCCTAGCATAATGTGACTTGCCCTCTTTTGTTACTTCGAATATTCAAATACAAAGCAAAACACTGATTAAAGGTCCGGTGTTCAAGTAATTAATGATGTTTCGTGTCATGGAAGAAGTACGTATTATTTACAGCAACTGTACTTACTGCCTGACTTTTGTCTTTGTCAACAGTGGCCTCCAACTCCCAAATTTGCTGTCCATCTAGAAAAGGAGATAGTATAATTATTTTTTCTATTATAGTAGTAGTAGTAGTAGTAGTTGTAGTAGTATTGTGGGTCATAAATCTTATTGTCAAATAAGAGTTTTAAAAACAATAAATCATTTCCTTGTCTTGTGAATTATACTGGGTATTGTGCCATCAACAACATGGGAAAATATGAGTATACCTAAAAGGTTTGCACATGTTCTTTGGCTATTGTGGTTTGACCTTTCTGAAGAGATATACTGGCATACTACACTACTGTCCCTTTCCCATACACATAATGAGTCAAGTCCTAATCACTGCTATGACAGGTGAATGTGGGCGATGATTTTTCATGTTTGTCCGTCATCGCCACAGCTAACAGAATGCTTACATCACGCCTTGCCTGCCATGTGTGTCCCATACAAAAGAAATGGAGAGATCGTATCTCTCGCTTCAACCACTTCCTCTAACACCTCAATGCAGAGCGACTAAATGGGCAGCCAGTTAAACCTGTGAATGTTAATGACAGCTATCCCACAGTGGGTAACTTTGAATGGTAATTAAAGTGAACCTAAAATTAACATTGTCCTTTATTACCCTGTATATGACCATGTTAATGGTCATATTATGACATAATGAATTGTGATCATTAAAAAAAAAAATCAAAGTGTAATGATTTGTGACCCTAACTAAAACACTGACATGTCGTCATGCACTTGAACACTAGAAAAATAAAATTAACCAATAATATCATCTTCATCTATATAAATCCTGATGAACAGGTGAGAAATGATCAAAAATGCTCACCAAACAGAACCAGATTGTTTATTAGGCTGTAATCATTTTTACATCCTTTTCAGCGATTGTGGGAAACCCCTAACCAGGGTTCAAAATGAGATGCATACGGCTCAAATGAGTCAGCAGAAGAGAGGGGGGATTCCACACTCGCTGCCAGGTTTACTTCTTAAGACCATTTTATGATCATGTTGCTCCATTTCACTAACGACAGGTGATGACTGCTCCTTTCTTGGCGTTTTTGTTTGTTTGCAGTTTGTTCCAAAGCTCCCTCTGCAGGAGCCCTCATTTTTTTTTCTCTTATATAATTTTACATGGAGGTTTTTGGGGGATGGAAGCCCAGCTTGGCGTCTCTGGCTCTCTCCATACTGCAACACGAGCGTTGGCCAGAGACAGCTGTCTCCCATTCAGAGGGATTTGAGAAGCATACTGTTCCAGAACACTTTGTCATACAGAGAAACCCTCCAAAACAAAGGCAATCCCTCCTTGACTCTTTGCTTCTTTCTTTTTTCTTCTTCAAAATTAGCCATTACAGCAGACAGAAATTATGCAGCAGGGAACCCCAGATGAAAAAAATAAATACGGTGATAGATGTGAGTAAGCCAGTGTGTATAAGTATTCATATGGAGAGAGAGAGAGAGAGAGAGAGTCTTGTTGAAGCAGACCCTGGAGAGTTCACATCTAACCGTTTAAAAGCTTCCCTTGTGTAGAGCAGCCGGTCACTGGATTCTATGAGTCACAGTTATACACCGGCAGACTAAGCACCTTACCATAGACCCGTATTCAGACACCACAGAGAACCATAAACAAAATCTAGACGTAAACCAGCCAACAAACACAAATGAGACAGCACACCTTGGATACACCAGGCAGCATAATTTTGGAATTTTTGAAACAAAACAAACTAAAATGTAAGAGTAGCCCAGGGGGTTACAAGCGAGCCCAAACAAAAAAAAGGTAATGACAAAGTCTTGCAGTGTATGGTCTAGAAATTCACTGTTTGCCCACATCAGGAGCTCTGATGTTATACTTAATCTGCCTGATTTGACCTACTGTGTCTGTGTTATGAATAGACCTGCCATTGACCACCTGTCTACAACGATCACAACTTGTCAAATAAAGGGCAAGGCTGCAGCAGCGTGCAACAGTCCATCTGCTTCATGCAGCCAGGGCCCGCCACGCTTGAGTGACCACTTTGTTTGAATGCACCATAACAATGGCACCTGCAGATTACAGGCCCCGTCGTTAAAGACATGAAGCCTCAAGTGATGAAAACATTTTTCAAAATGTCAGTCACACTTCTTTGTATGACATTTATTATTCATTGAGATCAGTTTAAAAGAAATAAAACCCCTGTGAACATGTGGGTAAAGATTCACTTTCACTTCAAAAAGGCCTGTCTGTTGGACTGTTTGAACATAAGGATAACAGCGCATTGTATCAGAAATCTAAATGTCATGCAAATGTGAGCGAGACAGATTAAGAAAGGTCACGATTCAAATGACATTTCTGCATGCTGATATGAGAGACTGAGCTTGAGGCAGTGTTTATGAATCCTTAGCCTATATAAAGTATGTCCCCGCTGCTGACCGAAATTTCTGATGTGTCAGAGCAACCATCCTTAAAACATTTCTTTTATTATTCCTTGAAATGTAAAAAACACACACCAGCTTTTCCTCAGAGCAATGTATTAATTAGAGGTCGACTGATATGGGTTTTTCTATGGCCGATACCGATATTTAAAAATTAGGGTCAGTTATGGCCGATACAATATTTAAAAATTAGGATCAGCTAAGGCCGATACCGATATTTAAAAATTAGAATATGTGATGTCAGTTATTTTATTTATTTTTTTTAGGGGGTCATAATCTAGTGATCACAAAATAAACTTGAGACAGCCTGCTATGCAAGGACTACACAAGTCACTAGCGATTACGTTGTGAAAGCCTGACCCAGGCACATTTAATGAGGAGAGCTAACTGCACTAAATCATTAGAATATTTTCAAAACACATTGACAAACTGTTCTATTTTCCACTTTCACATGGGAAAGATTTTCCTTTATAAATAGCATTGACAACCTCAATCATAGTTAAGTGTAATGACGCATTTAAGCATTTGGTTTTCTTCAACATCATCCTGAGCAACTCTGTCTTTAAGCATGATGATGCTATTGCTGCACGAGAGAGAGAGAGAGAGAGAGAGAGAGAGAGAGAGAGAGAGAGAGAGAGAGAGAGAGAGAGGGGCAACCTCTGACCCGAGATTTCCTCAGACATAGAAACAGTTGACAACAAATCAATACGATCCTTAATAATTTTGCCCCGTGGCTGATGGTTTCCATATTTAATGCTTGCTGTTACTAGGCTACTGTAGGCTACTTTGTTAACGGCAAGCTAACCGTAGGCTACTTTGTACCTCAAACTTTGTATAATGTAATAATGTATATTGATACTTAACGCTACATATATAAAACTGAGCTGAATTAGGCTATGTACTCCTCAAGTTTAATGCAACATTTCATAGCAAACCAGTTTAAGAATCGATAAGATGAAAATTTTAAACTTAGCGTTTTCTCCCAGGAAGGCAACATTCTGGTGTGCGCCACTAGCAGGTGCCAGCAGCGGGGACACGTCACGCATGTTCCACAGCAGCAACGCGGGGCTGCCCATAAATGCTCATGTCTATTACTTGGTCTTAATATGCGCCGACATCAGCCAATGCCGATTATGTAAAAATTGCCAAATATCAGCCCGATTAATCGGCCAAGCCGATAATCGGCCGAACTCTGGTATTAATAGTCACGTTACTGTACTGGTTTTCAAACCTCATATGCCATGATCGTTGAATATTTCAAGATTTATTCCAGCAAACGAAATCAGATGTGAGAGCTTTGGAGCATTATCAGCACGTAAACTGCTAAATATGCAGGTGAACTACAGTACCAATATTTTCTTTTTGGACATGAGAGCACAGCAGTTCCAGTTAGGTGTCCACAAAAATAGTAATAATATTGTATCATTGTGAGATACACGATATGGACAAAAATATTGGAACACACTTGTTTTTCAGGGTTTGAGCTAGGCCCTTTACTTCCAATCTTAATGTTTCAGAATACCAAGACATTTCAGACAACGCCATGCTCCCAACTTTGTGGACACAGTTTGAGGAGGGCCCTTTCTATTCCAGCACGACTGTACCCCAGTGCACAAAGCAAGTGCCTGACCTCATAAATGCTCTACAGAATGAAAAGGTGGGACCAACTCCATATTGAAGCCTATGTATTTGAATGCGAGGTCATTAAAATTGTTGGTGTAATGGTCATGCGTCCTAATACTTCTGTCCATACAGTGTATTATTTACAGTTCTGTGTTCACTGTTGTGTTTAGCATAAAGCTCAAGCAATCGATCTTTAAATACACAGGCTGGTGAAAAATTAAAGGAAAGTAAATGATGTTGAGAAATGCATGCTCAAGCCATGTTTGACACCAAAAATCTGTTTAAATTAGATTATACCCAGATTAGGCTCTAAATGATTTCTAAAGATGCAGACTGTGCATGAAGTTCACACCTGCCAACCTGCCGGATGCTACTCACCATGGGTCTTCTCAGTGAAAATCACTTTAGAGTCAGCGCTGAAATTCTGCCCAGTCAGAATCATCTGTTGACCTCCCAGCACTGAACAGCTGTCCATGTCCTGCTTCTCCACCATGGGGAGTTCATGTGCTGACCTTTGAGCTATGGAGAATGAACACATTAAGCATATTAACTCTATTTATTAACAGGAATGGAGGCTGTATGACTACTATTCTGAAGTACACTTTGTATGCTGTTTGTATGACTAGGACTTTGAACTATGTCAATACAGTTTAATAACGGGTTCAAGTTAAGTGAAGTTAAGCTCAGTGACTTCTCTATGAACAAGAAACAGCTTTGAAGTAGAAAATGCTTTAACATCAATCAGACATAAATGCAGTTCAGAATGAGTATTATTATGAAGACTTCTGTTAAAATTAGATGTGTAATCGCTCACGCTTTTCACAGTTCGACTCTCGTTTTATGGGTCACAGTTCAGATTGAGTCGTGGTTCACCTCAGAAAAAATTTGGATTTTTAAGAGCAAAACTGAAAATCCAGCTATCCATCTTATTTTCAACGAATGTCTTGAGCACATTTAATCTCAAATCAGGATGCTGTGGCTCAAGCACATTTAACCTCAGTTGGAATCCAGTCGCATGAGCACATTTAACCTCAACCAGGAACAAGCTGCTCAACCTCAATCCCGTGGCTTAACCTCAATCAGAATCCAGTGGCATGAGCACAACCAACAGCGATGGGATTCTACAGTTTGAAACAGGCATATATGAATGTGCCTTTGTGACCTACACATTCTGTCACTGAACATGAAGCAGCATGTTCTGGATTTTTTTGCCAGTTGAAATCAATTACTTTTACCAGTCGAAATCAATTATTCTAAACTCATAAAACACCCCAAAATCGGCTCTTTCATACGGACGGCCTCCGAATCTTAAGTGAATATGTCTTCTGCATGACATATACACTGCTATAATGACCAGTTCATTTACTCAAAAGTTCAACATCAGAAGAAAGTTAAATGGCAGAAAGTAGTGGCATATATGTGTGAGCCATGGTTGCTAGAAGTGCAACGAGCACTTTGCTTTGTAAGCAAGTTTCTGCAGTGCAGAAGTCACTGATAATCTTGCGTGTTTACTAGGTGATGGTAAAAGATGCTAAATCAAAACCTTATGGGTCTGAGTACTTGCTCTTATTTTATCAAGAGCCAATGCAAGCTGTTAACTGCAGACATGATGAAACCAGCAACCAGCTTCTGGGGGCTTATCACCTTACAACTCCGATTCAATATCCGCTGAAGCAAATGTAGTTGAAGCAAATAGCAGTGACCTTTGAACAGATGTGTGAGGCTCACTCTGATCTGAGCCAGTCAGGTGAATAATACTTTGAAAACAGAGAAGTTAAGCTCAGCAGTGACACTGTGGTTCTAATGACTGCCCGAATGCATAAGATGCCTAAGAAAACAGCAGATTGTGCAGATATGTCTTACTTAGGAGGCTGAGTTTCCCTCTAATAAATTCTTGGTCAGAGACTATGTTTAGTCCAATTTCAAGTCTTCTTCACATCAATCCAACGTAAACATCCAAAGAGGAGGACCATTTTTCAGCTTGACCCATTAAACTGGAAAAAGAATCTTTAGGAGTATATGAAAGAAAATCCTTATTGGTCTATAATTGGGAAATAAAGCTATATTTGGAATCTGGTATAAATAAAGCTTTTGTACAGAGATGCTATGTGAAGGCAATGATTACTCACAACATTCAATAGGATGCGATGCCACTTGGAGAGACACATGTTGGCCTCCTGGCTGGGGTATGTGGATGCGAAATACCAGTCTTACACGGGTATTCTTCCTCCCAATGTCTGTTTCGCCCTTTCTTAGCTCTATATCAGCGTTCCTCAGCTTCAGAATCCCAGCACAGTCAATTCTAGTACACGGTTATCAACAAGTGGTGAGTTAACACCCCAGTCAGGGCATATAGAGTCCACACAACATGTTAAAATATGCAACTGAAAGAAGCTCTCTCGAAACAGAACGTTTTACTCACATCGCTTTCATGTTGTTCTTTGGCTCTAGTGGGATCTCCAGGACCTTGGTGCTGTGGATTAACTTCTCATAGCTGGTGGTGGTGACAGTCTTGCCTGTGATGCGGTGGACCTGGTAGAAGGCGTGAGGCTTCAGGATCCGCTCATCAGCCGTGCCGATGAAGATCTGCAAGCCCAGTGGCTCTTTGCCTCGGTACCCATGCAGCTGAAACACACACACACACACACACACACACACACACACACAAAAGAGTTATACAGGCCTATTTGCACTTACTGATGTTTTGGTTACTATTTCATGGCATAATGTACATATGACACAATTTCCTTTATAGAACCTGAGATACTGTTCTCCTATACTAAATCTTATCCTTTGCACTAAATTTCTAGGCTTAATTGCCAACTTCTGGATTACGGGTTTCCTGACAGTGTACTCATTTAGCTTTAGTTCTGCTTGCATGGTGGAACAGAGGCACTGCAGGAAACATGAGTATCTCCTTCAACCTTGAATGTCATCCAGCAGGGCCTGTACAGTGTTACAGGCCACAGATGTTTTATCTTTGCAGTTTTGACTCCCTTAGAGACTGCAGGATATCCATCAGTCATTACTGATGGCTCCTCAAGAAAGCTCTCCCTGACAGCCATTCTCTGGCCAGACTGCTTCCAATATGAAGACGATCATATATCTAACTTCTCAATGATTCTCATGTCCTTTTAGTTTTAATGTCTTTTAACAAACTGGAGGATCTATATGTTCAATTCCAGTCGACCTAATTAAAATCTACAGGTCTGGTAGGCTCTGTTTTCTTAAGGTAAATAAATGTTAGCTTTTTTCCCTGTTTGACACAAAGGTGAACAGGAGAATTTCCATATGCAAAACATATTCTCCCTGTGAGAGAGGGAAACAAAATATGCCCTAGTATTTTATAAAGACAGTGCAGACTGTGCAACAATAAATTAATGAAATACGCAAAAGGATTTGTCATTTTAAAAATGTCCCCTGTGTCCTTTCATTGTCATTCTATTTTTTTTTTAAATTATTTTATAGCGAATAAGCAACATCAAGTGGTATTTTATGAGTACTTAAATTATGAGTACTTTTCTATTTATTTTATTCAGTTTTTTCACCTTTGACATTATAAATGATAAAAAAAACACTATTTTTGTTTCAGGGGCATTTAAAGAATTTGTTCATTACCACCAAACCAGAAGAAAAAATTTAAAAACACCACAGAGTCATGTGAATTGTGAGAAGGACATGTGTTCAAGGGAATACAAACACACACACAGACACAGACACACACACACACACACAACAAATTTTTGATGTAGAGACTACATCGGAAGGAAGTGTGCAAAAACCACAAAGCATGAAGAAGCAACTAAAATTACCCAACCCGCTAAAAGTAACATGAACAGGGGCTTAACCATTTGCAAACAGACTGAAAGGGATCACATTTCATGCTTGAGCAGAAACACTGCGAACGAACTCATTGTGGATAAAACTGCAGTCAGAATATGCGAGGCTGTCTTTGAGACCGTAAAAGCAACCAATATATTTCCTTCTGAAAACACCCATAGTAAGCTGGGATTTTTCAGTAACAGTAGAAAATGTCAAGGTCATCTGAGAACGTTTAATACAATTAAAAAATTGTAAACACTGGCTTCATCCATGCTAGCCTCTAAAAGCTCTACAGGCACAGGTGACAGTAGCTCCTTGGCGTGAACTGAACAAACACTGCAGTTTACATGGGCCATATGAGAACCTGGTCACCATGGGAGCAGGCAAGCTGTGACTCAGAGGTGGGCGAAGTATGAGTGAGGCGGGAGAGGCAGAGGCAGAGTTCCCCCAGCTCTGAACGACTCCCAGCCTCACGATTGGCTGCAGCGTACAGCTTGGACCATAGTATGAGCAGGAGAATGGAAAGCCATAAACACGCCAGCTTTGCCAAGGCCTGCTATAATCTATACCAGAGTCGTGACATCAGAAGCATACTAGCCATCTATGCTGAGAAGACCAAAGACAGTTTACACTGGGAAAGAAAAAAGAAACAACAAGTGAGCTCTAAAGTAAGCTGTTGCTGAGGGAACACCAAACTTTAAGAGGTAAACAACCTGGAGATCAAGATATTGGAGAGGTGGACCAAAAAAAGGTTGCCAGGACGTGAGTACACAATCTCTCCAGCCCGATCTCCATTCGGAAGAATATCTTAAACATTTTACGACAGCTTGCCTACACCACATGTTAATAAGGGGCAAAATATTTCCAAAACAAAACAAAGTCAATCCCTGCAGTCCTTTCACTCTTGCATACCAGAGTCACAGCCCTCTGCAGCACGACTACATACACGGATTCAGAGAGAGAGAGAGAGAGAGAGAGAGAGAGAGGGAGACAGAGAGACAGAGAGAGAAAGTTAATAACGGGTGAGGTGTAACTTAAACACTAGATGAGAACACAAAAAAAAAAAATCAGACTGAGATTTCCATAGCCCTGACCCGAGGCAATGTCACTTCACACTGTATAATGACTAGGAAATACCATCACACACACCGGCTGCCAGAAACAACACTCACCTGGACCACTGGGTGACCCCCAGTGGGAGCTTTGACGGCCCCACGGCTCCCCTCTGTTTCATAGTGGGCCCTGTGGTGGGGTTTGGGCTGCACTTCAATGTGCAACTCATACTGGTCTGTGCGGCTGGGAAGAGGCCACTCCAGCGGAGGCAGAGAGGTCACAGGGATACTAAGGGAGAAAGTCATGGTCATGGAGTCACTTTTAACAAAAATATCACAAAGCATTCAAACTATTGTACTGTAATCTAAGAATTCCATTGTAAATTTTAAGATACATGTAGTCTAGTTTGCCTATGTTACTATATTTACATTGCTTATATTTGTGTATATTTGTCAGTTTGTTCTTTATTCTCTTTTCTATTTTCTAGTTAGTGCACATGAGCAAGTCAGGATTACATTTTACTGCATGCTGAGCGTGTATGTGACAAATAAACATCTTAAATCTCGAATCTATGACTGTTCTACTAATAAAATACATCTGCAGGACACTCCTAGGATATCTAAGCCATGACTCTTAGTATTCACTACAAAACAAATGTTTTTCGTAAGAAATCGCCAGATTTCAGTATGGAATCTTTCCAGCGTGATCTTCATTTAGGGGAATGAATCTTGATGTCCATTTATGACATTTGTGTGGGTTTATGTATCAAAATCAATGGGATGTTTTTGTTGTTGTACCTTTCAGACTGAGACATATAAGTGACATAAATGATTGGTTGCCCTGAAATGTGCTTCATTCAAAAATTATATAAGCTTACCTGTATAGAGTTTATGAAAGTGTTTACATGCTATATAAAAAGTATTTTTTCTTCAAAAGGTTTTTCTTTAAACTAAGATAAATGACGTTTTTATTATTTTCATGTGTTGAAAAGTTTATGTGTGACTCTGAATATGTGAGAGAATGGCTACGCTGCTGATAAATAAAACAGAGCAAAATTAAGTTTTTGGGTTTTTTTTCTTTACATCAGTATCTGTGTGAAGCATTGTAAACACCACCCTGCCTCCAGCCTAAACATTCATTAATGAACTCATCTGCCATCTACCTGCAGATTCCAGGCACCAATTGCTTGGGCCAGATGGATGGAATGACAAAGAAGGGCTCTGGTTTGGTCTTGATATCTTGATCACATGACACCAGGTAGCTCTCGGAATTATGGTCTGGGTAGAGAGTGTAGGGTTGCTGGTTGGTTTTGACTATCTTGGTGGGTAAAGAACCAGGTTGTCCAAACCCATTTATGACCTCTGGCAGGTTGCTGGATCTGTAACGGCTGTTGGGGTGGTGGTTGTCATGGCTGCCATGGGGCGAGGGGCTGCGTGAGCGAGCCCCAGGTACCAGGTTGGGATTTCTGTACATGTCGTAGGTGCGCTTGCCCTGGGGGGAGGTGGAGCGCGAGCCAGGCCTGGGGGAAGGGGAACGACCCAGGTAGCCGTCCTCAGCCAGACTGGTGTGGGGTGAGGTGCCTGGACTGGTGCGTGGAGAGCCTGTGTGGATGTTTTGGAGGCGAGGGCACAGCTCCCCACTCACCGCCTGTCCGCTGCTGGGGGACACACAGGGCGAAGCGAAGGGTGAGTAGGTCTCGGAATGCCACGACGCAGAGGAGTTGCTGCTGGCTGGGCTGAGACAGAGAGGCTCGCGGTAGATTGTGGTGTCTTGGCCGGGCACAGTGAGTGTGGGTCTTGGGCTGGTGTTCACCAGGTGGTTCTGGAGCAAGTCGTGGCCATGACTGTAGTGTTCACGGGACGGGGTGATCTCGATCCTTGGACTCAGGGCTTGGCCGCAAGGCCTGGTGTGCTCCAAGTAGTTTTTCGCCTCCAGCTTCTCATAGCCAGAGACAGCCTCTGAGCCGGCGTCGGCATAGAGAGAGGGCTCCTCCAAGGGGTACGGGAGGCTCCCGGGGGGGCTGATGACTTTGTGTGGGGGGAGATTGATCTCATCTAAAGAGGGAGAGAGAAGATCATGTGGAGAAAGAGGGTTAGGGAACCATATATGGAATAAAGTGAATGGTGTCTCCATGCAATGCAAAAGGGAACAAAAATAGAAGAATAAGTTCTCAAGAAACTTGAACACTGAAAACTGGAGAAATCCCTTATTTAAATGAAGCGCCAGAATGGCTTTTGATATCATTTGAAAACGCATCAGTCAACATATCAAATGATAAAGCGTGAAAACAACTATCCTGCATGATTCAGACATTCTTCAGTTTCTAAAGCTGATACACAGTGTCACCCTCTAAAAATATAAAGGAGGAACACAAAATTGCAATGAGGAATTGGCACGCACACATACACATACATACACACACACACACACACACACACACACACACACATTATTACATTATGACTGCTAATGGCTGCACAAAATGACATGTAAAGCCTGAAATAAAGGACAAAACTGAAAATGATTTACATATCTGTTCAGCAAATGCAAATGTACAGTCACTGAGCATTCATAGGAAAAAAGCAGTATGGTTTTTGCCCTGATTCTCAGGAGATCAGAGTGAAACGACTCAGAGACAACCATGCTGACCAACCTTTAGGCTCTCCCGAGGAAATCTCACTGCAAGGCGGCTCATAGTCAAACAGGTAATCAAATTCCAGCTCATCCTGACAGGTGACTTGACTGAGGTCCCCAGCCAGCCCTACTAAACCACTGCAGTCTTTCTCTCCGTATAAAGAGCTCATCTGGCCAGACAAGCGAGGCTTAAGGCAGGACCATGAAACGGGTAGAGGTTTGCAGGTGAATAAAACCAGGTAGAAAAATAAAAACGAGCCAAAACCACCCTGCAGAGCCTGGAGCTGAAGGTGGGTGATAGTGGTGGGTCCACTGTGTGAGCGTGATGCAGCCTGAGCGCTCCTGAAAGGCGTGTCTTTTTTTCCTGCGTGATAAGTAATGGCACCCAGTCGTGGTAGACTGAGGCCTCCTGTTGATAGCTCACAGTTATTTTGAGGAACACGTTTTTCTGTTTTTTTTCTCCACCCATATAACTTTCAGGCTGTGACCCTGCACACTGCTGCCCCCGGGTGTCCCACAAGAAACACTGCTCCTCACTGTTCCAAATATTTCTCATTTAATCATTTAGACTAATGTTAACACTTCATCAATTACCGACCCGTGCCACAGTGATAGCTGCACGAAACATATTATAGCACAGATGCTGCTGAAGGTGGACACACCATCGCAGACCCTTGCAGTGACAGTGACCCCCTCGCACCAGATCAACCAAGTGAACACAAAGTCAAGGATACAACCTAGACATTTCCAGTGTATGCATACACTATATGGACAAAAGTATTGGGACACACCTCTTAATTCAGGGGTTGGGCTAGGTTTTAATGCTTCAGCAAACCAAGACATTTTGGACAACACCAAACTTCCAATTTTGTGGACAGTGTTCGGGGAAGAACCTTTTCTATTACAGCATGACCAAAAGGTCCATAAAAATATGGTTGGATGAGTTTGGTGTGGAAGAACTCATAAGGACAAAAGTATTGGCACACACCTCTTAATTACTGAATTCAGAACTGGACTGACCCACACAGAGCCCCGACCTCAACCTCACCCAATATCTTTGTGATGAGCTGGAATGGAGATTGCGAGCCAGACCTTCTCATCCAACATCAGTGCCTGACCTCACAAATGTGGAAAGCCTTCCAAGAAGAGTGGTAGCTATTATAGCTCCAACTCCATATTAAAGTCTATGTATTTGAATGCAATGGCATTAAAGTCCCTGTTGGTGGAATGGTCAGGCATCTCAATACTTTTGTCCATATAGTGCATTAACATAAGACCATTATTCTTGTTATTAATATGATTATTATGCTAAAATATTCTTCTGTTTAAAGCACAATACCAAGCACTCAGTCTATCCACACACTTCAGCCCACCACATCAGATCACATGCTCATTTTCCCCCTCAGATAAAGCCCACCTGGATCTGCAGCATGTCTTTTAAGACGGATGGATGTCACCAAGTTTGTGAGTCCAGAAACGAGCCTCATCTGCACGCTTCGACTGCTGGAGCCTGAGAGGAATTGAGTTCTTCTGAGAGAGGACAGTATTGTAATGTGGAGAAGGTTTTAACGGGGTCCCTCCCGCGAGCATCTCAGACGTAAGCAAGCACGCGTGGGCGTCCAAACAGTCCTATAAGAGCATGAGGGCTTCCCTGACGGGTCCTCCCTCTGAAACACGACCTCACAGCTCCTCAGAGAGCAAGACACCACGTTAAAGCCCAGAACTCCCTTACTCACCCCCTCCCTCCCCCCCAAACAACTGTAAAACTTTCTCCTGGCCCCTCTCAGCAGAGATCCAGACAACTGTGGACTAAAGGAACCAGTCCACTGCGGAGCAAAAGAACCAGACCACTGTGGAGCAGAGGAACCAGACCACTGTGAAGCAAGGTGGAGCCCAATCACACCACGTCCTTAGAGCAAAAACACGCCAGTCCTTTTAAAGACAATTCAGACACAGATAGGCCGGGAATCCTGCCTTATTTAGAGCAGAATATGAACAGCACGACACCACTGATCCAGTCGTTTACAGCCAGAAGTGTGTTTAGAGAATTCAGGCCATGCATTAACACGAAAAAAGCAATTGCAACGCATAAAACAGTAATAGTAATTGAAATAGTAATTGAAACAATCTACATTTAATTCTTGCAAAACTGTAAGAATAATAATAATAACATTTCATTCTGAAATGCAAATGTAATATTCGTAAAAAAGTAATAATAATAACAGTGACAACTATAATAACGATAATAATCATCATCATAATATTAATAATAATCTGTTGTACAAAAAAATATCAAATACGTTGATTACCAGTTTAATCACAACACTTCAGCACGCGCCCATCCATACCTTGATCCATCGACCTCATGTTGTGGTACTGTGCCAACCTCCAAGTTTCTCTAAACATTTGGAAAATTTGCAAAAAATAAATAAAAAAAGGAAAAAAGTAATAGTGAAATAAAATAAAAGTATTGAAAAGTAGCCTCGTCCTTCAGTTCATAGCAGGTCAAAATTATGAAGGAGGAAAGTAAGAGCAGACGGGGAGAGAGAGAGAGAGAGAGAGAGAGAGAGAGAGAGAGTTAGAGAGAGAGAGAGAGAGAGAGAGCGAGAGAGGCTGAGAAAAAATATAGTCCTGAAAGTTGAAAGTGTTTTTAAAAAGTAAGAGTGAATCTGAGGTTAAAAGACTGAGCCGCTTTGCCCTGCTCGGAGGGGACTAGAGACTGGAGAGCCGCTTCCTTCCCCGCGCCGCCTGTTTATAATGGTGCAATGCTGTAAAATAACGGGATTCCCTCAGTGTTT
The DNA here is from genome assembly GCA_037577275.1 of Bryconaethiops microstoma. NCBI lineage: Eukaryota > Metazoa > Chordata > Actinopteri > Characiformes > Alestidae > Bryconaethiops > Bryconaethiops microstoma. The sequence continues at coordinate 7,246,377 of JBBJLS010000134.1, read as the reverse complement.
CCTCCTGTTTGTGCTCTTCGCCATGGAAACCTGGAGCGGCTCCATGCTGGAGACTCGGGGCTTTTCCTGCGAAGCCCGAGCGCAGGAATCCATGACGTCTCGAGCTGCGGGCGCGCGCGCCAAAAAAGCCCGTTTTCTGCGGCTCTCTTCTCAGACACAAGAGCTTCATTGTGGGGAACGAGAGAAGAAAAATCAGACGAAGAGAAGGAGAAGGAAAGGAGGGAGGGGGGAGTCGAGAAAATGAAAAAAAATGAAAACAGGAGCCATGCTTTAAATGTATGCATTAAAAACCCAATCAAATGGGGCTTTGGGGTTCATGCCAGCCATGAGGAGCAGAGAAATGCAAAGTTTGAGAGAAAAGAGGAGAAATTGAGTCTGGTGAGCGAAATCCATGAGAAAAGGGGAGAAGTGGGTCTGGTCTGGAGAAATCCATAAGAAAATAGGAGAATTGGGTCTGGTGGGAGAAATCCATGAGATGAAAGGGGGATAAATGCTGAGACTGAGTGTGAGAGAAAAGTAGATTTGTATGTAAGAGACATAAAAAATGCCGTGATTGAGTGGGTCACCTTCGTTACATACTTCGTTACATATACCTTCGTTACATACACATACACGTCCCGAATGAAAGTTTTCATTCGTCTCCCAGGTGGAAATTTTTACACTTGTAATTGGGCAATACGCCAAAAAGGACCTGCATCATTCAAACAGCATGGACTATAGTCAGGATCCAGATGTTGATTCTGGGAGAGAGGGTAGAATGGAGAGATTTTTGGAGTTTCTGTGGGGTTTTTTTGCCCATTCATTCTGTAGAGCATTTATGAGTTCAGGTACTGATGTTGAACGAGAAGGCCTGGCTCCCAATCTCCATTCCAGTTCATCCCAAAGGTGTTGGGTGGGGTTGAGGTCAGGGCTCTGTGAGGGTCAGTCAAGTTCTTCCTCACCGAACTCATCACTGTCATGCTGGAATAGAAAAGGCTCTTTCCCAAATTGTGTCCACAAAGTTGGAAGCATGACCCTGTCCAAAATGTATTGCTATGCTGAAGCATTAAGATTACCTTCACTGGTAGTAAGGGGCCTAGCCCAAACTCTGAAAAACAGGTGTGTCCCAGGTGTGTTTGTCCATATAGTGTATTATGTCTGCTAAAGTATATCATATTGTATTTTATACTGTTTTTTTATTCTTATCTAATTTTCATCCATTGGTTCAGCACCCGGAATGTTTGCTGTTGTGCACCTCACTCGCAAATTTTAGGGTTTTTTGTCTTAGGCCAAATGGAGCACAAAAAAAGCAGAACAGCGTCTGACAACTGTGCCTAAGGTGATAGATGCGGGATGTGCTGAAGTTCAGCTACAGTTCTACAAGGACCTTTGTAGTTACTTGGGGCTTTTTTTAAAACTCCCACTCAGGTTGTTTTTTGGTAGCTAATGTTATTTCTACTTGAGTCATTGCGTACTTTTACTGTTCTGGCCGTTCTTTAACATGACACTGGTGTTTGCTCTGGCCTTTGGGCGGCATAGTCAGCACTGCAAAACCAGCAGTGACCCACTCAAAAGATTTGCACAAGTTCACATAATTGCGTTTACTCTATTTATGGAAAGCAATCCTCACTTGATTCCTTGCTTGATATACTATGTGGACAAAAGTATTGGGATACACCTGTTTTTCAGAGTTTGGGCTAGGCCCCTTACTTCCAGTGAAGGCCAGTCTTAATGCTTCAGCAAACCAGAACATTTTGGACAACACCATGCTTCCAACTTCATGGACACAGTTTGGGGAAGAACCTTTTCTATTCCAGCATGACTGTGAGCCAGTACACAAAGCAAGGTCCATAAAGACGTGGCTGGATGAGTTCGGCGTGGAAGAACTTGACTGGCCGCACAGAGCCCTGATCTCAACCCCATCCAACACCTTTAGGATGAACTGGAATGGAGATTGTGAGCCAGACCTTCTCATCCAACATCAGTGTCTGACCTCATAAATGCTCTACAGAATGGGCACAAATTCCCACAAAAACTCTCCAAAATTTTTTAGCTGCAAAGCGGAGCCACTTCCAGATGAAAGTTTATGTATTTGAATGCAATGTCAATAAAGTCCCTGTTGATTTAATGGTCAGGCTTCCCAATACTTTTGTCCATATAGTGTAGCTAGCTCTTAATGCAAAAGCACAATTCAAATACGAGAGCTGGTCAGCCACACTAGAGGTAAATGGGCGAATGAATGTTATTTTTCACCAAATTATTCTTCTGTGTGATTGTTCAGACACGTTATTACATCATTAGTCATGCACAGTCCTCTTTCAGTGCCCTCAGTGTTTTAACACTTTACTGAATTTACATAAGGTCACTTTAGTCTATGTGACCCGCATGGATTGCCATTGATTATTCCATTGCCATGAGTGCGCACATAAAAGTAATCGGACACTGTGACCCAGACGCCTCACTTTGAACTTCTGCCAGAGTTATGTTCCAAGCCCTTTGCCTCAAGAGTTTTCCACATGGGTTCGCCGCCGCAGTTCTGTCTGGGTTTGGAAAGTGCCTGCAGTGCCGGAGTCATAATTAGTTAATGCCCTCACTGGCATGGGGCACTCAGCACTGTTGGCAGCTGGAATAGTGATGGTCCTTACTACAGTAGTGTGTCTGCAATTCTTTTTATGTCTGAAACAAATTAAATGTTTAGATGTTTAGGCCCCCCAGTTTTCTCAAGTGGGGTTCAGCCTTCAATATGAGAGATCAAAACGCTGAACAGACATAAGGAAATCACTGCTATCATATTTACTCATTTACCACTTCAACGAATCAATTTTCTAAATTGTTCTTATAGAATATAAAGAGCTTAATAGACACACACCTATGTACAATTTATATTTATTTAAAGAAACTTTATAAGGGTTATATTTTCCTCACTAAAATATTGCTAAAAGGCTCTGCATGGTTTAGTATCGATCAGTTCAATTCATTTAAATTGTCTGTCTGCTTAAAAACTCTGATTGAATGATTAATCAAAATAATCTGAATATCTTCTTATTGACAGTGACGGCCCAAATAGTGGTAAACGTAGGCATAATAGTGCTAAAAGCATAATTCTGACCGATTACAAATGCAAATATACACTGTGACAATGAAACATATAGGCATGTGCAAAAGTTTTGGCACCCTGGTCGATTTACATGTAACTGCTTTCTGTGTGAAAATACGCTGTTTTCAGTTTTTACTCATTTTGCCCCAGTTAAGTCATCTCAAGTTTTTAGGACTCCCCCAATCTGGAAGGCTAGCATGGGCTTCCTCCAAGACTACTGCATCTTTCCAAACTGACAACAACGCAACGCAAGAGAACAGCTCAACACTTTTGGAGGAAAATAATGTCAGCTAACAGATGCTAGTGTTAGTTAGAATCACACAGAGAGGCGGATTATGCTCCCCGGCCCTGTGAAAAATGTGTACTTTTTCACTCCAAAAAATCGAAATGTAATGAAAGCAGGTTGTTCACATTCATCACAAATACTAAAACAGCAAAAAAAGCAAGTCAACATCAGGCGAGAATTTCCACAAAAGTGTTTATTGTGGCTGGTTTTCAAGTTTTGCTTTCTTTTTTCTTTTTTAATAATAGTGGTTCCCTTTACATCGAAAGCCCTAGAGCGAGCAGGAGATATCGCACACAAACATCAGAAAAAGCACAAGTTAATACTTTCACTTGAGACTAGTCCTCTACATTAGATATGGGTTTGGGGGAAAGTAAAGAGGGAGGATGCAAGTTCACAAGATATATATTTCAAACAGAGCTGCAGACATACTTATTTTATCGCAGGGTCGGAGAGGAGGGGGTCGTATAGTGTGTGTTGGGGGGTTGAGGCGAGAGAAAAAGAGTTAGGGGAAAGCAAGTGTTAGAGAAAGACAGGAACTGTTTGTGTGTGAGTATGTGTGTGTGTGTGTGATAGAAACAGCAATAAAGAGCAAGTAGTGAGTGCATAGAATGACAGAAAAGAGCTTGTGTATGTGTGTGTGTGTTTGTCACGGTCCGGTTAAACTGTGGAGTGTGTTGGAGTTTGTCGTTCAGTGGATTCAGACTTGAAAATCGACGCTGCTTGTTCATGCATGTGGTTAAAGGTCCCTGTTGCTCTACTGTGGTTGCCATGGAAATTCTGATGAATCTTCTCAGTCAGAGTTGTGAGTATAATTAGTGCATTTCACTGTCGGGAACGGGAGAAAAATGTTAAAAGGCTTGGTTCGAAGCCTCAGTTCAGTTCACAGCTGATGTTTGTGATGTTTTTGACCGTTTGTGTGTATCACTGTAGCATTTAATATGTTATTAAAGGCATTGAAGTGTCTTTTTATAGTGTCTTGACTAGCTCCCATAATCCAGCCATTGTCCCGTCATACCAGGCACATTCTGTAATAATGTAATGTGTTGAATTTGCCCAATTTAAATAGCTACAACAAAATATGTTACATTAGCACAATTATTTGCAAAAGTAAAGGACGAAATTGTGTCTGTAATATAATTTGTCCATGCTAATTCATCAGTCAAATTCAATGCATTATTTTTGTCATGGTAGTCAGCTACACAACTGATGAGGCCATTTAACGTCTTAAGCCAGATGAGCTTATAAAGTGCTTAGCAGCTCTATTACGAGATGTGACAGTAGGGTGTTGCTTTAGAGATGTTCGGTGTCTACTGTGGATGAATGCAAGCAAAAATATATTCCTAAAACAACTTTTATAATGTGACTACTCAAACTGTCTCATTTTGTTAGTTTGAAGGCTGATAGCCTTACAAAACAGGTTTGATAGTGATCAGCAAGTGCTACTTGTGGACAGCAATGGAATTATCTTTTGGACATTCAGTGAGAATGGACAGCGTTTGTGAAGTCAGACAGATTGTGTACTAAAAGATCTAAACTCTTATAGTATATACTATTTAAAACTAACGTTGTAGTGCTTCGTTGGCAGTTAAAAGCAAGTTTTCCCCATGAAAAAAAAAATTGTTCAGCATATTACATTACCCTTGCAAATATTAAATTACCCACCCTGTCATGAGTCAGCATTAACTAGAAAAAAGATTCACTATAGGTCAGAAACCATCTCGACTCTTAAGAGTGCGTAACCTATTAGAAAATAAAGGCTGATTAACGGGAGGACATTTCATTCAAGCAGGCCTCTATTAAGTAAAAAGACAGAAAAAAAAAATCAATAGATAAAAACCTTTAGATGCAACTGCATACAGAACGTCAGCTTAAAAGATATCTCATCTATCGCTTCCAGGAGGAAAAAAAACAGAAGAATAAAGCAAATTTAAAACACCTCTGCGCATGTCAAGAGCCATTCTAGTGTTAACTACAGAGCGATGTCAAAGTAACCTATCTTACAAGTATAAATGGATTCATTCTTTAACTAACAGTAGTTGCATGGGAAGGAAACAAATACAATTCATAAAAAAGGACAGGTTCACATACACAGAAGTGCAAATAAATAGTGCAAAATGAGATTCTTGGGTTTAAGATGTCTTTTAAAGAAAAAAAACACAGGTGGTTATGATTAGCAATGGATATTTTGGAGATGAAATCTATATTACCTCATCCTAGCGCCTGGTCTGTCTTGGACATACATCAGTTAGGTGATACTGTCGCAAAAAAAAAAAAAATCCTTTTTAATGCGTCACATAGACTGAAATGTAACACTAAGTGAGGTGAATCCTTGGTGCGTTTTGTAGCTGGTTAAGTATCAGTGATTCAGATTTCACTTTAAGGCTTAAGCCTCTCCCTTACCCTCATTGTGTGTGTTTTTGTTTTTTTGCAAGTTAAACAGTTCCTTCGCGAAGCTGCTTGAAAATGCTTGTCGTCTTTACATTGAAAATATTCTGAACTGTGTATTCACCATCATGGTTGTGATCATAGTATACACACTTGCTAATTGTCTTCATAATAAGTGCATCACATGTGTTGTACATTCAATTAACATTCTAAGGCATTTTTTAAAACAACCCTTCATACTTTGGTGTATTTATTACTCCTAATGTAGCTTTTTACTGTGTTGTTTTATTTCAGCTTTTTGTCAAAGGCTGTGTTTGTGTTAGGTGTTGTAAGAAATGTCCAGTTTAGAACTCATCCACTGTACCCCTACACCAGGTAACTGTCCAAACATTTTTTTATGCAGCTTGGCCATATTCTGTTAATATATTGCTATAAACAAAATGTTAATACTTCTACATAGGGTGTGTTCCGAAGACCTTTGCAGTTATTTAATCTTTAAGATGTGATCTGTCGTGTGAAAACTAGATCAGGCTAGATTAGACTACATTTGTCTTTGGGGAGCTGTCCATTAGCATGTTAATAACTGCACATATCATTTTCATTCGTCGAGACCAAAGCATCTTTTAAAGGTTTTGTTCATCCATGTTCATAGCATTTATACTCAGTTGTTCTGACCAGTAGAATGATTCACTCATTCTGAACTAATTCTCCAGGGCTCAGTTTTTCACAGCTCAATTTTACATGCAGGAAAAGATTCATCTTGCATAACCACAGTGCTGCTGCTGGCCAAAACCATGATATTCAAGTTTTGCTGCTTCTCATGGGTCTCCTGATACCACTCCCTCATAACATCGGAATCATGGGTCGGAATAAGTGTCACCTATAAGTTGAGCACAGAAATCTATGAGTATCAAAATACAGAACACCCAGTAGAACACCCATTGATACTATTATTATTACTACACCCATTAGTATTACCTTATTATTATTATTATCATGCACATGTACTAATAAAAATGATGACATCATACCTGCATGTTATTATCCCACTGTGCCTTCCCCTCTAATAGAGCATCTAGGACCACCTTACTGGGCTCCTGTGCTGTCTGATCATTGCCACTGACCACGTAGTATGAGGATCTGATTCGCTTGAAGAACTCTGCATCCACATTTTTGGCACTGCAGTGATTAGGGATATAAACTAGGTCCATGTACACTGGAGGGCAGTTTGGTACTGACAATCCACTGCTGGCTTTGCTGCTTCCTGTGGCACAAGTAAAAGAAAAAGTAATGAAGCAAGCATTTGCAAATGTACTTCAGTTACATAGGGAGGGCTGTATGTAAACTTCATGAGTAGGTAGCATAGAATAGCTGCACAAACATAGTACTACTTCATAGTACTACTTACAAAAAGTGTTCATTTCAAAAACAGTAAAAAGCGTTGTTTTAAGCATGTAAAAGATTTAAATTTTAGTATTAATTTGTAAAATGAGCAGTTTGCTAACAATAACCCGGTTTCTCCCGATGGTGGTAACGCTCAAGTGAAGTCTTCAAATATGCTTTGAGTCTATTTTTGATGTTTGATGGGAGTGCATGCAAGTATTGCAGTGTTTTCTTTCTGTGCTTGCTGCTTCACTTCTGATGTAACATTAGTTTCAGTGTTATTTAATGTGATTTTTTATTCAAACAGTGTATTCTGAAGAAAAGGATATAGGCTAAAGACAGCAAAGAGCATAAGGGAAGCCTCCGAACACAAACATGTTTTGGAATGCCCAGCTGGCTTTATGAGAATTGCAAAACCGCATTTTGAGAATTGCAAAACTCTCTGCTTATTGATATTATCCAACAGCCCCACCAGTATCCAAAACTTTAGTCAAGTTATGTCAATGCTCTACTGCCAATGTATCTAATTTGCAGGGCAAATGTACTACAACTGTGAACCAAGCTAATATTGTACACATATTGTACAAATTCTCTTCTTTGGGAATGCTTAGTAATGCAAGCTATAAAATTACCTGTAGTTTTCACACCCCTTGATGCAGAGGTGTTGGTTGCATTTTTGGCATCTTTGTCCTCTGTACTCTTCTTTGGAGAAGCTGTTTTTGACTCCTTTGTCACATTTGATTTAGACAGAACATTCTTTCTGGCTGGTGAAGAAGATTTGGGTTTGCTGACAGATTTCTTCTTTTTTGGCTTTTCCCCCTCCTCTTTTTTCGACTCCTTTTGTTGGTTGTCCTCCTCAGCCTTCAAGGCCTCTGGATCTACCATGCATACGTCAGGATAGGGCGGTGCAGGAGCTGCATCTCTTGATGTAATTGGAGGAGGGTCTGCATGGCGGTAAGTGAGGGTCCTGTCTGTTGGCAGAGTTTCTGAATCATCCTCTGAATCAATGTTTCCATCTGCAGTAATGGAAGGACACTCCTCAGTCCCAGGAGGAACATCAGAATCTGTCTGAGAGGGTGCTGATTCACTAACAGAAGTTGGAGGAGTTTCCTCACACTGCTTACTTTGCTGCTTTCCTCCAGTTGGAGGAGGTCCTCCACCAGACTTAGCGAGTGGCTTTTCCTCTTGTAGAGGATTCTCCTCATTCATGAAGTACTCAAGAGGGTTGGGGTTTATGAATGAAGGGGAAAGTTCTGTCTTTGGATGTCTGTATTCACAGGCAGTCACCAAACATAAGTCAACGTTTGACCGTGACTGAGGAGAGAAACTTTGTTTGGAGCTGTCTGGATCTCTTGAGCCACCAGCACACTTTTGAGTTGCTTCTTCAGAATGAAAGGAGCTGCTAGAAAACTGAGACTCTGTTAGCTTGGGGGACAGAGGAGATGGAGATGGCATTTTTGGACTGAGGGGTGATTTAGACTCAGAAGTCGAGGGAATAGTCTCACCCCCAAGATTAAGTGTGTCATTCCTTTGTGGGAGACAAGAGGACACTGTAGGGGATGATGGGGAAGCAGCTTTTGGAGAGATGCTGACCTCTTTGGATCTGCTGTCACTAGATACTAAGGTGGGACTGATTTTACCTTTGCAATCTGAGGCACATGGACCCCCTAGAACTAGGGGTGAATCAGGGGACACCGGTGACTGATTACGGGGGGATATTTTTGGTGTGACAGATTCTGAAAAAGGACCGGCATTTGGAGACATTTCCCTGGGACCACCGATTTGAGAGGGTGTTGTAACAGATGGGGTGGACTGAGAGGCATCAGAAGGAGAATTTGAGGCAACTTGGGTGCTGTCAGGCTCTTTAAAAAGCATGGCTTTCTCACCATCCCTCCCTGGTCTGAGTGGTTCTCCTGATCTGAAATCAGCTCCATCTGAGGGGCTGTAATCAACCTCTGTTGGGCCATTTTCAGTGACTGCACGCTGGGACCCTCCTACAACTGGGTGCTCTGGTGATTGCTTACTGAAGTCCAGTGCAAGGGAATGATCTGGAGATTCCTGTCCAAATTCCACTGACCTGGTAGAATGCACGGGAGACTTTGAGTCCTGCTGCAGTGTCCTTGACTTAGCTGTTTTGGGCGAAACATCGGGAGAGATTGACATAGGCCGAGGGCTTTCCTCCTTAGATGGGGAAATATCTGTTTCTTGCATTGTGGTTGGAGTTTGCACAACAGAGACAGACAGAGAGTCATCTACCTCTGTGGAGTGTGGGGAGCCCACCTCTGCATGTAACGATGGGGAAACATCATCTGTTGTGGGCTCTGGCAAAGAGCTTGTTGCAAGGGAAGCTGTTGAAGCTGAAGCAATATGAGAGAATGTATCTTCAGCAACAACTTCATCAACAGGAGTGCCTGACTTATCAGATGTGGTTCCCTCAGATATGGACATTTTACTCTCCTCTTTGAATGTAGTCAAAGGAGCTGTATCAGAAGAATCTATTTTAGTTTGTGGTAGCAAGGATGTAATAGAGGAGCTATCACAACTTTCTGGTTTCTTATCATCGTGGCTAATTTGACTTACAGACTGAGTATCAAAGTGTGGCTTTCCTTCAAGCACTGAGGTGCTGCCAGAGGAGGCTGGACTACATTCTGGGGATGGAACTTTTTCTGCAGGTGACACTGGCACACCTTCATCAATGGGACTCGCTTCTCTGGGAGAATACTCTTTGTCACTTGTTACTTCAACGATAATGGGACCTTGGTTGTTAATTACCTGTTCAATGGGTATAGCTCCAGCCTTCTCTTCCACTGGAGACTGATAGTAAGGTGTATGCCCTAAGGACTGGGGAGAAGTAGTGCCCTCTAGTGTTTTATCATCTGGACTATTTGAAGATTCCATGACTCCCTTTGATAACAGTGTCAGTGTAGTTCCCAGTTCAATTGGTGATGAAATACCTGTATGAATGTGTTCTATGCTTATGGCATGGTCTCCAGAGGGTGACCGGACAAGGGGAAGGGTGGTAGATGTAGTTGCAAGTCTCTCTGAGTCCAAAGAGAATCCACCACTATGTTTACTGTAGAAATCCTTACAAGACTTATCTTCTTCCAGTGAAGATGGTGGTGAAATTGTAGAGGCTGATGCATGATAGTCATGACCCTCTGTGGCATCACTCTTTGAATGATCTAACTCAGGAACATCTTGAAGGGGTGAGAGTTTCTTTCGGTCATAGTCCCCTGAGATCCCATATCTGGCAAAATCTTGTGAGGGAGACTCAGTTTCATCATTTGTAGTCTCGTCACTCATTATATCCCTTGGAGTTGACATTTCATCCATGGGAGTCGGTACACTTGAGATTTCAATTGTAGACTGTGTGTGTCCAGACACAGTGTATTCCTCTGGAGGCTCATCTCGATTCTCATCATCTGAAGCCACTTCACTCTCTGAGCCAACTGGCAATGTTTCATCATGAATGGAAGCTGCTGGTGAGACTGCAGCAGAGACTTTTGGAGGTGATGTCACACCCATACTCTGAATCTCAGTTTCTTGTTCAAGTATTTTCTTCTCTGCTGCCTCAGTGCACACCAGCTCATCCATAGGTTTGTCCACAGTTTCTTCCTCTGCATCTTCAGCCTTTTCTTTAGACTTAAAATCAATTCCTTGGTCCTGTTCATCCACTTCTTCTAACTCTCCCTTTTCTTCATAATCTCCTGCCTCAGATGACTCTTCAAGACCTGTGCCTTCATCCTCAAACTTCTCGGTACCATTAGTACCACTAGTTTTTTGTTTAGCGTCTGACTCCTCTGGGGTACCTCCACATTCCTCTTCAGCTTCTGTAGTTGTTATTCCCTCATCCACAGAGTCTGCTGTTTCTGGAGAGTCCTTGCAAATTGTGATTTCTTCAAGCTGTACCATTACTCCTGGCTCAGAATCTTCTATTTTGGTCTGAGGTAAAGTTTCTTCATCTTCAGCTATCTCCTCAGCTTTCAGATCCTCAAAGTCTTTGGTAAGGTCTTCTGGAGAGGACATAAGGGATCTTTCTGCCTCCAAAGCTGTGGTACTAGCAGTAGTAGCTGCCACAACAGGAACAGCTGCAGATGCACCGGCTGCCTCAGACTTTGCAGTAACTTTTTTAGTGAGCTTAGTCTTTTCTTTAGATTTTGCAGGGCTGCTGGGAGTTTTTCCCTGTGTTGCCACCTTTGGTTTTGGTGCAGGCTTTTTCACTTCACCTGTGCCTGAAATGTTCTTCTTTAAACTCGCAGGTTTCTTCAAGTCTTTTTTAAGATCCTTTTCATCCCTTTTAATGTCTTTCTTTTCCTCTTTCCGGCTTTCCTTCAAAGGCGAGTCTTTCCTAATGTCTCGTCTTTTTACCTCCTTCTTAATGTCTTCTTTCTTTGGCTTCACCTCATTTTTTACCTTTTCCTCTTTTTTGGGCATTAGTTTGTCATCTTTTTTCCCCTCTGTTTTAATGTATTTTTCCTCCTTTTTGCTAACTTCATTCTTTTCCACTGATTTCTTTGCCTCCTTCTTAACTGGTTTTTCTTTTGGTGTGATTTTTGGTTTTATATCAGCTTTCTTTTTTTCTGGAGTGTCAGTTTTTGGTGATTGTTCAGTTTTAGCTTTTGTCTCTTTTTCTACAGGTTTCGCTTGTCGTTTGACAAGTGTTTTTTCTTTCTTCTCAACTTTTTGTGATGCTTCCTGAGTTCCTTCATCTTCAAGTTTTGCCTTTTCAGGAGCCTCTTCTTTAGACTCCTTCCTGAATGCTTTGCTTGGTGATGCTTTTGAGATTGACTTCAGACTCTCTTTGCTATCTGTCTTATGCTTCAACTTTGCTTGCTTGAGAGCTGGTGCCATGTTTGAAGACAGCTCTTTTTCTGTGACTACAGGATGTTTGAGAAAATCCAAGTGTTTCAGTTTCTCCAAACCCTCAAGAATGTTATATTGTGTGGCATTACCTGAGAACAGAACGCGTACTATTTTCTCAGATGGGTTAGAAGGATGCCATACAATCAGTGAAGCGATTGAGGACAAATATGAAATTGGGAGCTCTGATTCATTTCCATTTGGTAACAGAATAGAAGACTTGTCCTTTTCACTACCAGTCCACTGCTTCATAAAGTACTGCAGCTCCTTGCTGTTCTTTGCAGGGTTGAGAACATACATTTCAAGTTTACCAACACCCATTTTCTGAAAAAGTATGATAGGTTCAATTGTATTTCCTACATTCCTTTGCAGTGGTTCTGGCTTCAAAGACAGCTTGCTAAGATACTGCTGAGTGAGTGCAGCTTCCTCAATGTTTCTCCGTATCCTGTGGTGTGGTTCTGGGTTCTCAAGAGTCTCAGGCAGGTTAAGGAATACAACACCCAGGTCAGGTGAGATCATGTTCTTCATCCAGTCGCTATTAGCTGTGGAACCCTGTGATTGCTCCTCCTCCAGTTCCGCAATCTTTCTTTGCAGCATGCTGTTGATTCCTGGAAGGTTGTCATCTCCAATATGTGTCAAGAGGATAGAGTCTACCCTGTCTAGATGACGTACCAATTTCCAGAAACAGGATTTTCTGTTAGATCCGCCATTGACAAGCATGTTGAAACCATTAACAGCAAAAAGTGCAGAATCACCTCTGCCACCCGGAAAAATGTAGCAGCATGGTTTAGATAACTTTAGGAATCCACCTGAGGTGGGAGGCTCAAGCATGTCAAAGGGAGATGGGATTTCCACCGATTCTGAGAGATATTCAGTAAACTCAGAGAGGCCCTCCATTTCTGGAAGGATGGTTGGAGAATTCAGCTTAATATTAATGAAGTCTTGTAGGCTATGTTTGTCTATGTTGGAATTTTTCCAGTCACCATGTTCAGGACAGAAGAGGGTTAAGCTGGCTTTATTGGCTGGATGTATGGTGCTTAAAAGTTCTCCAATCTGCATGACAAAGTTAAACACAGTTAGATAGCCACAACACAAGAAATTTTAAGCTTTTTGCAGTTTTGCTCTGAATTTACAAGACTTTTGTTTTGACAACCTGATCTGCTTCTGTCCTGAATTCCCCCTTTATCTCTCATTTTGTTTTGGCCTGCGACCCCAATTTGAGTTACCTGTTTATTGTTTTACTCAGTTATCTGTTCACCCTCACACTACCCCTGACACCTGGTTGGTCCCTATTGGTGTTTTGAGTGCTTTGTTAGTTTTTTACTCAACTCTGAGCTCTCTTTATGGATCCAGCCAGCTTCACGTTACCTCTCTTGGAAGCCCAGCCCTGAGCTCTCCTGAATTCGCGCCGCCCTCTCTTTTAAAACCGAGTTGTGACTGTTGTGCACCACACGTTGAATTCATCCTCGCAAGAGCAGTGACGCTAATCTACTCTGTCCATGCATGCAGTTTGTTTCTGTGAACTCTGTTTCTTTATTCAGAGCTCAGGTCGACACTGCAGCCCTGTTAGTCCCTTGTCCTATTTTCCCGTTATTTTGAGTAAACCAGTAACACCTGACTCTTGTAAGTACATCTCCCTTTCCTGCCTTGCAACACTCCAAGTGATGACATTAATAATATGTGCTAGTTTTTGGTTCACAACCGTTGAATGAACTTAAACAAAGAGCCCGACAATAGGCCAGTCTGACAATAAGAATTCATCACTGTTATATAACTCACCTCTTGGTCTGTGAAAATGTCAATGAAGTTGAAAAAGGAGAAAGAACCAGACTGGAGAATAAGCTCGCCCGTGTTCTCAAAACACTGTCCCACCAAAACGAGCAGCTTGTGGCGAGCCACGTCTGAAATCAACAAGCGAACCTGGAAACGGAGACGAGTCTGACTTGAACACACTGCGGAAATTATACTGTGGCAAGTGCAGTTAATATATCTAATATTTCTCATTTTTAGACTGTTGTAAAAGCATTCAAAGTTTGGTTAAATGCTATCAAGACATACAGTTAAGTCTTTTTTTGGAAGAAGTGTCATTCAATCTGGGCATGTATTATCTCTTGAAACAAGGGATCTAGTAAGATTTCTCTAAATAAAAATACATTTAAAATTCTCTTGAAAAAAAAATTGTTCTTACAACAATCTCATTAAGAAAAATATTAGATATTTAGACCAAATTTTAAATGTTTTCACGAGCCAAAATATATATTTTTTTGTATTTTTTTGCAGTGTACACTACAATCAAAGCATGGCTCGAATTAGCTGCATTCTCATTCGCGTCATAGGTTAAGAAAATCAAGAAAAATTGATTTCCTTTCACTCCTTTTCCCGTTTAAATTTCATCCTTTTTTTAAGTATATCCAATTATGCTAACAAACATAGCTGCAGTTCTTCTCTGCAATGAGTCAATCTGTTAGGCTTCACTTTGGAATGGTATGCAGACCTGCCAGACATCAGCTAACGAAAATGTAATCAATTTCATCTGTATAAAATACATTAGTTAATTAGTTCTGGCCCTACCTCCCTCTCTCCCTCTGTCACCCTCTCTCTCCCTCTCTCTGGTCTGCCATTGACTGTTCTAGGCAGCTAGCCAGGGTCAAACCTGCAGTCCTGTGCCATATCATTAATGCAGAGCTGGACTGCAGATGGCCTGTAAAGGAGGGTGCTGGTCATGTTTATATTAATGGGTGCATGACCCACTCTTTTCATTAATGTAAGAAACGACTTACTAGGGTACAAGCTAATTTTGGGACAGGCCATTGACAATAATTGCAATGAATAAATGAATGTAGCACAATGAAAGTGAACGGACTGTATATTAAACCTGAGTTGGGTCCAACCCTTTCCAAAAAGCAACCTATGGAAAACAGAGTGCTGCATTATTAGTAATAAACTTGCACCGTTAGATGTCATAGGTACCACTGTCTTTTTGGTTTCAACACTGGAAGGCAGGGGTCTAAGTCACCCCCCTTTATCCGCTTTGTTCTATTTTGTTGTATTCTATTTTATTAAAGAGAAAGATTTTTAGGCCTTGTCAAAGACACGAGACTGAACCGGCTAAGCAGCGTTCTTATTCAAAGTTGCAGTATATTATACAGTTATGTGCACATTATAACCAAGAAAGATTGAGAAAGAAAATTACCTCAGTGCTAACAGCCTCATCTGAGGGGTTGATCAGTACTACAGTCTCCAGCACACTGCTCTTGTGATGCAGAATCTTCTGTCCTGTACCCAACAAAAGCAAAAGAAAGTAAATGGGTGTTACTTAGCCTCTCATTTTGGTTGTTTTAAATCGGAAGTGAAATTTTGTATCTGTAGTTCATTTAGTAATTCAGTTTCTGGGGATGCAGCAGAACAACTGCATGTCCAAGTAACCGATATGGTAGAAATGAAAAAAAGATCAATGTGTTTCTTTTACGAATATGCACAATGCTTGTTTATTGTGAAAAGATGTTACAGTAGGGTGTCATTTCTGCACCGCTGTGTACTGGTTGTCCAAAATAAGCTTGTAAATGATCCATAAACTCTCAGTTTTCAGGATGCAGATATAAGAGATAGAAGTCTAGAGTAATGCTGCCTCTGTTTGTAAATGATCCTCGTAAACGATCCATGAATTCTCAGTTTTAAAGATGCAGACATGAGAGATACAAGCCTGGAGAAATGCCACCTCAAGCATGTTTCATTAGGAAAGCCCACCACAATCACAGCCAATAAAAAAAAACAATAACAAAGCATAGTGTATTGTAAAAATTTTTTGACACCGTACAACTGTCACTGACTACAATGCAGATTAACACACCACATATGTAGCGGGCAGTACCAAGCACTAGCAGGCACATCCTATTAACCCCTTCTTTGACCCCAACAACATTCCACCCCTTTTCCCTTCTCCGACAGAACAAAGCCAAGCCTCATTTACAGTCTTTCCTTTTCACCTCTATGTGGATAAATCCATCTAACTGCAAATTTATCAAACTGTCCAGTAATGGAAGGGGTTTGTCAAACAACATTAATATTAATCGACTGCAGGCAGCTGTCTGCTCTGTCACTGAAGAAAATCTGCCTTAGAGCTTCACGAACACCCCCCAGCACTGCTGAGGTCAGGGTTGTTTCCCTCAATATTCAATATACATTTTTATAGCCTAATGGCTTTGGGTTTCCCTCCTTGTACACTAGAAACAATAAAAAACAGTAAAAAAGAGAGCTGGTTAATGAAGTCTGATACTGTATAACAGGGGTTTTACCTACAAAGGAAAAATGTGTCTCCAACCAAACTAAAAAAGTGCAACCAGGGGAGCTTCTGCTTGGTTTTAGTGAAAATCCACAGCTTGTTGTGGATAACATGACCTCTCCTGTAGATCTGCAGTGTATGTGTGAGAGATTTACTGATACAGAAATATACTTATATTGTGCAATATAACTCAAGTGTTTCACCTGTGAATGGACTCATCCCCTCATCATCTGCTGCTATTTTATTGCATTGATTTTTATTCTTATTGCATTAACAAATAACTTTCAGAAACCATTCTGCACTACTGATCAGCTGGTACAGCACACGTGGACTAAAGCAAAAAAAAAAAAAAAATCTGACAGAATTCAAACATTTTTTTTAAACCAAATGCTCCGTTTCATGGGCCCACACCACCTCAGCCATGTGTCAAATTCTCAACGCTGTGAACTAAATGGCTTGCTATTATCACCCATATCATCTAGCCAAGCCCATCTCCACTTATTCTTTACCGTTGTGTTGATGTCCGACACATCTGTGCCTTCCTTTAACAGAAGCGCGTATATGCTGGCAAAACTGAAAGCGAACTGACACGCGAGTGATGTCCATCGAAGGGCCTAGGTCCTGTAAAATATGGCTTTATGGACTATTTATATAGCCACATTTACAAATAACCTAAACTCATTTTAAAGCAGGCTGAACACTGCAGACTGTTGCTTATGAAGAGTGATGCTCCAGTCTACTTTAGGCACTTAGGTCATACCTGTCAATTTTCAACATTGAAAATAAGGGATTTTTCCCAAGATCCCGACCCAAAATACGGGAAATTTAGAGCCGCTTCCCATTGCCATTGCTCTGTTAACAGCAGGAAAACGGATTCCAAAACTTCTGTTATTTATTTATTTTTAACGGAGGATAAGCTCTCACAGCACTGGCGACGCCGGAGCCACTGTCCTGAATCTTGAGCTTAGGAGTTTTGGATTCTTTATTTATTTAAACAACAGGTTTTCTCCCCTGTTTTTTAGCTACTATTAGCAAATGAGACCCTTTATGACAAACCACTGATTTCCAATCATAAATACGTTCTATTCCGATCTTTTTTGAAAATGTAAAATATACTACTACTAGCCTATAATCCCTCTTATTATTATTATCATTATTATTATTTTTATTATTATTGGGTACGCCAGGCAACAAGAAACCCGTGCCATTCACCCTGTAGCAGATCTCGTCTTTATTTTGGGACACTAAAAGCCTTTGAGACTGATGACTTCTCCTTACTATACGTTTGGCATTTTAAACAAACGTCGGAAACGTAGGCTACTCCGCAGGCGTCAATGTTTAAGTGAACTGCCGAAACCATAATGTTTATTTGTATTTTTTAGGAAGAATAATTAAATCGTAATTAAACCAAAGACAAAGACAGCCTTTCCAGAACTTTGTCTGCCGAAAAAACTATTCCCTTGGGATGAATGAAGTTCTTTCTTATACTCTCCTATCTTAACATTGATTTTGACATGTCACTGTCCTGTGATATGAAAAGGACCATATTGTAGACATTGTGATGGGCCCAAACATGATAAAACCCCTAAACACCTCTCCCAAGACAATTTATATGTGAAACTGATCTATGCAGACACTGTTGGTAACAATAATTACTATTACATAAATAATTAGTATTATTCGTGGTATTATAATTGATTCGTTCTTTTGAAATGTAGCCACACGTAGCCTATTGAAACAATACTACAAATTTTAGATTATATTACTCACCTACATCTTGCATTATACATTTTAATGTATATCTAAACTTAAAGAAACACTGCAGCATGTTCATTCAATGCTGGAAATATGTGGCCATTCTAACATATTGGAGATTTACAAATATTTAAGAGAAATATGAAATAACATTTAATCAAATCTCTCTTATGTGGGTCTTAATGTGTGGCATGCTTAACAATGCTCCGTCCAGCACCAGGTGTGTGAGTTTGTGTGTGTATGTGTGTGTGTGTGTGTGTGTGTGTGTGTGTGTTCTCACTCTGAAACTATCACGGTGCCTCCACTAG
>JBBJLS010000134.1:7208535-7227942 GCA_037577275.1 Bryconaethiops microstoma | reverse complement strand
TGTGAGCCAGACCTTCTCATCCAACATCAGTGTCTGACCTCATAAATGCTCTACAGAATGAATGGGCACAAATTCCCGTCACAGAAACACTTCAAAATCTTGTGGAGAGCCTTCCACAAGACCACAACACCTAAACTCCTTACAGCTGCAAGGATTTTTAGTTAGATTTGAGTTATGTAGATTCGATTTCAAAATAAAAGATAAAAGCCAATACAACTTAATATTTAGTTAAAATTCTCACAGTCTTTTAATAAAACTATTATTAAAAGTACAATTACACTCTTTTTATTTTCCAAGAGATTAGAAACTTAGTGCGCTCATAACAGCTGATACATACATTTAAAATGACACATACATAGAAACAAGCTCAGCTGTACATCCAGCAACAGTAATGAAAAATAATAGCTGGTTTTTGAGAGTCAGACGGTGTCACGTGGACAAAAGGCCATAATGTGGCATAAACAGTCTTAATGCCAGGGCATGGCAACTAAAGGCTCTCTGGTAAACCTTCGCAATAAATGTTTCAAGAAAACCTAATGCAGCACATTAACAGCTTTTTCTCAGTGCCCTGTGGAGGAAGCGGCAGAATTCTGGGATGTCGTCAGGAGCCAAGATAAACGACATAGAGCGCAAGGCTTAGAGCACAGAGCAGGCCTCCTTGGCTCGACTCTGTTCAAAAAAAGTTTATACTGGAAAATTCTGTGCCATGAGACACTGAGCTGCATTCAAATGTATGTCCTGCATGCCTCTCACACTTACCTCTCTGTATATGAAGAGTTTGCCAATTATAAACAGGGACGGCTTGCTAATACTCACCAAAGACTTTTAGTAAAGAGGATTCTACAGCGCTTATAGTACTAAAAATGTTTGGATACTTGTATTAATAGCAGAACCCTTCAGTGCCCCATAGTGCTATTTTCAAGAACAACAGGTTAATATATACCATATATTTTTATATATATAATTCTTCTTCCTCTGTATAATAAATTCTTCCTCTGTATTTAACCCATTCAGCAAGTGAAGCAGCGGGCAGTCAGGAACTCAGCGCCCGGGGAGCAGTGTGTGGGGACGGTATCTTGCTCAAGGGGACCTCAGAGGTGCTTAGCAGTCCTGGGATTTAAAGCCACAACTGTCTGATCGCAGGGCGAACTCCCTAACTTCTAGGCCACCGGCTGCCCCGTTCTACATGTTACATGTTATACATGTTACAGTTATATATGTTACTACAATGACCCACATAAAAAGATCTGCAAATAACTAAGAATTCAAATGCTTCTTTAATTTGTGGTTCTGTGAACATACATATAACCTAAAGAACTTTGACCTTCTTTCTTAAAAAGTATAGATTTAAATGGAAGAACCTAATGTAAGTGTTCTCTTTGCTTTACATTGTAGGCCGCGTCTGAGACAGCAGTGGCGTTAGTGACGTGAGCCCCAGACTGATGCATAGGAAACTCTGAACATCAGAAATGTAATTAAGAGTCTGCTCTGAACCGAACTTCGTCAGTGGTTGAAAGAGAGACAGGGGTGAGGGGGGGGTGGGTGGGTTTTGGGGGATTGAAGAGTGTAACCACAAATTTTAGAACACGTTCAGAGAAGGTGGGAGGGAGAACTGGTGTCTCAGTGAGAGTGTCGTCTACCAGATGTACATTCCTGCACTCTTACAGCACTCTTATGCAACCCAAATTATGAATGAGTAAATGAACACGGCTTCAGTCGAAGCGAGGGGAAAATGCACTCTTCCAGACGGCCGAGTTTGCACTTCCGTTTTTGCTCGAAGAACCCAGTTTTTCCAAGTTCATGCCACAGTTTCCACCAGCACTGAGCTGCTCTCTGAGCTAGCGTTGTCTGGGTTTAGAGCGTTAACCTACTTCGGTTTTCCAATCCCAACATGTGCGCTCGAGCCAAGCAGTGGAACTTTGATACGTTATATCATGTGTCATGGAAAAAGGGTCTGGCATGTTTCGGAAAAACCAAAAAATGGAAAGGGAAAAGTTTTAATCAATTCCAACATTTGCTATAACATCAGTCTCCATGACTAAGACGACGTGTGCGTTGTGTACGTAGAGCAGTTCAGTACTTATACCATTCTGTGATGTACAGACAAAACTGATTCCACATCATTTGGAATCCCGAAGTGAATAAATGTTGTTTTCCACCAAAAGTGGACAACGTTGAGTCACTAATAATACTTTCCAGAGATATGGAAAGTTTGCACTTGGGAAGAAATGACACTGCTAGACGAGATTGGTAATATTGATCCTCAAATGGTTGTGTAAGGACTTGCCATGCATCACTTCACTGGGAAAAAATGGAATGGCTGCTATTTTTCCGCACCAACAGGAGCTGCATTTCAAAGTTAAAATCCCCTCATATAAAAGGAATCTATACTGCATCCTGACCATTTTCCACTTACCAGTGTGAAGGATGAAAGAGGAACCTGTCTCTGTCACCCACACAGAGATTAAAGCACAACTGCTGTCTGGATTTGTCTCCAAGGCAGTTGAGGGGAGTGGTGAAACACTGTCACGGTGAGATGGAGACATCGCTGTCACTCCTCAGAGATTGTTTCTGTCACACCCATGTTTCATGAAGGTGAAAATAGGAACCTGAAGAGACCCATTTCTCCCATAACAAAAAATGAATCACTGTAAATCGATACTAACACCATATATAAACACAGGCAGCTATTTTTGGAAAACCCGTTTGTCATTATTGGAGCCTCTTTTAATGTTATTTAGTGACCACACCCAGTGATAAACATTCACATATTCTATGGTTTTCACAAGGCAAAAACAAAGGTGAATATCGGTGCTAGATTATCAATAAACTGCTTTCTTGCATCGAAGCGGGAGGGCAGAAGATGTTCAAAATGTTTAGTCTTAACCCACGGATATAATTATTTTAAAACCAAACTTATAACACATATGGGCTTATTATTCAGAAGCTTTACACTAGGGCTGCACAATCTGGACAAAATATTAGGATAGTGATTATCCTGCATAATTGTGATTCCAGTGTCTTTCAATTGATTAAAAGGCCCATATAATCACATTTCTGGAATTAAGGCTTGAAGTATGTTAATACTGTTAAAGTTTCATCATGTATGTTCACTCCACCATCCTTACACTCCATATATGGAAAATAAGCTGCCTGCTTTAAGATTAGAGCTTTTGTGATCTCACAAAACCAAGACATTTACAAATATCTAGTTATGCAGCTAACAGAAGTTTAGCCATGCTCTGTAATGTTAAAGTTCTAAGGAGTGTTGCAAGGCAGTCAATCAGAAAAGAGATCATTTACATATATCTGTTCAATTCCAAATATACAGAGGTCGGAAAATAGTAATGTAACAATGAATTGTGATGAATTATGAATTATATTTATCATTCTTATTATACAAACACATAAACTTGTAAACAATGAAATAGAAATAAAATATCAAATAAAATGGGCCCTTTAAAAATACCCTAGCAAATATGTGTCTTTAATGGTTAAAGATTTGACAAAATAATAAGACTTTTCCATGTTTACCTCGATACATCAAAATACCCACTGACACTCACCTGGAGCTGTGATTCATCACTTTGTTAAAAAAAGAGTTAGAGTCTCATTCACATATTGTTTGCAAGACTAATAGTGTCGTAATGAAGTTGATATTCAGTTCAAAATAGACGATTTATTCTTAGGTTACAGAAGTGTGTGAAGGTTTGGACCTGCATATTTAATTGACAAGGTCCATTAATTTTTTAAAAAGCAGTAATTATAGCAAAATGTCCCATCCGGTGCTCCTTGATCCAGCTACCAGCTGACATAGTAGAATCTCTTTTTTGCTATTCTAGCTCATTTGCTGGAGAAGAACACTTTCCCTGTATAACCATGTTCTATAATAACTCCTTTTCTTTCATAATCCGTTTTATGACAGTGTCTTTTTATCCCACTTAACAATCATGTTACTATTAAATGAGGCAAAGGGCCGCTCTACTACTTGCAGTGGGAGCGCCGGTGAAGTGTTGTTACAGAATACAGTCGGTGAGTAAAATACACAGTATTACACTTAAGCAGGCTTTCCTTAACAAGAGTAGGCAGCATCAAGCGAATCAAAGAGCTCTAGCCTAGCGAGCCTATAAATAGCTCTTTCCTAGGGTGTGAGTGCACGTTCAGCAAATATCCCTTTTCAGTTGTCTGTCATCAACGAAATCCTCTGTTTGGGAGAGTAAAAGCGCGGAATGTGATAGCAATGTGAGGGCAATGCTGCAGTACAGGCCCGAATTTGCCCATCTAGCTCCTGTGCTTTTTCATTCGATTGTTTACAAAAAAGATGACGGTTGAATATTGTGGAGGACGGCAGTCAATTCACCATTACACTGAGTGGCCAAAAGTATGTAGACAACTGACCATGACACCTATATGCATTTGCTGGAAATCCCATTCGAAAGCCATTGGTATTAATATGGAGTTGCTCCACTTTTGCGGCTGTAACAGCCTCCACTCTTCTGGGAAGACTTTGGAGAGTGTCTGTGGGAATTTGTGCCTGTTCAGTCAAAAGAGCATTTGCCAGGCCTGGCAATGATGTTGGGCATAAAGGCCTGGACTGCAACTGAAATCCATTTCAGGAAGTGCACGGTTCTTGTGCTGATTTTGCTTCCAGAGGTGGTTTGGAACTCTGTAGTGAGTGATTTAACAGATTATATACGATTTTCGTGTTAGCTGTGTGAGTTTGCGTGGTTTTCTGCTTTGTGGCTGAGCTGTTGCTCTTAGACACTTTCATTTCATAATAATAGCACTTACAGTTGACCAGGAGAGACCTAGCAGGGCAGACATCTCATGAGCCGACATGTGGATTTTGGTAAGAGCGCCATGTTTAAAATTACTGACCCCGAGACAGTTGGTGGCCTGGTTGTTAGGGAGTTGTCCCTGCAATCAGAAGGTTGTGGGTTTGAATCCCAGAACTGCTAGTGGCACCACTGAGGTACCCTTGAGTAAGATACCGTCCTCACACACTGCTCCCTGGGCAACCCTCATTAGTAGCAGACCACTGCTTCACTTAATTGCAGAGAAAGAATTTCACATTTTTCACACTGTGTGCTGTGGTGTGTTCACACGTGACTATAAAGGGGCCACTTTACTTCATTACAGCCCATTCTACTGCGAATATATGTCTATGGCAACATCCTGGTAAAATGGGCCTGCTCAGCATTTTCCAACATGTCACAGACCATGGTAGGATGTTTTTTGCTCAATTATATCATGCACTACAATTGAGTGGAAGCATCTTGTGCCTCACCACTCACTAATTCAATTTTTTTACTTTCATTTGTTAGTAATGTGTACACCAATTAGCCATAGCATTAACAGTATCTGCCTAATATTGTGTAGGTTCTCCACAGGACACCAAAACAGCTCCAAACAGGCATGGACTTCACAAGATGTCTGAACGTGTGTTGTGTTACCTGGCATTAGCATTAGCAGCAGATCCTTTAAGTAAGCTGCAAGCTGGGTCGGACAAGTTTGTCCAGCACATCCCATAGACACTTGCCTGGATTGAGGTCAGGGGAATTTGGAGACCAAGTCAACATCTTGTACACCGTGTAATCATTCCTGAACATTTTTCACAGTGTGGCACGGTGCATTATCCTGTTGAAAGAGGTCACTGGTACTAGGGAAAACTCTTGCCATAAAGGGGTGTGTTTGCTCTGCGACAATGTTTAGGTAGGTGGTACCTCTCAAAGTAACATGCACATGAATTTGGTTTCCTACAGATCATTGTCCAGAGCTGCACACTGACTCCTCCGACTTTTCTTCTTCACAAAGTGCATCATGTTGCAATCTCTTCCTCAGTTAAGTGACACACATGCACCCGGCCATCCACATGATGTTAAAAAACAAGGCCACCTTTTTCCATTACTCAGTGATCTGGATCTGACGCTCAAACACTCCCTGAAGTGCTTTCGGCCATCACAATTAAGATATCGCCAAGTCGCTCGGATCCTTATGCTTGCCAGTTTTTCGAGCTTCTAACACATTAACTTCAAGAACAGACTGTTCAACTTGACTAATATAATCCACCCCATGACCGGATTGGTGTATTTCAGCGGTGGTTTCTCCTATACCAGTAAATGGATATCACTTTAACATTAAATTGACTGATTTACGCATAAAGATTTTTTTTCCCAAAATCTCCCCAGTCTTTTTGATCATGTGTTTTTGAAACACATACAATGTTGTGTTTACTATGGGACAACCTTCCTAATTATTGAGTTCAAGTGTTTCGGCCACATTAAGCCATGCCAATAAGCTGGAGTGGTGTCCATATACTTTTGGCCAAATAGTGTACATGGCTATTGTTTGTGCTTCGTTACCAAAAAGATTTGTTAAACATCCACCCAATTCTGGCAGCCAACATTCCTTTGGTCTTCATGCACAAACAGCACAAATTAAAAAAAAGAGTGGATGGGTCAAATTAGGGCCTGACAAAGAACTGACTAGTGTTTCAATAAGAACAATAACTACAGTGACATCTGCATTTAGATCCACAGGACAGACATCAATAAAGAGGGATGGAGGTGTACAGTGAGTGTGATGTTCATATATTAGTACGACATAAAGGAAAAAGAACATCGGAGGAGCAGCTGGTCCTCGGGTGACTGAAAATGTCAATGCAAGACATGGTCAGACTAAAAAAAATAGTCCATTCAAAAGTATATAGTAGCGCTGTAGTGTATAAACCATTGTTACAAAGGCAAATTCTCGACTACGAGTTTAGTGGTTAAACCTCATCAACACTGTTCTACAGAGATGGATTGCGTCCACTTGACTCCTTAGAGGAAGAGTGAACACAATTTCAGTTATTCAATTATCTTCTTGATTGTCAAATACCAATTATCTTCATCCTGTAATGAAACAGGATGGGCTATTCTGATGGGTGGTGTCCAGCCACAGATCACTGAATGGTTTGATGACGGTGAAAGTCCTATACTTTGGTCTTGACAGTCACCAGATCTTACGTTAGACAGTGTTCTTGCAGAATCTACACTGAGCTGCAGCGAAGCTGTTTTCGTGGCCCGAAACCTGTATTTATATGTTCATGGATCAGCCACAACATTAAACCTGTATCAGATGAATTAAATAACATTTATTAATTTGCTACAATTGCATCTGTTAAGGGGTGGGGAATTATACAGTAAGTAAACAGTCAGTTTATGAAGTTGATGTGCTGGAAACAGAAACAATAGATTTGACTGGACAAGGGTCACATTTTGATAGTCGAATGACCAGAGCATTTCCAACATGGCAGGTCTTGTGAAGTGTTCGCCTGCAGTGGTGAGTACCTACCAAAAGTGGTCCAAGGAAAGACAACCAATTGACTAGAGACAGGGTCATGGGCACCCGAGACTTACTGATGCAAGTGGGGAGCGAAGGCTAGCATACATAGATGAGCTACTATGACACAAACTGCTGAAAAGGTTCATGCTGGCTATAGAAGGGTGTCAGAACACATCATGAATTACTTGCTGCATATGAGCTGTGTAGCCACAGACCAGTCAGAGTGCCCATGCGAGCCTATGTCTGCTGCTGAAAGCACCTACAGTGGGTGTGTGATGATCAGAACTGGACCATTGAGGAATGAAGCTGTGATTGATATGTGGGAAGCTGTGATGGACATTGCGAGTGTGTGGGTTGCTTCTCTGGAGATGAGATGACACCAGGATGGACTAAGAGAAGAAGGCGAGCGAGCAGAGGTAGTGCGATGCGCTGGGCAATGTTCTGCTGGGAATCTTTGTGTCCTGGCATTCATGTGAATGTTAACTTTGACACTGTACCACCTACCTAAACACTGTTGCAGACCAAGTACACCTGTTCATAGTTTTCCCCAATGGAAGTGGCCTCTTTTAGCACTATGGTGTACCTGCCACTGCAAAAAAAAAAAAAAAAAAAAAAAAAGTTTAGGAATGGTCTGAAGAACCAATTCATCATTAGGAAGGTGGTTTTAAAGTTATGGCTGATCGGTGTGTATGCAAAGGTGAGACAAAGCACTCTTTGAGCAATGCAATACTTCACCAGTAACAATTTTAGGTCTCCCCTTTCCCAAAAGGCCAGTTTTGTAAGCATTTTTTAAAGGTATATTTACATTATGTGATAGTTCTTTACCAAATTAAATGTTCTTTCAAGAATCTAAGCAGGTGAAAAATACATCACACTGAATATTGTTTATACTTTTAAGGAAAAGCAATATGGTATATTTATGTAAGAATTTATATATATATATATATATAGTTACAGAATGTATGGTTTTGCTTGAGATTTAGCTCTAGGCAAAAATCCCAAAAGATAGATTTCTTGTCAATTGGTGTATTCTATTCTACCTGAAACACTTTACTTCTATTCTGCAAACAGAATAAAAGGGACTGCATTGTAAGTCTTTATTAGTAACAGTTCATTTAAATTTATACTTTATTTTTTATTTCACTCAGGACTGGATTAGCAGGGAGGCATAATCTGACCATTAGTTTCTGAGACTCCCTCTATTGGTCAAATCCAACACACACACAGAACTGTGTATGTGATGTGGACACTCGTCGACGTGACCACATCACCCCTGTCCTCCGCAACCTTCAGTGGCTCCCTGTCAAATTCAGAATCAACTTCAAAATACTGCTACTCACCTACAAAGCCCTCAACAACCAAGCTCCTCCCTACCTCTCTGACCTTCTCTCCCATCCAAGCTCAGTATGTTGCCTCAGGTCCGTTGATGCACAACTCCTCACAACAGCGAGGACCGAGGACCAAGCTCCAGACTTGGGGAGACAGGGCTTTTGCTGCTGCTGCACCCTCCCTCCGGAATGCCCTTCCCACCCACATCAGGCAATCAAAGATTCTATCTTCCTTCAAGCAGTCACTCAAAACCTCTTCCAACTTGCTTTCTCCAGCTGATATTCAAGTTACAAATTCCATGCTGACTACCATGTCTAATATTGTCTGTGTTTTTGCCACATGTCCATATGTTTCTCCCTTCATGTTCTGTTTGTCTACTAAAAATTGTACAGCGTCTTTGGGTATTTTGAAAAGTGCTTTAGAAATTAAATGCATTATTATTATTATTAACTGTTTAAGTGACAGGCACACTGCCAAACGCCTTTTGCTTATACAGAGGCTGAAGAACTCATTTACCATTACTAGAGCTAACTTGAAACACTGTGTAACTGAAACATTATGTTTAAACTGAGGCAGTTATAAACAGAAGCACACCACCAAACCAAGCCACATTAGGAAAACTTGCTTTATTTCAACACCACTGAGACTCATTGACATTTTGTCCCTTTTTTGTTCTGCAATAATTGAGTGCAATTTCAAAACACAAATAAGAAAAGTTAATAAATAAAAGCCTTTTTTTTGTTGTTGTTATTTACAATTCAGCAAGTCACAATTCCCTGACAAATAAAAAGTAGTCTTGCCATTTATAAAAACGATAACAGCAACAACCAAAGAGGTCACATGAAAGACATGGCATTCCATCATAATCTAGGTCCACGTTACTACACCAGTACAAATTCTAGCTCGTGCAAGAAATTCAGAACGACCCGAAGGGATATTGCTGCTAATGGATTTGGAGGGCACCTTATCTAGTGCTCTACACCTACAAAAATATGTTGTTTGTTTTGAGTCATTGTTCATTTGGTGACTAATAACTATAACAGACATGGGCCTTTTAGCCTGAATGGTTCTAGTCATGCAGTTTATACTTTTTTTGGAGGGGGGGGGGGGGATTTTCAAGGAAACGTGACTGCACTAGTGTTGATTCATTTTGCTTCACATTTTCATGTGTTTTCTTACTCTTCGACTTAATTATATTGCACTTGGATCTGACCCTATGTGCCTAATTCACGTGGAAAGGTCTTAAGAGATGGAGAGAGGTTCACTTTTGATGGCAAACTTCATAATAAATGAAGTATATCAGACGAACGTAAAGAGAACATTTACAGAGAGAGAGAGAGAGACAGAAGGAGTCTATATGGCACCCTGTTAAAGTACTCCTTCGACTACACATGGCAGACCGTCACTACTGTTACATCTGAACAGATCCACACACTCGCGCACACGCACACAAACAAACAAACACAGTGAGGAAATGTTAAGTGCACACTTCAGATCACTCTGATTATTTACAAACCTGATACTACTGAGCCTCAATGGGCTGAAGGTCAATTACATTTAAGAAACCTTTAAGAAGTAGTCGACACGTGAAGCAATCAAAGCGAGGGGGTGTATTCTGTTCTCTTTAAAGGCATAATTACTCTGGGAGTGGGAGTAGGTGTTCGTCAGGGGAACAGTGGTCAGAACTCTGACCAAATGTCAGAACTCTGCTCAGTCATGCAGCGCGAGAGAGCGAGCGGGAGAGACAGAGAGTCACATGGCTACCAAGATCAGAAGCCACCACAAGAGTGGGCACAGAAAGAGGACCCAGAAAGGGAGCCGTAAGCCAAAATAGCATTTTGTTTGTGGCACTACACTCACCCTGCTCTTTAGACACGACCCGCTGTTATTCAGTAACCTTACGCTCTGACCAAAACAACACTGTTAGAAGCGGCACAACATGCTAGTAAAAATAACTGAACTATACTAAGTTCTGGAGGTTTAGTGACGAGTGCACATTCAAAACCTGCCCCACACATGTATACACACCCACACTCTCTTTGAGACAGAACCTGTCTGGTCTACCCATTTAGGTTAACAATACAAGCAATACGCTCACCAGCATTTCTTTTCAAATCATGTACTTTCCTTAGAACTTACAACATAAATCAAAAGCAGTAAAGATCAACAGATGTGTCATCTCCTTATTTCCTTTGAGCTCTTTTCCCTTTAGCCCTCCTCAAAATAAATAGAAATGAAATAAAAAAGTACCTGCAATCAGGACCGATGAGGGCAGAAAACAAAAGGGTGATCAGATGTTTCTCAAATGTTTTCCATGGTCCTTTATGAACATTTGAGAAGCCCTAGTAACCGTGTTTGGTTCTTCTCGCAAGAAGTGACTCATTCAAGCAATTCACCATGAAAAAACTCTCATGATTCAGCTGAGATGGCCCTGTAGCTCTTCTACATAGCTTCACTGTGAATACAAGTGGCACAAATGACCAGATTCTTTATGAAATCATCCATTACCTTCTGGTTCTCATTCTCTTTTAATGCTACACCCACACAGTGAATTGAAGAGTGTGCCCTGCCTTTGCAAGCAAACATATGTATATTGCTTGATCCACACTGCAAAATAATACACATATCCAGGGCCATTCTTTCTTAAGCTTCACGACTAACTCTTCTTGTCATATGCAAAAGCATCCCAGTTAAGGACCTAAAATAAGTTGGAGCTCTGTTAGATGTGA
The DNA here is from genome assembly GCA_037577275.1 of Bryconaethiops microstoma. Lineage (NCBI taxonomy): Eukaryota > Metazoa > Chordata > Actinopteri > Characiformes > Alestidae > Bryconaethiops > Bryconaethiops microstoma. The sequence goes on along the minus strand of JBBJLS010000134.1, from coordinate 7,216,558 downwards.
AAGACGAAGGAGTCCAGGAGGTGCTGAAGCTGGCCTAGGGGAGTGGCGGACCAGGGTAGTGGGCTTGTGTGGTGATCCAGGCCTCTGGGTGGTCAAGTGGCTCTAGGAGGTCAGCTTGGAGTAGCTGGGAGGAGAGAAACGTCGGCGTAGGTACTTCAGGATGTACAGCGGCAGGCAGCTGACCAGAGTAATGACTGTCACCTTCCATACGAACGAGAGTGTGGTGATGAAGTAGACATCTGTAGAGAGGATGAGGGAAAACATGAATTGTTTCAGTGTGTGATTTGTCATGATAAATTATTCCAGAATAAGGGCTTTCACGAGTTAAAAAAAACTCTTAAAAAAGAATACATTATTAACACTGTTAATTCAATAAAGCTTTTATCTTTTTAATGAATTCTTTTTAACAACTAACTTTTTAAATAAAAATCTCCAGAAGGTTGTTAAATCTCTGATTGTTTGATTTAATATAAAAATGATTAGTAAATTACTAGATTCTAGACACTGTAACGACAGAGACAGCATTATCATCAATAAAAGTTCAAAATACTATTAAAACAGAGTATTACAGTTTAAAACTGAAATTAGACTGTGTGATAAATGAAGTGATAATAATTTGGGTTACATTTCCCAGACTTAAACCAAGTCATCAAAATCAGCTGTAAAAATACATGCTAGAAAATCTCCTCAACTGGATGTTGTATAAGCTACCAAACAAAGAAGGGACGACGCGTCAGCCTGGCTTGTGTCTGGAATTGGTGTCTAGACGTCTGCTTATGGCTGAAGTTTGCTCACAGCCCTCTCACTGAACGCTTCACTCCTACTCTTGTGTGGAAATTCCTGCTGAATAAGCGACCACGTTTATTTCTGAAACTTTTATACCCCACAGGCACAGCGAACACGTTTAAAATAGCATATGGGCCACAGTCAATCCAGAAGGCGCAGTGGTCTTGTTCTTACGCATTTCTACACCATCACAAACACACATGCACACAAACTCAAATATACTGGACCAGAAATGACACTCTGGGTTAATGAGGTAAAAAATGTTGATTGTGTGGCCGATGGAAACTTTCATCACACTGACAAGCAGTCAGGCTTCCCTGAATGACCCACCGCTCTTTATTTAATGTGGTCAGGTGCCACACACACAGCCGGTGCTGGCTCGTACTCTGAGCATTACCCAGCTCCAATGCCTCATAGACGCAACTCAATGGCCACTCTTGTTTTCGTACTGTGAACGCATGCCCAGGCTGGACACAGTCACTGCCGCCATCATGGATCCATCATCTACTCTATCCGTCTACACATGGATTCAGCAGCACATTCTTGGCTAAACGTGTCCAGACATAGCTTAAGACAAAATTAAGCTGTACTGTAGCTAGTGATGCTTCAGTGACCGCTCTCAATCATAATAAACATAGCTTAATCAGCGTCCAGCACACTGTATATATAAAAATGGGTTACCTTGAATGCCTAAGATATGTGTAATACAACCATGATATATGTCTCCTACAATGTAAATTATATTTATAATTGTGATTTAATAATTGTTTAGTCAAAACTCAAACTTGCTCAGATCAGTCAAGACATGTTTGGCGTCTGGAGCTACATAGTTGCTGTAGTAGTGATGAAAGCATCTAGCTACAAGTAAGCATGTTAGCATTAGTTATGAAAACTGCATATATAAATCATCATACACTTGCCATACAGAGTTGTAAACAGATAAGGAATATAAGCCCCCTTATACCAATTCCAAAAACTCTTCGGATCCTACATGAATCATTATGCAAATGACCTTCTTCTGGATTGTTAAAGTGTGTCAAGTTTGCAACTTGATGCAAAAAATGATGCTAACTATCGCTCGGATATGCAGTTTATTAACCATAACTAATATAATTTATCTCTAGAATATTGTCCCATGAAACAATGAAGGTTTTGGATGCCAAGAGGGCTATAATCTATAAAAACTCATTGGCAGGTAATATGACAAACACACAGACCTTGGCCAGAGTGCCTATCTAGCAGGAAATGAGCAAATGCTTCTGGCATTTCCCCCCATGTGGTGTCCACCAGTATGTCCAAGGCATGCCCGGGTAGTGTGGGATACTACTCGGCCTCCACACTCCCTGACACCACCTCAGTATGTGAAGCCACATTCCAGGCAGAGCGGACAGACAAGGGCTGAGGACGTGGGGACCGGGGCTTGGCAAGCTGCAGTGCTGACAGAGGGAAACAGTAAAGCGTTCGGGAAAGCCACTGCTGATGAACACATCACTGGGGAAAAGAGGAATGGAACGGAAGAATGCAAATGCATTCTTTCACCTGTGTACCTTACGAAACGGTGACGTCAAAATGTTTTAACTGCAAGGGGGGTGTTGCGATAACTACCACTGAAACCTTGACTGTTGTTCTGGCATGAAATACCATAAACTGTCATAAAAAAGGACAGAAAAACAACTAGGCTATGTATCAGGAGTGAATGAGACTTTAATTTTTGTCTAATAATAAAACTGTAAACCTTTAGATATGTTATTAAGAATAAGGTGTCCATTACTATTCACAGACCATTTTAAAGATGAAATTTTAAAGATAAAATGATTTTTTTGATACAAGAAGGAATAAAAATATATCGGAAATATCTTTTGCAGATAATCCATACGTTACAAAACACAATACATAGCTCAATCTTTGTTTTACTTTTTCTGTTAAATACAAGAATTGTATTAATTTGGTGTTATTTCAATAATATTAATAATAATAATAATAATAATAATAATAGTAATAATAAATAGTGTAGCTTAATATCCACAGCAAGCGCCCTATATCCCACCCCACCTCTGTTTTCAATATTCAGGGCAACTCCACTTCCAAAATCCACCTATAGGTGATTTAAGGTGTAAACAAAGAGGCTCAGAGCGGGTTTTGTATAAGTGTAAAGTGTTCATTTGTCACGCGTGAACACACCACAGCAACACAAAGCGCGAACAATGTGAAATTTGTCATCTGCATTCAACCCATTCACCAAGTGAAGCAGTGGGCACCAAACAACACAGCACCCGGGGAGCAGTGTGAGGGGACGGTACCTTGCTCAAGGGTACCTCAGTGGTCACAAGGGTAACCTCCTAACCACCAGACCACCAGCTGGCCCATGAGATTCTCCGTTCTGGAGAAACTCAGCAATTCAGAATTGTTCACAGTGGTGGATGGAACCAGACGTCCGCCTCTAAACCCTGCATGAAGTTAAAAAGTTAAAGTTGGAGGTTCCAGAATGGTAACTGTTGCACCATTAGTAAACACCTAGCAACACTATAGTAACCAACTAGCAACACCTCAGTAACCACCATAGTTTTTTTGAAGCCTTAATGAGATTGAAGTGCATTAGTTTGAGAGTGAAAGGCAGTTTTGCTGAACGGCAACTTTTTCCCTGTACTGTTTTAATCTCTGCCTGTCACAGCCACACACATACCTACGCCCCCTTATAGGGGAACTCCACTTCATTCCCAAAATTCCCCCCTAACGAAGTTGTAAACAGAGAGATTCAGAGTGAGGTTGGTGTGAGACGCGCATTCTGGAGAACCTCCGGGAGTCAGAATGGTTCGCAGTGGTGGTGAATGGAACCAGACATCCACTTCAAAAAGTTCCTTCACAGAAAGTTAAAAAACTAAAGCCTGAGGCAACAGAATGTAACTGTTTCATCATTAGTAACCACCTAGCATGACCATAGCAACCACCTAGAAACAACCATAAGTACCATAGTACCACAACCGTATTTAGCATTTTCTCGCAGAAATGCATTCTAGTCATTATCATGATATTACAAAAAGGTGAGATGCTTAAGAAATACAGATGATACTCTCTTCCAATTGCCTCTGACTTTTTGTTAATGGGCTGATGAATGATTGAAATCATTCATCAGCCCATTAACACTGGAATCATTCATTTGATTTATGTCAAATTCATTTATTGCCATTTATAAGATTTGATAACTTGTTTTTTTCCCTCATCTCTGTGAAACATTACACTATTGTACTCATTGTTAAAATGTTGAAAATACCATGAAATATTTTTTTCCAAGTCGTCCACCTTTGCGAAGCAGGAACAATTCAGATTTAAACTAAAATTAAAATAAAAATTGCTTTCAAACCCCATCCTTTATTAAAAGCAGTGTGTCATAATGAACTCAAACTTTTAGTGACCGTATACTTGTGTATTTAAACGCATCAGTGTGTTTTGTGTCCCTCACCTATAAACTCGTGTAAGAAAACGAGGGAGGCGATGTAGCAGGCGAGGCTGAGGAGCTCAGCCACTATCATGAGCCAGTGCCATGTCTGGATGGTCAGGGCCACCATCAGCAGCTCAGTCAGGATCAGTGAAGTGAATGAGATCGCCACAATGTGCACAAATTCTGACTCAAACAGCAGCAAAGCCCCGTACATGATGATGCTGCCTGCAGAACAACACACGTTAACAGGGTCAATCACAAACCACTGAATAACAAACAAAACTCAAACTCATGCAGTCAATTATCATCGTGTGAGACATTACACATGGCATTACAAAACTAATCCAAGTCTAAAGGTCCTAAAGGAGCTGGGAAAATTATTTAGAGGAAAGGGTTTAAACCTTTCACACCAGAAACAGGGTTCCTATTTGGTTCAATCACTGATATCTCTGCATTACAGTTAAAACAAACAACTTTTGTTACAGAAAAGAAGTCTGTGGGTTGTAGATTTTTTTTTTTGCTTCAGGAAGTGGAAGAGCATGATTTTCCATGTTTTTAGCTTTTTTCCCTCCCCTCTGAACTTCCTCCCCAAAAGTGTTATTGTGATCTGTAAAATCAGACACAAAAACACTTCCAGGGACTTTAATATGAAGGATGAGATGTGATACAAGGTAAGAGATAATAAGGTAACCAAAACAATCTATGAGCCAAAAATCAAAAAGCAAGAAAAGGAAGAATAACTTGTTTTTGAGTAAACATAGTAGAGAGATCAATTAAAGAGGGGAATTCCTTGGTAAATGAAAACTTGCTCAAAAGCAAAACTTGCAGGCAACTGTCTGTTAAAGCTAGAACAAACAAAACAAACACCAAACAAGCAGGAGGGAAGAAGAAACAGTAAGACGGGGGAGGAGAGGTTTTGGGTGTAGCTCTAGATCTGCCCAGCTACGCCTCGAAAGGGCACAAAAGGCAATAGTGGAAAACCACCTTAGGTTATTCAACGTTTGCAACCTCAGACACAAATAAACTCTTCAAGCAAACCAGGGAGGAAAACACGTGCGTGGGTTTTGTTTGGGTGAAAAAAAATTCACCATGCAAGCGTGTCCGTTCTGTAACATTGTCTCTCGTCTTGAAGATTCCTTGTTTTCTTAGCAAGCCTCCACACTGCCTTTGCAAACAAAGTCACACTTCATTCAGAAGCAGACGTAAATGGTGCACTCATTTGGAGAACTCAATTGTGTGTCGAGTGAAAGGTGCTAGTCATACTCCATGTAAAATATGGCACCGAACAATAAAATAAACGCAAAATCAGCTTACCTTGGTATATGCTTATCAAGACCCATATTAGAAAAGTTTTAAAGGACAGCGGTCGGCCCTGAAAATAATGAAAGGTTTGAGTTGGTACGTGATAAAAGTAAGCGCCTTTCTTTGGTAGTGTGACAAGCAAAACATAGCAAATACCTTCAGGAGGTCCTTGTAAAGTTCAGGATAGAGCATAGCCACTTCAGATTTCACATCCTTATCCAAAACCAGGGAGAAGACAGGGAACATGGTGTAGATCGTTGAATAGCTGCACACAGGATCATGTTTCAGGTGTCAAATCTTTAACTACCTTTAATCACAACACCACGTTTGACTGATTGTTTGTGCATGCTCGTAGTTTGAATCTTGTATTTATGAAGTGGCAACTTTTCAGGAAAAGGAAAAAAATATTCCTTTTCCTGAAAAGTTTTAAAGTTAAAGTAATGGCTATAATGAGAAGTCAGAACGGTTAGAGTGAAGTCAGAAACCGGAGTTCTTGTGCTTTCTTCTATCAACATATTATTAACTCCTTTTAATTGGAAAAAACACATTTGATAATGAGATAAGTACTTACATACTTAATGTATTACTTAATTTTTTTGTAAGTACTTATCTCATTATACACTGTATTTCATGTATGAGAGTTTCAGAGCATTTTAACGCAATTTTCAGTTATAAAACCTGTTTACTCCTGTGGTGACAAACTATGATAGTATTTTAAATTCCAAAATGCAGGGCTTTTCTGGAATGACTCACAGCTATAAATTCATTTTGTGCCCTATACTGCCTTAGAAACACTCAAACACACAAAACAGTGTCCTACGTGATGAATATCTCAACTCTAAAGCCTCATAATTTCAAGAGATACAAAGCGGCCTTTGGTGTTCATCAACTTCTGTACAGTCAGCACTGCTCAAACTGTGACTTTCTTCACTGTAACAATACTGCAGCTCAAATCAAATGTCAGCGTAGTATGTAGCACATAATTCGAATACCAATGAGATTTCAGCGAGTGCAGATGAGTCACCACGGCTCTGTGAAAATGCTACTCACCCGATGATGAGAAAGCCTTGATAGAGAGGGACTGATGCAAAGTAGAAAACGGAGGAGAAGACGGCCTGAAAAAAAACAAAACAAGAACGAATTCTTTACTACGTATATCATAAACTCAGTTCACCAACCATTTGTTTAGTAGTTATTATGCATTTACTACAATACAGTTACAGTGGGGCAAAAAAACATTTAGTCAGCCACCAATTGTGCAAGTTCTCCCACTTAAAAAGATGAGAGAGGCTGTAATTTTCATCATAGGTTAACCTCAACTATGACAGACAAAATGAGAAAAAAAAAAAAAGCAGAAAATCACATTGTCTGATTTTTAAAGAATGTATTTGCAAATTATGGTGGAAAATAAGTATTTGGTCAATAACAAAAGTTCATCTCAATACTTTGTTATATACCCTTCGTTGGCAATGACGGGTCAAACGTTTTCTGTAAGTCTTTTCACACACTGTTGCTGGTATTTTGGCCCATTCCTCCATGCAGATCTCCTCTAGAGCAGTGATGTTTTGTCGCTCAGCAACATGGACTTTCAACTCCCTCCAAAGCTTCCTGTCTTCAAGAATCGCCTGAAGACCCACGTCTTCAAGGAGTACCTTGATGACTAACCATGTCTCCCAATTCGCCTTCCCAAACATAAATAAATAAATAAATAAAAATCTAATTTTAACCTCTGACTTAACCTCTGACTTTCTTTGACAGGTGTTGTTTAGGTATCGTTTGAAAGGTGTTTAAGTGTACTGAGCGTGCAGTAACTTGGTTGAATAGTAAATCTTGACTTAAGTTTAGCTGTACAGGTTTAAGAAACAGATGTGGACTACTTGAGCACTGATGTACGTCGCTCTGGATAATGCCGTAAATGTAAATGTAACTGATCTGCTGACCTAAGAGAATGTGAAGAAGCGTACGGCCGAAGCAGACCAGACAGATACTGTGGGGCAAGGCCATGAAGACAATTAAAAACAAAAAGAAACATTTTAAAATCAACTCTAAAACTGGAAGCCAGTGAAGTGATGCCAGAACTGGAATTATGTGCTCACATTTTTTCGTACCAGTTAGAAGTGGAGCAGCGGCATTCTGCACCAATGAGCAAGTGATGCTTGACTTAACCCAGAATAAAGTACATTGCAGTAGTCCAAACGAGTTGTAATAAAAGCATGGATTAAAATCTTGAAGTGATGCAAAAAAATGAATGGTTTAGCTTTCGTAAGTCGTCTCAGTTGAAAAAAGCTAGACTCAAACACTGAGCTAACCTGTGCATCAAATTTGAGACTATTATCAAGCCTTACACCAAGGTTTGTTGCAACAGGTGTCACATGATGACTTAACAAGCCCAAGTCAACAGGTTGTCGCGGCAAAAGCTTGACCTTAGGTGAGAGAAGCACTCAAAAAGTACAAACGACTGTATTTTGCTATAATAATCAGAAGTCAGTTTATTAC
>JBBJLS010000134.1:7175378-7206205 GCA_037577275.1 Bryconaethiops microstoma | reverse complement strand
AGTGGTGGTGCTGAAGGTAGGATTCGAACCCATGACCTCTTGATCCAGAGGCAAGTGTCCTACCCACTAGGCCACCATCACCCCCTATATTTATGTTACAAAATTAGTAATTATATATTTCTTAATAATTCCGAAGTAAAATGCGTTAAAAAAAAAATTGCCATGAAAAAAGCAAAAAAATAAATAAATAAAAATGCGGAGAATATTTGCAGGTTCCGCAATATTGTGGAGATTTCCGCATAAAACTATCAGTTAGGTTCTCAGAAAAAATCTGCGACTCCTGATCCGTGTAAAACCGAGGGGTTACTGTATACACACACACACACACACACACACATATATATATATATATATGGTGTTACAGTGACAGCTGAAAGCAAAGTGTTCTGTGATGTCTGTAGCCAGTCTGTAGTTTTGAGGTATTTCCTAGCACATCTGACAAAAAAGAAACTAACCAGTCACCTGAGTCTGTACCTAATGACACAACATGGCCATGGAAAACAGACTTATATAAAATAATGTCTTCATAGTACTCATAATCACATTAACTTTTTGTATTCATAACCACATCCCACAATGACTTTCTATATTCATTTCCACTTCACACAAGACTTTGCCCCTCTTTTTAAATACTTTGGTTGTGTAGTTTCTATCACTAGGAACTATCATTTCAAATTAAACAACTCAAACAACTCATAACTGTTTACATCTTAACAATTTTAATTAGGTAAATGCTCACCATTAATTACCTGATTATTTCCATTAGGTGTGTATGGAGCAGGGGAAACTCTAAATTGTACATTGGTCCCCAAGGATCATTTAGTTTAAATTCACAGGCTTTCCACTATTTTGTAACTTTTATTATACATGCCTGTGCTGTCTATCCTCAAAGATCCTGTATCCCTAAGGCTCGCAAAAAACCTTTTGCTCCATGTTAATAAATATGAACAAATTACTCTCATTTCATTAAAATAATTCATGTTTACTTTTTACAAAGGTACTATGACTTCCAAACACTTGCCCTTTAGTGCAAAGGTCTTTGGGGACTCCAAGACGGTCCATATTTTAACTTAATCCCAGCAAATAGGAAAGGACCACAAATGTGGACAATCTGTGGGGCCCTGAGGGCCATTTAAAAAAAAAAAACAAAAAAAACAGCGCAGTAGCGTATGTAAAAAGGCTATAATAAGATTAGAATCTAAAAATACATGTAAGAATAGTTTGGAGGTGACCCAGTGCACTCCTTTGGGCCAAGAGAACTACAGACTTGGAGGGAAAAACACAGTCCCACGTTAACCACGCCAATTTAACCTAGGGTTATGCCATGTTAGTCATGAGTGAGTCAATAACAATTAACCAGCTCATAATGTCTCATTTTCGGCCTCTGGAAAGAGTGCTTGGCCTGCCACAAGTGGGTCAAAACCTGTCTCTGTACTGTTTGAAGTTCTTTTAGACTCAATATCGTAAAACTGTTTAGAGTCTAGAGCAAATTTCAAAACCCTCTACCACCTACACTCATGCCTTGTTTTATTTTTCAATAATACAACACTTTCTACATTCTCAGACATAACAGATGAACTTCCCAGGAGAAATAAACTCAGATGCAGGTTAAAACACATAACGTGCAATTCTGTGGATTTGTACTTCCACTAGAAATGTAAGAAAAGTGAAAAGTCAGTACAGACGAACAAGTGTGTGTGGACTATAATGGGGTGACAGTATGGACAGATGGAGAGGTTATTCCGGAAGCGTGCGACAGTGTGTGTGTGTGTGTGTGTGACAGGGATGCAGCGGCTCTTACTTTGCCCTCCACTCCCACGCCACAGTCGGCTTCCTGGATCATGCTGACATCATTTCCTCCGTCCCCTGAAGGAGAGCAGGGTTAGTGGCATGTCAATCGAAGCTGCGATCATGATGAATGGTCAGTCCTGCTCAGATCACTTGTAGCTTTTTCTGAATGTTCTTTCAGAAAAAAGACTTTAAAGCACACAGAGTTAAAATCCACAAGTGACATGGCTTTGTATATATTTGATCTTTTCTTTTGCTCTACTGAACACCAGTGAATATTATCTATACATTTTGTGTTTTTATTACACTGTCTCATTCACTAATTACTTAAAAGGCCAAAACTCAAGATTAACCTCAAGCAGTATCTCAAGTCTTGCATCAAGTCTTACATCAGAACTGGAATATTTTTCTTCTCATTCTCACTCATAAACACAACAGCATACAAAAAGAATAGAGAGTGCCCATCATCAAGAGTCTGCTAGCAATACCAAGGATCATCACAACTTCACTTCTGAGTGATAAGATTGGCTGTATGTTAGGGCTACTACCTTATCTATCGGAAGCGTCACTTTACCTGGCTCTGAGTGATTTATGTGCTTATTGTTTGTGTAAAGTCACCCATTCAAACAGGTTAACGCTTCATAATCATTGCATCCACATGCCTACCCTACATGCCTGCATTTAACTCCATCCTCTTTGCATGTAATAATTCTCTGCACCATGGAAATAAGCTTACTTTTGTTTTTGCACATTTTTTAGCAGCAGTGCGTTTTTTTTCCCCCTACATTACTAGCACCTGGCAGGCACTTCCCAGATTCCACCATGTTTCCTTAGCCACACAGATGGACATGAGCTAAGACTAATGTGGCATTGGGGAGTGTCTTATAAAATGACTGACAGAAGGGTAGTGTGCACACAAACCTTCTGCTGCATGTTTGGAAAACATCGAAGGCACATACTACTCTTGCGCTGATAACGTGCTAAAACATGATTTATCTACCTATTTTCCAGGTTCTTTGCACTAGTAAGAAAAAAAAAAAGAAGAAAAGAATGAAGTTCTATAACATTAAATCTTTCTTTTTTGCTTGCCTATTCTGCATTGCTCCTGAATATGCTCCTTCAAAATATGAAGTAATGCAATATGTATCATTGTTCTACTAAGCCTTATTATTTTTTTTTAAATTTACATTAAAAAAAAAAAGGATTCAGATCCATAACCCTAAAAGCAGCCAGCAACTGTCCTGGTTATTGCTTACTTTGTGAAAATGGCCTTGTCTCATGCACGCATGTGTACTCACCGACAGCACAGGTGAGTTTTCCTGTGCGTTCCTGCAGCAGCCGGACGATCTGAGCTTTCTGAGTGGGCGCGCAGCGGCAGCACACCACAGCCGGACACTGGCATGCCAGCTCCATGAACTCGTATTCGTAAAACTTGAGACACACCTGCAGGACAGCACTGCTTAGAGATCTCACTGACAGCGAAGGGCATAATCTTTACTATATTGGAAAACAGGGAAAGGGATCATGCACACAAGTTCTATTTGTCTGGTACTGTTAAAAAAAAAAAATATGACACTGACAACTGCTAATCATATTTGACTTATAATTATCAATCATAATCAGGGAAGCTATGATTAACTGTTTAAAAGTATTTGAGTTCACGTAATTTTAGACCATTTATATTTATAGCTTTACTGGTTACTAAAGTAACCAGGCCCATTACTCATGATAAAATCATGACAAATATCTTATTGCTTTAGTAAAAGTGTTCCCTACATTGGGCACTACACAGGCATTGGGCTCTTGTAATATGTCTGACAAATATCCATTTGGATTCCGGCCCCTGTGCAAAATACTGAAAACATTGCTTGGGTGTAGAAGCAAAGCAATGAATAACTTAAACACTCCAATGACCAAGAAGCTTTTGGGATTTAACTTGTATTACTGAATTCTGTATAATTTAGTAATCCAGAATTCGGTGGCCGTGAGGTGGTCATAGGTGTACGTATGTTGAGTCTTTTACCACAGCTTCAAACATGGCTTAGCCAATTTTAGTTTTCATTTTATATCGGAATTTATCAGCTACTTCAAATCAGGATCGTAGCGTTCCCTCTTACTGATCATTATAGAACTGTACTGTATTTAAAGAAGCTTTTAATCAAAATAAATTAATAACGTAAGATGGTTGCAACATTTATTTGCTTAACTTGTACATTATGTGTCTGTTCATATAAAAATATAAGATGAAAATATTGCACAGATATTCTTTGGACAAAATGAAAACAACATATGCTTGCTCTTGGCATATCTCTAAGATCTGTCAGCTTGGTACATATATTTATCACATGGCCAATAAGACAACTGATTAGAACTGAAAGTTGTTTCACATTATGACTGGTTGTGGCAAGCAGATGAATGCAGGGGTTTAGTGGTGAGGCTTACCTCAAGAGAGTCTCCTGATATCACTAAAGCACAGTCGTGCTTCCGCCTGAAAGCGTTGAGCTCGAGGTGGGCCTCGCTCCGCGTGGTCACCTGCAACATAGTGAAGAGTACGCCGTCAGGCACTCACAAAGACACCGATACATATGCTTACCCTTCAGTGTAAACAGACACAGCCCGCACAGACATGTAGATAATCATCTCACCCAAATAAACTAGAGAGCTAAACCACACCAATAAGAGGAGAGCACAGCTGCTTACTTCAACTGTCAGCTGTGTTACAGGCCATGGCCCAAGCCATCTGCTTAACTGTCACGAGCTCCAGTACAGCTACTCTCGGGTTGAAAAGAGTTTCATAAAGGAAGTGCAGTTTTAGGTCTCCCGTCTTAAATGAGTGTTTAAAGTAAACCGAATTGATAATACACTGAGGGAAGGCTGAAGGCAACTTTCAATTTTGAAACTAAGCTTGCAAATTGTATTATTTTAAGAGATAACAGACAGTAATACGTATATTTAACTAGAGTAAAAAAAAAAAATCTTGAAATTATTTGACCATGATTCACTGAATTATTATGTATAGCTCATTTTGTGTCGTTCAATTATGGTTCATACCATGTGTCATATTTGCTCAAATCTGACACGAAAGAAAAATTTGCACATTTCATTTTTGCTATTTGAGATATTTATAAGAGTGCATTTATTACTTGTGCATCATTTTCATCATCTGAACTCTGAACATGAAAGTTACATGATTTCCACAGAACAAATGGAGTTTCCAGTTTTCATCACCAATGTCTATTGTGAGCAACGGCAACTTTGTTGTTGCTATTGTTAGTTTACTGGTTGTTGATTTATCAATAGGTCTCCAATGAATATGCATTGTTTAGCACAGTCTGCTGAAGACATTGAAGGGATTTGTTTAAAATGTAATATAATAGCTGTAATTGAAAGAGATGGCAACAATTACGCATTCTATCACAGCAACATATAGGACAAAGGGGCGGAATTCAGCCTAGTTCCAACAACTGCAGGAAAATGTTAACATCGTTTCAAAACAATTAATTTCAAAACTTTGACAGACTTAGTATTACCATTAACAGAAGTGTTTGTAGCAGTAGGGAATAACTGATTCTTAACTGGTTTCAAAACTCTTGTGTTTTGCACCTGTTCCACCTGAACATTCAGATGCTCCTGAAGGGTTAATGAACTGAATCAGGTGTTGGAAAACCAGGTGAAGGAAAAGCACATTACCGCAAACCAGTGGGGTATTGTGGTTATATTTTAGCCCTTGTAATATGAATGTATTTTAATCAGATTTTTTTTTTCATTACTACTTGCTTCCATACTGCACTGAGAGTAGTGGATAAGAACATCTTTCCGAATACAGTGCAAAGGCACATGCACAAATTGTTTTAAAGGCACAAATTGTTTTAAAGATTAAAAAAAGCAAAAAAATCTCTTGAGGGCTGGATTCACATTCTATTAAATAAATCTGTCTTCAGCGCTTGGCCAAGGGAGGATGTTTTCTAATCACTGGACATACACACTTCAGCCATCCATCTGTCACCCTCCAAAACATTTTGACTCTAATCCAGATGTCATTTGTTGTCCAGGAGGAAGTGGCTCCAGATGCTGGGTCTCTTGGGCGCCCCGACCCTCTGGGAGTGGTGCAATTGTTTTCAAGCCGTGCCAGGCATTGTCTTCTTTTTCCAGGAACCGCCGTGCTGCCGTAGGCAGGCCGTAACCTTCCTAAGGGCCGATCCTCCTTCCGCTTTGGCCACCTGCCATAGGGGAAGTCCAGCACAGTCACTTGTGCAGGTATGGCGGTTGAGTGCTGCAAGAGAACGTAGCAGCAGTCTGTTCGACTGCCCTAATGGAACACCTCAGTTTCCTTTCATGTTTTTGGGACCATCATGATGTGATTCCAAAGGCTCTCAGAAAATTTCTGATTCACGCATGGTTGCCATGGACAACCTTTGTGAAGATGTGTGCAGAATTAGCTATAAACCTGTTTCCTAAAAAGGTGGGACGTTGTGTAAAATGTAAATAAAAACAGAATATGATTAGAAAATCATGCAAACCCTATATTTAACTGTAAACAGAACAAAGACAACATATTAAATGTTAAAACTGAGAAATTGTTTTGTTTTATGCCAGCAACATGTTTCAAAAAAGTTGGGACAGGTTATCAAAAGATTTGAAAAATTTTAAATGTATTTAAAAAAAATTTTTAAAAAAAGACCTGGTGGAACATTTCTGCTTTTATGTTAAATGGTAAAAGGTCAGTAACATAACTGGGTATAAAAAGAAGATTCGAGAGAGGCAGAGTCTTACAGAAGTATAGATGGTGAGGTGGGAAATAGTGCAACAATTTATTTATAGAACAACATTCCTTAATACTCCAGTAAAACTGCCACGTATTTGGTTATTTCATCATCTATGGTACATTAATAGATTTCAGTAAAGAATTTAGAGTATCCAGAGAAATATGTGTACACAAGAGACAAGGCCAAAAACTAATATTTCATAGCTGTGATCTGTTTATGTTTACATTTATGGCAAGAGTAAACCATATATAAACATGATCCAAAAATGCTGCCACCTTTTCTGGCCATTGCTCATTTAAGATTAACTGAGACCAAGGCTAACTGAGACAAAAGCCAGTATCTGTGTCAGTATGGGGTGTGCTTTTGTGCAAATGAAATGGGTTGATTGCACATCTGTAAAGGCCAGCATTAATACTGAACAATATATACAGGTTTTGGAGCAACGTATACTGCCATCCATGATGACGCCTCATTTATTTCAGAAAGATGATGCCAAACTGTATTCTGCTCATATTACAACAGTATGGTGCTGTAGTAGAAAAATCCAGGTGCTAAACTTGCCTGCCCGCAGTCCAGTTGTGTCACCTAATCGAAAACATCGGGTGCATCATGAAAAAAAAAATGTGACAGAGGAGACTCCCAAATTTTGAGCAGCTGAAATCCTAAATCAGGCAAGAATGGGGCAACATTTCACTGTCAAAGCTTCAGCAACTGGTCTCAGTTCCCAAACATTTACTGAGTGTTGAAAGACGAGGTGATACTACATAGTGGTAAACATCCCACTTTCCCAACATTTAATGTGTTGTCTTTGTACTTTTGTATATTTCAGTTGAATATAGAGTTTACATGATAACCCCATTCTCATTTTATTTTACAAAGTCTCTTTTTTTGGAAACAAGGCTGTGCCATAAAGTGTTCTAAAAGAATGCATTGAAAACATTTACCGGCCGAAAGACATGTATGTCCTGATTACGGGTCACCAAGTGGGCATTCTTGGCAGTGCAGGTTGCTGTCTCCAGTTTGTCCCCTGTTAGCATCCATACCTTTCCAGAGAGAAAAGAGGTTTGTCTAACTCTGTCATTACAGAGACTTGCATCAGCTGCATCAGTAACAATCCAAACATTTGGTTTATTAAAGGAATACAGTGGTTTTCAATCTAATCTTTATGCGTGTTGTACACTGTCATGAATTCTTGAAACATATTTGTAACTTAAGCAATACATCTACATAATTTGCTTGTTCAGAAATGGGAGTAGATTTTCTGAGGAAAGAATTTGTAGTAATACCCGACTACTGTAGTGTGATGTGGGTGTAGTTTCTTGATATGCATTAGGAAAGTAACCAGAAATGCTTTCTACTGTACTGTTCTGGTGTCTAAAGCTATGGTGAGACATTCTGTTTCATTCTAAGACCTCTATTAATAAAACAGAATGATGATATCTTTGGATTCTTATTATATAGTCAAGTATTTCAAGTGTTTATATTACATAACGGATAAACATATTCCATCTACCATAATGTAAGTTTTGATGTTTTTGTTAACATTATCGTCCATGGTAAAGTTGGAAAACACTGTAATATCCCTATATGTTCTTTTCCATGCTGTTTTTACTGAATCCTTCTTCGATAGTAAGTTCAAAAAGCTGTGTCATTGCAAACTCACTTTAATGCCAGCATTACGCAGAATCTCCAGCGTAGGCCTGACATCAGCCTGCAACTGGTCCTCCACCCCTGTCAGACACAACAACTCCATCTCCATCTCCAGACTCTCAATGACCGTGGCAACCTTCAAAGAGCGGTCGTGCACGCTTAGCTTAGCCTGGACATAGCGAGCCTGCAGGAGACAAACCATTCAGACATTCCTGATTACAAGACAATAAATAACCTCAAACTCATTTCTGGGTATTTGCCAAACCACTATAAAATGCCTCCAATAAATGTTTCAACTGGCCCAGCGCAAACTAGAATCCAGGGAGAAATTTGTGTGGTTACGTGTTTGAAGAATACAGAAAATAATACAAAAGAGCACACAACAATATTTTACAATAAATGACACACTTTTAAACTAGGCAGATAATTAACTTTCAATGGCAAAATCTCGCAGCACTTCATAATATTATTGTAGTAACAGCCAAAGGTGAAAGTTAAAACATTATAGTTGATAACTCTCGTTTAATGCATTTGTTGGAAACGATAGCAGTGTTTCTGCTGGTAAAATATCTGTGGTGGCTCACCATGCTGAAACTATTCCTGCCAAAAAAAGAAAACAACAAAGAAAACAAACCCCCACACAAACCCCCTCCCACAAATGTACAAAAACAAAATTGCTTGCCCACTGCCACAGCAAACCTGATCCACAAGAAACACTGAACAGTGATCCAAACTAGACATCCAGGCATGTCCCTGCAGTCATGCTCAAATGACTGGGTTTTGTGTTTCAGAAATCTAATTTTATGATTTCTTTTGATGCATCAGGCACAATTAAAATGTATTTACTTGAGCCAAATGTATATGTACAGTATATAAACAGTGCACTATAGAATCAATACATTTTTATCAAATCAAATAAAAACTTTATTTTTATGCCTCTGGTATATGGGAGGGTCCTACATAAGACTATAACAGCAAAGGATACAACAATATACAAAGTAATCATTAATATGGCGCATGTAAGACATTACAGCTGTTTGGAGAACCATTATTTTTTTGGTGTTGATAAAAGAAGCAGCATCGTGGCTCACAAAGGGAAAACATCTCATACAAAGCACTTTTAAAGAACATTAAATAAATATTGAAATATTTATTCACAACAGTTCTGTCATGATTACCCAGATTAACGTGATCAATTAGTCAGTTAATCAGCAATGATTAGTTGGCAATTTGCATGATAATACATATTTCAAATGATCTTACTTGTCTCTCTGACAACAAACCTCATTTAGACAACAGGAGATATATATATATATATATATATATATATATATGTTTTTATTAAGTGTGATGTCTTTTTGAAGCTTTCCTTGTTTATTTATTACATATATTTAAACCTTAAGGGCTGTTTAAACCACAGTGACAGTAACCTGAAGAAGTCCAGTATGGTCCAATGAGTATCACTAAACAGATGACAATGCTATGATGTAGCATGCACGTCTGCGAGACGTCTGAATTCAGAGCTATACAGTAAACTATCCCACAACACTTAGCAGACCAGGCTGGGTTTTTAAAAAAAAGTTGGATACAATCTAAAAATGTGCCCACAAATACTCCTATAAATTAAGCAATGTCCAGTGCCATAATATGTAGCTGGCAAACACAAAATTGCAGCTTGGAGGGCGCAGCCCTCAACCAGTGAATGAGATAAAGCCAACACAATGTGCATATGAGTCACACAGGAACACACTCTCACTTGGTGAGTCACACACACTCTGAGTCATCACCGCCCACCAGTGCACACACAATTACACACTGCTGCACTGAGAAAAGGGCTACAGCAAGAAGAAACAGTCTTGTGTGTGAGTGTTTGTGTGTGTGGGTGGGTGTCTCTTGGTGTGTGTGTGCCTGTGTGTGTGTGTGTGTACACACATATTCATAGACTGGGTAACCAATACTCTGACATTCTGTGGCAACCCCTGTGGAAAACTTCTTGCTGAATTTCTTGTTTTAACACTATTATTGATGTTGGATGGTTCCTCAGCAACTAGTGTGGATATCTAAAACTAATTCGGCACCTGGACATTTTGGCTATGGGAGCTACAAACAAGCAGGGCACATCCGTTCCACTGTAAACACTGAGAAAACAAGAGAACACAGGTTCTGGGCTTTTTCCTTTCAAGATTCTCAGTATGTGGTCCTGTTTCTGTGTACATAACTCTCAACAGAGGGCTTCCAAAGTTTGAACATACATCACAAACCCTGTGTCTTGCTGACGACTTTACCACATGCCGTGTTGTATGGCTTCTTCTGCAAAATGACATGAAGGTCAGTGGAGCTGTGCGTTATTTGAGAGTCAAATGATTTTCAGTCGGCTGCATCTTCCTGCTGGATTCAACGGCCTGTGAAATTCCCTTTGTTCACCATAAAGAAACGATAAATCTCACCATGCACTCCTGGTGTCCTACCTCTAATAACGTATAATGGTGATGGTAACCCTCCATAAATAGCTCCTAATAGCTCTGTCCCAGATGTCATGTATTTCATGTACTTACAAGTAAAGCAAGATTACACCTTGAACTACACTTTCTGATGTCTTCTACAGTACTAGTCAGAGGTCAGACACTTCTGATTGTTCTGTATGTTCTTCATAATTAGCCGTTCTGACCTAAAGCCACCCCAGGTGGCTCCTTATGAAGCTGCTTTAGTGAACGGCAAGTATGTAAATCCGTATAAAGCAAAAGAAGACGATTTTTAAGGGTCTGGGTAATGGATAATTTCACGTTATTTCATAGGGTTGGTACCTGCAATATTATTCTAAGTGAAATAGTCAGGCCAAACCTTTGAGTGGTTCTGTAAGTGCATAAGCTCTTGTCCTTATAGTTACAGGTTTCATGTATAACAAATTACTGAGATCTCACCTCAAAGTCTTGGTACTGCTCCTCTGTCAGGGACTTCTTGGCCACCACCAACACTCGCAATCCCTCACGGGCCATGTTTCCACACTGAGAGACACAACATAAAGTCACTCTGTAGCATCACAAGATGTAAATTCCATTTTTTGGAAATATTTTATCATATCTGTAGTTATGTGAAACTAGAGAAAATACCTCTTCTTCAAGCCAGTCATTATACTGAACTATACCAGCCATCACAACATCAGCGCCCTTCATGTAAAAGGTAATCTCTCCAGTGGATTCATCCTAGAATGTAAAACAAGAACATGTGTTTATGATATCAAAATGTCAGTACCATTTTATCTGAAAGCTACCTACATCGAGATATAACAAGATATAATAGTGTCAGGAAGCATCATGGCCAGTTAAGAACACCACTAATCAGTTTTATGAAAGATTTGTATGCCCTCGAATTAATCATCAAACATACTGGTACAAGCTGTTCATAAAGACTCACACTAAATATACAACACTTATGCATGTCTCACGATGCCAGTATGTAGGGATCCTTCAAAAAAAAAATGTTATCATGTCTATATCAAAAATGAATTAGCTTCTTCCGTACCTAGAACATGGTAACAAAACTGAAATCTGGTACCTGTCATCTAAGTCCACCGAACACATGTATATTGTGTACTGTCCATTCATTATTTCATATTTGTTCACGAAAATATTGACCGTACGATGCCTTTTATAACTCTTTAATGACTACAAGTGAAGATTTTACATAGACTTTTAGATTTTACATGAGAACCACTTGTATTTGTAAACAGGTTTAACCAACTCATTACAGTATAACAGTCATTTTAATGAATAATATTACTATAAAAGCAGAATTGCTTTACAAACAACTTCATGAACCAAGGTACTTCCAAGTTATCTTGTTTTTCACTCGGCAGTAAAAATGATTTATTTTGGGCGTCTTCGAGAGTCCTTGAAGGTGTCTGAAAGGATATGAAAAGGAAGCCCACATTAATTACTAGTTTCCTGAAGTACACTAATACAGGCTCCAGTCCAAGCCAACAACAATAGTCAGCTTTTTTCTCTTGGATAGAGTTAGTCATCAGGTTCAGAGGAGGGGAACAGCTTTCCCAGATGAGCACGTCTAGATTGTGAGAAACTGTGTGGGGTGCTCCTTGCGTGGAAGTTTGCAAAGGAATAAGATAGATATCTCCAAAATTCTGTTACGGAGTTGTAAAAAATAAACAGACTAATAAAGCTTCATTACTTTGAAAGCTGTAATATTTACAAGTAGTGAAATGGCAGAGTGTGAAAGACGATATTCACCCGCACTATGATTCCCATGCGCTTGCTCTCATAAGTGAAAGGGAAAATCTGCAGGATGGTGAAATTGAGGATTTGTCCACTAGGGGTCCTCAGCTGCATGGAAGACTGATCTCTTCCCACCAGGGTTAGACCCACACTCTCTGTCCACTGCACCAGAGACACCTAGCCCATGAAAGAGAAAGAGGGAAGACAAAGAGTAAACATCTTACTTACTGCATGTTGTCACCAGTCAATTAAGAACTAAACATTCTAACAAGATTCAAACAGCAAGCATTGCTAGCATTTAGTTTAGGGAAACTGCCATCATGGAACTACGGCAGCGGCAAATCCAACCACCCAGCAAGACTTTAGAAAAATATACAAATAATTAAATGTGTATTATAGTGCTTATGAATATGGTGATTCAGGTGCAACTACGAAAAGTTAAACAGACAAAAATACATACAGATAACTTCAGTATCGTTCAAAACTTTGCAATGACTTGCCACATTCAGAGTTTTCTATTTTGTATAAATGCTAATAATTTATACAATTATTTAATTAAATATTACAACCTGTTCGCTAAAAGACATTTTAAGATGTTTTATTCAATACTACAAGAACTCTACGAACAATTAAGTTATAAAATGGTCTTAAATAAAAGACAAAATATGAAATTCCTGAACTAACAATGATAATAAAAATAATGGTAAAAAATTATAATAATAAGACCACAAGAAATGGAGATCTCAAACTGCCCAAAGAATCTGGTGTGCAGAGCTAAACTGCAAGATAAACAAACGTTTATCAATGGAAATATGGTTAAACAGAAGTGGTAGATGTATTTATTATATCCTCCTGAGACCCAGCCCATTCATTTATGTCCTTTATAATGGACATTTTGTTCACCTGTATCTTCCTTAAGTATTTGGAGTTACCCCATCAAGCCCTATAGTATTCTATAGAGGACATCCTGGGCTTTCCAGTGATGTGATGGGTTTGCATGCTGGGAACAAGGACTGCAATGGCAAGACATACATGAGGTGCACCAAATGCAAGATGTTTCTCTGCATAACCAAAAGAAAACATGCTTTCAAGATTATCACAGCTAAAATATCCAGAGGAAGAAGAAATGCAGAACTACTTACGTTCTATGACTTATAATTCACTGTTGGACTAAATACATGTTTTGTTGTCCTTGCAAGCAACAAAAGAGTGATACAAAATTGTATTGTTTTGATCAAATTAAATGTGCTCATTTCAATCACTCTAAAGATATAATCCGATTATTTTTTTCATTTTCTAAATTCAGTTCTATTTTCACATGGAAATCGTCCTGTTGTCCTCTACAGTGGACATGCTGGGAAATTAAAATTAAAATTAAAAAGGTGATTTTTTTAAGGCCCAAATAGATAGGAAATCACACAAAAGGAAACTGTAAGACACTTTTTTTCTTTGGTTCTCAGGAGGATATCTGCTTTTATTGTTGTCAAATAATTTGGTTATCAAATTTATCAAATAACATTTGAATATCTGCTGCAGTCACAGTCTGGACACATTTATGGCTTCCTGGTGTCCTTGTGGAATTGCACAGCGCTAACAAATTACAGTATTTTTATACACTAGCTTGCAACCAAATTGGTTTTATATAATTGAAAACAGTGACTCAACTTTTGAACAGCATTACCAGGGTTATATTAAAAAAAAAACAGTTACATCATCACTTTCATCAATCAGTGTACGAAACAGACACCAAACCAAAATCTCACTTTCCTAATTAAATTTAAACTAAAAGGTTATCAACCAAGACCTGCAAAATGATCTGCACTAAACTTTCTTTGCATTTGGCACATGAAGATAAGGCAAACCAGATGATATCCATTAGTGTAATGCTCAAAGGGGAGGTGGGCATTTCTGGGAGGCAGAAGTTATTGCCCAATAACTTCCAGACAAGAAGTTAGAGAGAGATCAAAAACCCTATTTCTTATGCCCTTTGCAAGTAGCTGCTAATGACATATCTCACAGCATCCAGATGGGCAGAGAGAGGCCAAAAGTAAACGGGCTCTAATGCTGGACTAAAACCATCACAGTCAACAAATGAGCCATGTCCCTGCTGCACTCTTATACATGGCTAGTTCAGATTTTATTGTTTTATTAGACAAAACCCTAGTACTGTTATGATCATGTGATTCTGTTATGTACGAAAATGCATCCGTGAATCAATACAGTGACAAAGTATGATTTACATTAAATATGTATTTACTTGTATTACCTTGTAAATGCCCACAGAAAGTCCCATCTGGGACAGTGAGGTGGTAGTTTTACGCTCAGTAAAACTACACAGTGATTTTGCAGACTTCTTTAACGTCAGTATTGTTTCAGTATTGCTAAGGCCAGTACATGATGATGATTAACAAAGTATTAATTGCACCAATTTGAAGGTTGCGGGCTTCGATTTTGGTCAAATGACGTCCTAGCCTGTAGCAGTGCTTTATCATTTTCTCTTGGCAAGAAGTCCCATGTGTAGTCTTAAACTATGTACACCTTAAGCTATGCAGTGTCTGGAAGCACAGTAAGCTCTTAACGACATCTGTAGAACTCCAGATTGGCCTCCATAGCCTGAAAAATGTCTAACTTTATGACAGAAGACTGTGAGGAACGCAGTCACAAATACACCTATGGGTGTAAGTATGTATGTTTAGTCACTGTCTCGCTGCATGGAGCACACACTAAGTCAAAAGGCATTTAAGGTTAAGGCTGCCACCGCAAACAGCCGCTGGTATTAGTAGTGAGTGTGTCCGCGTAGGCCTGGCGGGGACCATCTGCGTCACTGCCAAACCACACTCCACTGCTGACCTTGAACTAATCCCAATGCCCAGAAATGATCATATGAACAGGAGTGCGTATGCTGAACAAATCAGGACACAAAACCACAGATGATTATTTTTAGTTTGAGAAAATGTTAATAGGTTAATCTATTTCGCAGATTTCGTTCATGGACGAGGCTCAGGATACACTAAGGAAACACAAGAACAAGAACATGTGGAAAAAAAGCATGGAAGACAGCATTTAACTAAATGACATGAGCACACGCTGCATATTGCACAATGAAAAGCGACACAGCCTACGTCTTTTCAGGTATGACACACAAACTAAGTATTTCTCCGAATCATCCCACCATTTTCTGTCGAATCAAGAAACAGAGAAAATCTTACTGAATGATTTAAACTGGGATCAATAACTATAGCAACAAAGAACTCAGAGCTAAATCAGTAACAGGCAGAACAGTCTCCATAGCCTTCAACGTCTAAAATCTCTGATTTCGGTGTATTTTTCAAAGACTCCCTGGCCTTTCAAATAGTGAATGTTTTCAGACTATCTACCTTTTGCATTATCAAAGCCATTAGCCTGAATCACAAAGACAAAACATAGATTAAAAACACTCCTTATTAGAAGGAACTTTGATATTTGATCAGTGGTATGAATCAATGGAGCAGTAACCTCAAAACAACCACAGAGGACAAACAGATGTGCTATAATCCGTTTCTGTCCTTTTTCTTTCAGTTACAGTGCTGATTCCGTCCCTTGTTAACACAGTTTTAGCAACTTATTAAACTTTATTTTGAACTTTTACTACTGAACTTAATTTGTACTCGTACAAACTTGTACTTGTTACTAATAAAAATTAATTACAAAGAGCAGTAAAGGTCTTTGTAATTAAAGTCCAGCAGTAAAGGTTTGATATTTCTAGGACTGGGAGAGGACGATAAGCAGTTCTAAGAGAACTGACAAATGACAACAAAATTACTGATGAATATCATTTCTTAAAAACCATGGTAGTTTGCAGATTCATATGCTGTATATCTAGGACAATTTCCCATTGTGTCAGAGAGGTCGACAAATCTCAAGATCTCTTTTAAATCAAGGGCAAGTTTTACCAAACAAATAAATAAAAAGTACAAATGTCTTTCATATCAGCTCTTGGTTGCTCATAGTGTTTTTTTCACTCCTTTTTTCATTTTAAATTCAAGAGAAAACAGAGCCTCAAACTCTACCACATGCTGCCGAACGTCTGTCACCGCCCCCCCCATCTTTGTTCCTGTTTGATTTTCCTAGCAGTTTCTTAGGAGAGCCTAAAAGAATAATGCTACATTTGTAGCTGTTGCACAAATGCTTTCGTTTCTCTTCTTGTTTTTTCCCTGCATTGTCTGTATTTAAAAAAGCACACTTTTTTAGTGTTTCACGTTTCAGGGTATTAAATCCAAATGGACCTCAAGCTGAATAAACATTAAACTATGGTGCAAAAAAAACCCTGTTTCTGATGGGAGCACTGCCGTATGAGTGACTCACACCAATAACTTAGTGTTGTGTGTGTAATGGGGGAAAAAAACAGGACTGGAGGTTCAGATAGTGGAAGAGACTACTGATTACAGATTACTGTGAATCTGTAAATAACTACAGTTTCACAGTGACTGCAACCTATAAGGTTAAAAAAAAATCTGATAGAAGAACTACACCAAATACTTCACGTCGCTGTCTACATTGCCTGGTAATAAAATAAATTAGCTTTTAAAACCTGATGAAAAAAATCATGTTCATTGCCCTCCTCTTATAGGGACTCTGAAAGGCATAACAGGTCGTTGTATTGTTATGCTAACAAACAGTGGTGAGTATTACCTCATCAGGGCTGGAGGCCTGATAGACTCTGCAGGTGTCCTCGTAGTGCTGCTCGGCCTCTGCTTGGTCCGTCACCCCATTCGCCTCGTACACAGGGGTCACGTTGTGAACCAGTGCAATGGCCTTCACTGCCTCATGCACCCTGCTGCTGATCGTCTTTCTCACCTTAGTGGTGGGTGGCGCTCTAGAGGCTGGGACTTCATGAGAAGGCTAATGAAAGAAGAATGAAAAAGGAATGTGTGTGAAAAAAGAATGAAAAAAATGTGTGTGTGTGATATATATATATATATATATATATATATATATATATACACACACACACACACACACACACACATATATACATATATATATATATATACACACACACACACATACACATATATATATATCTGTTTGTGTCCATAATTTTGGAGACAAATTTTTTTAAATTCATTTAGCTCACTCACGAAAACCACACCAAACCGCTAAGTGGATCGATAAATGGCTCAATATGCATATTATGCAAAACCTACTTTGGCCAATCAGTTCGTTTTTTGCCTGATCGTTAAGGTATTAGTGTTAAAACATTCACAAGAGCCTGGATATTAATAAATATCAATAAGATATTGAAATTACTAAACAAAATGAGTGCCACATGCTAATTCATCCAGTTAATAAAACTGGCCTCAAGGTGGCGCTACAGCATAGCATTTGACACAGTTACAGTTATGGCATTTGCAACACCAGTGCATGGTGTATATCCACTGCATGCAGCTAAACCCTTCTAGCTGGGAGCATAATTGACTTGTCAATGTTTTGTCCACTTCTTACAAAAATGTAAAGGCTAATGCATTAGCTGATTTTGAACTAGGACATAAATAAATGGCAACAATGAATACCAATTATCACAATTAAGTAGCTAAAATTGTAAATTGTAAAAGTGTGGGGCAGACAGCACAGTGGATAACATACAAGACTTGCGTGTAGGAAACTATAGTTTAACGTGTGTCCCAGACAGGACTGTCATCTTTCTAAACAAGAGTCTGAAGGCCAATAATTATCAAAAGAATTTTTGCATCCTGCTGTGCTTATAATGTCAAGAGGTTTTTTTTTCCATGCACTGTACTGAGCATGAGAATTCTCTAAAAATTGTGAATTTTTAAAAATCATTTAAAAACCATTACACATTAGCCAATTTGGCTTTAAAGAAAAACTGGCCAAAAAAAATATGATTGGTTCATTCCTATTACTTTAAGATATCGATCCAATGTTATTTAAACTGGAACCACAATTTGATGGCACGTAAGAGTTGTAATGAAACTAAACTCTATTCACAAACCCCGCTGACAAAATGACAGAGTGTCTGTCAGCCAAACATCCTTCTTGGCGCCTTTGCCGACATCTTCAGCAATGAGATGTAAACACTTCCAGATGTATTGGAGAAATATGAACAATAAGTTCTGCTGAGGCTATTTTTAGGTCATATGTTTCAGGGGTTAATTGCAGAGTTATTAAATTAGCCACCAGCAGGCAGGGAGCTGGCAAATCCTATTTCCTGCTCTAATGACCTCTGATGTCAAAGGAACAAAACATGTCCGTAAGGGTCACGAGGCAATGGTCTCTTGCTCTGCTCTCCTAAAGAACTACAAAAAGCCTTTTTTTCTTCTTATTATGAAGCTTTCTTTAACGCTTAAATAAACTGCCAGGTGTGAGAAACATTTGCTTGGAGGTTTACTGCAATACTGATGACCTAGTGTACAATAAAGTAGTTTTATGAATGATAGGTTCTTTTCATGTTTTTTAACATGTGGCCTTTCTTCAACAAAATTAAGCTGTAACCATGTGTCAAGCAAAACCGCTCAGAATTGCTCAGAACCACCGTGTAAGCTGATATTGACCAAGTTAGAAGCTGCCAACACAAACGTGGTTAGTTACCTGAGTGTAAGCACTGAACACGTGACTCTGCACCTCATCCATGGAGTCCATTCCATAGGCCACAGTTCCAAGATGCAGGCGCCTGAACACCATTTCATTCTGAGTGAGAGTCCCTGCAACAACACCATCAGGATATTAACCTTTAGCTAGATAAAGAGCTGTCTGCCTTCCTGAATGGAAGTAACTGCAAAAAAGGTTGCTGTGGCAGCTCAAAAGATGCATTTGATGTAAAAACGAAAACACTGTTGGCATTGCAAACGATGTTCAGGACTGAAAATGATAATTAAACAAGACCCTAAACATGACAGAAACCAAGCATGTGCAGTATAACGTTACATGAAAGTATAGTGTTACACCAAAGTTAATACTGACACTGCCCCAGCTGGAAAGCATTTAACAGCCTTGTAGTCAAAAGTTTTGGAGACATGCTTGAAATCTGATTAAAATGACTGAACTTGGCTGAAATATCTTCATTTTCCTGTCAATGCAGTTCAAAGTTTTAACTCTTAAAAACAGGTAACAGGAAAAACGGGAATTTTTAACGAAAGGTAAAAAGTGTGAGAAAGCAAAAGATTTACAATATCCTGCTCAAATGCATTCCTTAAACACAGCAAATAAACAGAAATGGTGTACTTAAATTCACAGAACACATAAACAAGCAAAAACGTAGGAGAAAAGGTCAGTTCATTAAGAATGAACACGCAACACCTAGGTAACATTAGTTAATGGCCGATCACAGCCACAGCCACACTTGCTGGAACTTTTCACTGTTCACTTTTCATTAAAGTCACTGTGCACTTACATAATTTTAACTGTTGATAGTATTTTTGTTTGAAATGCCTCAAAAAATACAGAGTACCAGAAATGTGTGTGGGCCTATACTGCCCTCACTCAGAAAAGCAAAGCAGATGCACAGAGGGAGTTTAAAAAGTTAATGGCTTATTAATGACAAAAAGCTTAGAGTGTTTCCTGACACCTCAGCAGGGCCCATTCTGCTTAACAAGAGTGTTTTAACCAGGCCTGAAACAAGCCTCTGCTGTCCACCACCTATATCATAGCTCTCTCGCTCTCTCTCTCTCTCTCATCAGTGCATATGGGAAAGCATCTATCATTTCTTAGGAAGTTATAAATTATAAATGTTTAAGGGATATTCGAACAAGAGCGACTGAAAAAAAAAGGTCTTTGGCTTACATTTGATTTAAAGTTCCAATAAGTGGCATGTCTCTGCCTGGAGCACACAGTCTAAGGCCCATGGGAAAGGTCTGAACCTGGCTTGCACTACTGTCCACAACCCTTAAAAACACTTCAACACTATCACCTCTCACCCTAAAACTGCTCAGTGCTTTCATTTTAGGCTCTCAAATGCTCACTGGATTACAAAGCATAAATCTGGCTACAAAAACAACTGCTTTGCTCCTCCTCCACGGCATTATTGCATACAGCGCACTGTAAATCTGTCCTGGTTACTTGATTAAACTCAATTAAAAAAAGAATAATGATTAATATTTCAAAGACTGTATGACAATGCAGAGTTTAAAATATCCTAATAAGAGCCCGTCGGATATGCCCATTTAAATAAATTACTAGTTACAGGGACAGTCCACCTGGAGCAACTCAGGGTTAAGCGTCTTGCTCAAGGACTCAATGGTAGAAAGCGGAGAGTTTGAACCTGCAACTTTGTGGTCATCAGGTACACAGACACGTGTTTTACCCACTAGGCTACTAACACACTATTTTTCTACCCATGTTTATGCAAAAATCTTTGACAGGCTATGCATAGTTTGCATAGACCCTATGCATGCTTAGTTAACCCTAGCTGTTTCTCCAACTCAGCTCCCAGATCCAATTTTATGAACTACTCAGTGTTCTCTCGGTGTCCTTTATGTAGACGTGCTGGTGGCACCTGGAGAAGGTTGAGAAATGCTGCTGGGGTTGGGCAAAATGATGATATTAATCATTATCATGATATTTACATCATAATGTGTCACAATAAGCTTTTCTGAGTATTTCGTCTATATTTCTAGTACATCTACAACACTAACAGCATGTTTCATTACAAATAGAGCATATTCATTGCTGTTTAGAGCAATGTATAAAATCTTTTGTACTCATAGAGTAAACTCCTGTACTCATAGAGTAAACTCCTGTACTTTCTTAAAGACTTCCTCAAATAATTTGCATAAAGGCTTCCTTGTTTATATTTTTCCAGTAAAGTACATGACATTCTTAAAAGGCTGTGCATTTATTTGTATTGTCCACTTCAAGTACATATGTGGTTTGGCCTTTTAAAGTTAAATGGCCATTTTCATCTTGTACACATAAGTCAAGGAGAAAATAGAGACAATGAATTTCGTTACAATAATTCTTCCACATTAATTCTTATTATAAACAATCTAAACTGGACTATGGGGGTTATCTTGGGTTCATTATCCATTATAGAGCAACAAACTAATTTAGTCAGACATTCACACAGTCACATGGTATGTCAAGAATTTAGCACAATTTTAAGCACACTGAAACATTTAGCAGTGCTGCATGGCTGGTTGCATGTAAATATACAGTGCTCTCACACCGCTCTGAGAAGAAATATATACCCTTTACTCTTCTGTGTTGGTGTTTTTATTGTGAAGTATGAGGCACATAGACAGAAGTCGGTTATACCTAGTGGTAGGGCTTCATAATTTGGACAAAATAGCATATTCAAATCACAGTTCTACAAACTGAAATCTGCTTTCTGATATATGAAAAACACATTTAGAAATCCATAACATGGTTAAAGACAGGGTGGCATGGTTCTTACCAAACCTTTAAAAAAAAATTTTTAAACACCTCACTGATTCTTAGTTGGCAAATAGTGCACATTTAAAAATGATCCTATGTGCCTTTCTCGTGGGAAAGGGTTGATGGACACTCCCCCTTTAAATGGATTTTTTTTTTGCTAAATTTTAGTTTAAAAAAGCAGTCAGTAAATAACTGTGATAATAAGAATCAGTATATAATTCCATTACTAATGCTAATAATAGTGACTGCCCTACCTAATGATGTTCAGAAATAATTACCTTAGATGACACACTGAGGCCGCTCACCTGTCTTATCAGTGAGGAGATATGAGATTCGTCCAAGCTGCTCTGGGATGGTGCTGGCTCGAACCACAGTTCCGGGTATCTTAGAATCTTTTTTGATCATCCAGCTGAACACCATCTTGCCCATGTCCAGGTTCACCCGCAAACTAAGTACAGTTGAATATTTAACATAGAATATATCCGCCTTAAATGCAATAGCATTGTCTATACGATTAACCATTAATCGAAAAATTATGTGACCCAACAGACAACAAAGTAGATATGATGTAAACCTGATAATATAAACAAAACACACATGCAATTCTAGCTGTTACATATAGCTGTTAGCAAAAGTTAATAAATAATCTATAGAGATAATATAGGCATTTTTTTTACCATTTGTAGTGCATTTTGGGGAAAAAAATTAAACATAAAATGTGCCATAACTTATGCAGAGGCCACAATTTATGCCGTGTTTAGTCAGTAATTGTGCATTAAAATGCACAGAAGTGTGTTCTTTGTAAAGGATGTGTACTTATTTACACTTAGAAAATCAACTATATCCAATAATAAGTACTCTTTATGTTTGCAATTTACTAAAACAGGTTATGATGATTATGAAGTAAAGCCTCACCTGATGGGCACTATATTGGAAAAGAGCAGCAGGAAGCGGAAGATCTGGAGGTACCAGCGACCAGCGAAATGCTGCAGGGCGACCATGACCAGAGACACCACCACCAGGGCTCCGAACAGAATCTTAGTCAGGCAGTTTACTTCCAGGTCAAAAAGGCCAATCTGCAACATCAAACCATACAAATTTCAGTACTGAAAAAACATGAAGTAGATTAATATGTATGTATAATTTTCTTCATTTTAAAAAGACCAGTATTGCTCAACTCCATCCTTGGGGGCCCTGAAGTGAGTCCATATTTTTGCTCTAACCCAGCTTCCAGGACACCTGCACAAAGTATTCAGTGTTCTTAATGGCTTGGTTTACGTATGCTGCGAGCTGGGACAGAGTAAAAAATGTAGACTGTCTGACAGCCTCCGAAAACAGGGTTGGGAAACACTGGTGTAGATTATTTATTGTAATACCATTTATTTTTATAAACTGTGTAGAAAAATCCACCATAAATTATACCTTATGCCGTGGATTGGAGGTGTTCATGACACTGCGGAGCTCTTTCCCAGTGTAAATCACCACCCCGATGACTGTACCTGTGGTTGCAAGTCGAGGGTCAGCGAGTGCAATTGTGGTTAAGAAAAGTTAAACAAGCCACTTCCAAAATAACAAACACGGACAAAGACATCAAAAATGCAGCTGAAAACAAACTAGTCAGTGTGTTTATATCAAGCCTGTGTAAATTCATAGAGCTTGTTTACCAGAGGCAATGACGGTGCTGGCCCAGAGTGTGTTCTCAATACTCAGGCTTTCATTGACAGGAGGGTCTCCATCCTCCTAGCAAAACAACAGTTGTAGTCAAGAAACTGCATTATTCTGTTTCTTATGCTTCCTGGATTCATATGAGAAGAAATTCACTCACTCTGGTGAATGTCCCAATGAAGTTATGGATGTCAATGTTAGGTTCCTCAGCATACACATACGACCTGATCTGTAAAAGGTCCTGAAAGCAGGCACGTGAGTGGGACTATGTCATGTCCTAAAAATACTTTGGGGTTATCAAGTTCTAAAAAGTGTAAAATCAATATTACAAATATTACAAATATTAATATTTGAGGATTGCTAGTGATGACTCACTGCTGCAGTTGGGAGTCTTTGTGTGCAGGCCACTGGGAGGCGCAGTTTCCAGTCTGTTTCTCCATCCAACTGGTCAGTTCTCAGAAAGCATGAGCCTGGTGAGGAACAGGTGGATTAAAACATGTCTTGTACCAATGCTGAGATTTTATGTACACTATTTATTTTTTTTAACCACAGAAATAATTGTTCTTATCTGAACAGTGTTTTGAAAAGTGTAGTAAAATCTAGACTGGTAAGCTGCACTGTTGACCTTTAGGAGGCACTGTAGAGCACTGTGGAGCATTGCACATAAATTGTGAGATTAGTTTGCTTTTTTCATGCTAGAAAGCTGGCCATGCTTGTGTATTAGGTTATATAAACAATGTCATGTTGAAATAAAAACATAAAATAAATGTATGTGCTGCACTGCATTTATTGGCTGAATTCATGTACAAAGTATTAAATTAAGAGACCAAAAAGAGACAGTACTTTTTCTGAAAGTGGAGTTGTGGTTTGTGCAGTAGGTTAGCAAGGCCCTGCCCCCATTTTAAAGATGTGTCATCTTGGCTAGGCTGTGGAACCCTAGGCTCTCATAATTGACCTAATGGCCTCCATCTGTAGGGTAGATAACAATGCTCCCCTTCCCGTAAAACCAGAACATCAAGAAAGCCCATTCCCCACCCCACACTCTGCCCACTTCAACCCCCAAGTAAAAGGAAATATCAGTCAGGCGGAATCCCAACAAGATTATTCACCCCCCCTACCCGCAAAAAAAGGGGAAAAAAGGAAAGAAATTTAAACTGTTTGTGGTTGTATGCATGCTGAATGTGTGGCACTCAAGCCTAGTTTGAAAGATAAAAGAAACTGCTGTGCTTTTCCAATTCAGACATTTTTCTCGAAAGAGCCCCCTACCAAGTCTGATTCTTTAAAAAAAATCCTGTACATGGCTGCCACTACTTTTAGCTGGATTTCTTAAAAACACAACAATATGGTTAGTATGCTACATCTCAACATCTCTACATTTGTATATTCAGATGATCCTGCAACCCTCTGCCCCGGCACAACCTTTTGCATTTGTTTGGTTTTGTGTATTCTTTCGATTTTCTCTGCCACTTTGCATGTCTTGATTTTCCTCACGGGCGCCTTGCCATTTGAAAGACAAAAAGAAATCTCAGCCAAGATGAGATTTGATTATTCGCTGCCATAACAAGTCATGCGGCCAACGCTTTGTATTAAAAAAAGATTGAAAAGCCATAGTGCAGCATGTCATCTCTCTGGGCAGGGGAACAATTTGTATGTGGATTCACATCCTGTCCAAACTTTAGAGTAATCCCTCTACCTAAAAGTAGTTGCAATTTTTTTTTCTCCCCAACATGCTACTTCCCCTCTGGTTCTATTTGGAAGATTGGGATGAATGACCGACAGATGTTTACCATTTCTTTCAGAGGTCCTTAGGAAGATCATGTCAGCAGGAACACGTTGATTCTAGAGTGAAGAGGGAGGGGGGTTAAAAAGAGACAAAGAGACATGGCCTAACCCTATCTTACCTAACACAACATCTCACAATTTGACAAACGTTTTAAACTTGTTAAAAATTTGTCCCCAGAGCAGTTGCGACATAATTATATACACTGAAATGCATCAGCACGTGGAACGGGAGTTTTTTGTGTGATACTGAGTTGATAAAGTATTGTGGTGTTGTGGAATCCCTACATAACAGGTATCATGCTGCCTTTATTGTTGGATGACTGAGACATTTACCGACTGCTATTAAAAAGAGAATTTGGATTATCATTTTGTTTCATCAGAGCAACAATAAGAGGCTACTGAAATGTGAAGAACGTTTATATCTTTTCTCAAAAACAACCAAAAATAACCATTTGCTGGATATATGGTGCTGGATTGTTGGAAAATCCTTCTGTTAAAGGAAAAAAACACAGCATTAAAAGTTTTACTTGCTCTTCCGGGTTGGGGGAGTAAACCAAAATTTGTCTTTGATCATATCCACTATTTGCCCTGTTTATAGAACATGCCCCGCAGCAAATCACCGGACACCATTTGCTGCCTGACTGAATGGTACTCGCTTTGTTACCCTGACTTCACTCACTTAACCGAACATAGATGAATTTGCCATACTAGTCTAAATTACAGACACCCTAAAACATTGAACATAACTTAAGTACTTCAAACATAGCAGACATTATGGAATTAAATTGTGGTTTGAACAAAGGTAATGTATGTAACCCATGTCAGAATACCCAATTGGATGCAGCCCAGGAATCATTTTCCTTCACATTTACTCCTGAAGTCTTAACTGTCTTAAGGAGTTAGAGTTAAATTTGAGAATTAGGTTTGAGGAAGCTTGCAGTTCGCACCTTGGTGCAAACCTCTGAGCACCCTACATTCAAGAGTCCTCTTTCCGTGTAAAGCTGAAGTTATTTGAGGAAAATTTGGCCCGGCAAGCGGAAACTCAGGACTGCTCTCACATTTCATGTGTTTCAACTTTGCAGAGAGATCCTCAAAAAGCCAATCTTCTTACAATAAGCTGCAGCCTGCAATGCAAAAAGCCAACTGCTGAACAAAAGGCAGCTCTAAATACCAGAGAGGAATTATACAGGATTACTAATAACTGGCCCTGGGCCACCAGGTTCGTTCCATCAAAATGATAGACAGCTCAATTTAACTCATTAAGAACAATTACGCTGAATAAAAAAAAATAAACAATATACCTTGACTTAGAAATTGATTTAAGATTTGCTATTACTGACAAGAAACAGTTCAAGGGACATTCTGGAATCTGAAAAAGTAGCTCTTCAATATACTTAGCTCTGGTGTTAAACTGAATTAAACAATTACTAACAATTATGACATTTATTCTTATAAGGCAAATTATAGGGTAAATCAAAAAGTTAGCAAAATTTTGTGCTAAGCCCTAAATACAGAAATTGATCAAAAGTTTTATTTTACAACAAAGCCTGTTATGCCTTCTTAGTTAGTTTTAGAATCAAATTACAAATCTCCAAAGCAGGTAAACAGCTAAAGCATTCATGAGGATGAGATTCCATTTGTCACAAGATCTCAAAACCTCCACAAAGACAGAGCTGATTAACACACTAACCTTTTCAACGATGATAAGATCTCCAACCTGGATGCCACTGCTTTTCACCTTCACAGTTCCTGGGGGGAGACAGAAGAGGGATTAGGAAAACTGCAACACTTGGGGGGGAAAAAAAGCATAAATTTTTCACCAACTCACATTTAAAAATCAGCATCAAAACTGCAAAGATTCTGCATAATTTCACCACTATCAAAAAAATGTAAATGTTTATCTTTTTTTTGTGTGTGTTTTTGAGGTGTTAAATTCATCAACATATAATTACACACAATACATAGGAGCTGATTTTACAATGGAGAGTAAAGAGAAACACATAGTTGAAAAATTGAACACTATTTCAAGTCAAAGTTTATTTAAAAGGTGATTTATGAATAAACTTTGACTTAACTTGAAATAGTGTTAAAGATTTCGCATGGTGTCAACAATAGATTTCTAAGAGTAGGAGTTTCTAACTACACTTAAATTTTGCAACTTAAATGATGACATCTGCTTAATTTAATGATGAGCCGTAATTACGGATTTAGAGATTCAATCCCACTTTAAAAGATTCCACTGAGACATGCCAGGCCTTGAGTGTGTGAGCTCTCCATTTGTGTTTCAACAATATGCTTTTATAAGGCTTTACAAGAGTGCTGGGATCTGGGAGAGGTGCAGAATGCTCTCTCATTCCACTGAAAATGAACGACTAAAATTGTTTGGAAAAGGTCAGTGACCTATAACCTGTGCAGAGACCTCATACCGATGCATATGCAAAGCATTAGCATGCACACATCTCAGTCTGCACTGTGGCTATCAAAGGGGTTATAGTACATTTATACTGAAGACTAGAGTGCACAAAAAAAAAAAACATTATGGAGAAATATAATATTATTTATAGTTATAAATAAATGTCAAAACAGATTCCAAAGTGTCACAATTGACAAAAATAAATCTTAACTTAAAGCATCAATCAAAGACCACTAAGAATTTAACCTTTTTTATTTTTATTTCAATTTTAGTCTTGTCTTGCTGAGAGGCTGCTTGCCATGTCTCTTGGCAAGACACACCAGACGTTTGCTAACATCATAAATTCCACCCTCACCTCAATGGTGTGACTCGGTAAAAAAAGGAGAATAGGTACCTTAAATATGTCAAACTCTGAAAGTTTCCTGTTGACCTAAGCAAGGCAATCACTGGTCCTCCCAGGTAAATAGCCCACATAGCAAAATGCCATTAGTCGGCTTTATAAGCCACCTATATGGAAACAGTTACTGTGAGGCTACAATGCCTCAGGTTTATGAGGAAGCAGATCCACCAGATCAAAGGAAAAAGAGTGACGGAAACCACCGGAGTCTTTCTGACTTGTGCTGTCAAAAGCAACACATTCCTCCTCTGTTTATGATATACTTTTATATTCCTGATTCAAATTATATACAAGCCTTCACACCTTTCTGGTCATTTTGTTTATACCGTCCAATCAATATTAGAAGCTGTATTTGACTCCCAGTATTCCTTAGTTGAATCCAAACGACAAATGTTAAAACATACATATAATTTTCAGAGCAAGCCCTGAGTCCTTTAATAATAGTAGTTCAGCCAAGACATGTATGGGTGTCAAAGTTTCCTTGGTTAATTTTGCACTGCAGCTACAAAACTGGTGCAGCTATAAAGCAATGCTGTACACCAGTCAGCACTGTGTGAACTGCATGCCTGAATTATTACACACACATACTTCAAACCTTGCAAAACTATCAAGTAGTGTCAGACTTGCTATGATTCAGCATTCCTGCTTAAAAAGGGCTAATATAATAGGGAACTACTATAATAGGGAACTTTCACTTGTTGAGTACTGAGTGTTAAAGTGCATACAAACATTACACGAGGAAAGGAAAAAAAAAAGAAAATGGTATGATATGGATCATTGGAACTTTTTGAGATTAGGTTGTGGCCTAAAACAACAATGAAAACTAATAAGATAGTAAAGAGAATGCCTATATTCGGATTACATACCCCTAATTTACCACTAGAAAGAAAATTCAAGCTAGTATAATTTCTTACAATAAACCAACACTGGATCACACCAAGTACAACAACAATTATGAAAAAAATGGAATTCCATTTTAATAGAAGAGTCATTTCCTGATTTATTTCTGTACATATTATATAACCATATATTTGATAAGCACAAACACACACATGTATTTCTGAATACAATCTTACTTCCCAAATGTATCAAAAGCATATAACAAACATCCCTCACCCAGCATAGTCTTCCAGTGAAAACAATGGCTCACCTCTTGTGGAGAGCTTGCTATAGATCTGTGAATTGACCTCTTTGTCCCGTAGAAAACATCGCATTTCTTCAACAGCTTCCCTCACAATGGTAATAATCAAAACAAAGCCCTGTGCCAAAATTACAAACAAAAATTAGAGGACAGTGCAAGGATATTTGTGAAAAACTAGGCTATTAGCAATTAATCAATAAGGCCAACAATGCTCTGAATAAAGGTGAAGCAAATATCATGGATTTAGTTCAGAATTAGTTCATGAGAACACAACATTTTGACTCACCAACGGAACCCAGTATGTGTACAGGGCTCCTAGTCTGAGTTCATTCACAAACTGAGAGCAGGCCAGGAGCAGAAAGTACAAGTTGAAGAAGTACTTGAACTGGTTAAACAGCACCTACAAACACAGCAATTTATTTTTGGGTGACAATTAGTGATACGACAAAAGCTTGGTATTGAGCAAGTAGAAGTTGTTATTATAAGTTTACTGGAAGTCTAATTGTAGGTACTGACTGAGGGAACTAACTATGATCGCATCTGTTTTGTTTGCGTGTTTTTCCGCATCATATATTAGTAGATTCATGGGAATTGTGGGCTGATGCCAACACCTGAAATTTTTCACATTCATGAATGCTTGTTATGTAATTATTCTTGCATTCATTTTTCCGATGCATTGTTCATAATTCCTTCTGATGTACCCGCACTGATTGTAAATCAAAGGTTGATTTTGATATGCAAAAATACAAAATGAACTATTATTATTTAACAAAATGTTTAAACAGTACATTTCACAAATGGCCTAATAAGTAAAGGTGTGAAAGACAGTGGCAAACCCGCCCTCCACATGTGAATACACACAGAAGATACTGAAGTTACACATTTAGCTGGCTGCTACACAACCATGAAACTGAACCTTTCTGTTTCAGTCTTTTTTTTCAGTATGATAGATTAATATTGTACCAACAATGACGAATAAAGGACAAAGCAGCAGAGCCAAACACAATTAAGGGCTGCAGTACCTAAGTAGCTAAACACTGTAGGCTCTCCATATACAGAAAACCAGAGAAAGAACCACCACAGTACCATTACAAAGATTGGAAAGAAAAAATCATTCTCTAAAATATAGCCATTTTCTTTAACATGCATCCCACACCTAATGGTTGAGAACCACTGACTAGACAAATCACCAGCAGTGTACAGACTGTCTGAATGAACGCTATTAAGGAATTATTCCATGGCCATTTTGACCAGCTAATAGTTTTGAAAGTGGATTTTCTTGATTTCAATGGCATCTACGGTACTGTGCAAAAGTCTCAGGCACTTGGGAAAATTATACTTAAAACCTGTTTACTACTGGACAGCAGTGTTATGTCTTAAAACATTAATATTACAATAAATACATTTAACATTATTACAGTAAAGAATGGTTTTATGTGTGGCAAAGTGTTCTTCTAACCATTTCCAGACCTCTTTTCTCATGGAAGTCCAATATTCATTTTAACTACAATCAAATACCTGGTTTGGCTGGTTTTACTTCATTAGATTATATTCGGTGCTGCTTATGGAATTTTATAAATCCACACAATGACTGGAGGCAATGAGCAGAAATCTGAAACCAAACCTG
>JBBJLS010000134.1:7161748-7173302 GCA_037577275.1 Bryconaethiops microstoma | reverse complement strand
AGCCAGGAACACGGCGCCCGGGGAGCAGTGTGTGGGGACGGTACCTTGCTCAGGGTACCTCAGAGGTGCCACTAGCACCATTACACTAACATTACACTTTAATGACACTGAATTCAATTACATAGAGTTTCATATGGAGTTGGTCCCCCTTTGCAGCTATAACAGCTTCCACTCTTCATGGAAGGCTTTCCACAAGATTTTGGAGATTCTGTGGGGAATTTGTGCCCAATCATTCTGTAGAGCATTCATGATATCAGGCACTGACGTTGGACGAGAAGACCTGTCTCACAATCTCAGTTCCAGTTCAGCCAAAAGGTGTTGGTGGTCAGGGCTGCGTGGGAGCCTGTCAAGTTCTTCCACACCAAACTCATCCAACCAAGTATTTATTGACCTTGACTTGTGCACTGGGGCACAGTCACGCTGGAATAAAAAAGGGTCTTCCTGTGTCCACAAAGTTGGAAGCATGGCATTTTCCAAAATGTCTTAGTTTGCTGGAGCATTAAACTTTTGAACTCCATGCACGGAGTTTGAGTTTATTTTTGTAGCCTTTAGTCTCAGACTTATAACTCGCGATGGGAGTAACACACATGCATGATACACATATCACTGAAATCGAGAAGACTTACCCTATACGATCGTCTAAGTCCCGTGTTTTGTGCAATACACAATTCCAGAGTAATCGTGTTCGCAAAAGAACACTGCTGAAACTCCATAAAACATCCATATTATTTACTTTAGGCGCAAATAAAGCGTGTATTCAATTCCGGGACTGTCCATGCACTTGTCGATTCAAATTCATCATAATTCGTCATAATTTTTCCCACTGTCTTTCTATATAATAAATATATATTTATTTTCATTCTGTTGCCATATTATTATTTTTTTTAGAATGGTGTTGTGTCATATGTTTGTATCTGTTGGGGAACAGTTTTGGACTGCATTCTAGAGGTCATCTGATCAACTTCTTCAGCAGTAACAATAATAACCAATTCTGTCTGGAAATAAGCACATATTTTTATATTGTAATAAGCCATAGAAAATCCCAGTTTGAAAAAAAATCTATAACAAAGGCTATGGACCTTTACCCAACACATTTCTAAAGTTAAATATCTACTGAAAACATTGTCTTGTAGAAATAAAAGAAAAAAAGTAAAAGCTCACTAGGCGAAAACTAGAATTTGCTTAAAAAATTATATCAAGATTTTACGTGTTAGTTTCACATCAAATAATTACATAAACAAGTAGTCCTGGGTTTTCTGAAAAGAACAACATAAGGCATGAATGGCTAGCTTATGGAATTAAAATGTTACAGCCCAATAAATAAAGGGATGCAAAAACGCTCATAAATGGCCTAGTGATCAAAGGGTTAAAATTGCTTTTCACTGGAATTAAGAGGTGTGTCCCAATACTTTTGTCAATATAGTGTAGGCCTGTTCACAGTTGAAATGGAGCTTCAGCTGGAGAAATGCACCCTGGCTGGAAGATGAAGGGGGGACTACAGCGTTGAATTCCTTTCCTTCTGTCCGTGTCGCCTGTCGTGCGTTTAAGCAAACACGACCTCGAAACCGGGAATATTTCAACTGATAACACCCGGAACAGGGAGGTTCACTAGTCATCCTCCCCACACACACTCGCCCAGGCTTGTCCTGGACCAGTAAACAATTCATTTCTGTATCCAGGACAACATGAACAAACAGCAGAAATGTCTATTTACTATATCCCTCCCTTCCTCTCTTTATCCTGAAAGTAATTTCAGCTCTTTTCTATAAGAAAACAGAAAACGATTTCTTTTCACGAAGCATAAATAAACACAAAACGAGCGTCCTCTTGTGATGTTAGCCACCAAGCTAACGAACCTAGCGAATTTTTCAAACTGATGCCTCTCATAAACTGTGACAGACATTTGTTTTGATCTCTTACCCATTTTTGTGCTTGTTGTCGTGTCGTTTTTTGTGTCGCACCGGCTGCAGAGGGATATTGTCCGCCATGCCTGCCATTCTAAGGGGCTGACACTTCTGGGCGGAGGCTGAGTCTGCCTGCTCTCTCCTCTCTCCGGAACCAGACGGACGAATATGCACTATGTGGCCAAAAGTATTGGGACATACCTGTTTTCCAGGGTTTGAGCTAGGTCTCCTTACTTCTAGTGAAGGGCAATGTTAGTGCTTCAGCAGCTGGTGGCCTTGTGGTTAGGGAGTAGCTCATGCAATCAGAGTGTTCTGGGTTCAAATCTAAGGACTGCTAGTGGCACTACTAAGGTACCCTTCAGTAAGGTACTGTCCCCACACACTGCTTCGTGGGTGCTGCAGCGTTGGCCACCCACTGCCTCACGTGGGGAATGGGTTCAATACAGAGAACAGTTTTATATTGTGTGCTGTGGTGACAATTGGACATTTTGGACACCATGCTTACAATTTTGTCGACACAGTTTTCAGAAGAAAACCTTTTCTATTTAAGCATGACTGCGCCACAGTGCACAAAGCAAAGTCCATAAAAACATGGATGAGTTGTGTGTAAAAGAACTTGAGTGACCCGCCCAGAGCCCTGACCTCAACACCTTAGGGATGAACTGGACAATGGAGGCAGAGAAAAGTTATGTTAAGGAAAACCTTCCTAAAATTGATTGTCAGAAAAGTTCAGACAGCTCACCAAGCAACCTGTCTTGGCTTTAAGAATTTAGTCAGTGCATTGCCAGTATGAAAGAACAAGGCTCATTTCAAAATCCTTGCTTTTATTGAAAAAAAAAAAAAAAAAAAAAAGGAAGCAAACATTTGCAAAACATCTACACTGTAAACACCCCTAATACAGACTCAACGTCTGAAGGACCATAGAAGACCCCTTGAAGCAAGAGCTGACGCCTCTTGAACCAAGATGTTGCTCGAAAAATCATGAAAAAGGCACAACTTGGCAAATGCATAAAGAGACTGTACAGGAGTCTTTGTTTATTCTGAGCAAGTGTTGTGCAAAGTGTCCAATGATACATTCATTACATTGCTTAAAAAAAAAGAAAATCAGCAGGTTATGGAATTACTGTAACCATAACATCACTTACTCAGGACACATGGCAGCAAAACACAGTTCAATCAGTAGAGTAAGAACAAGAAAGGCATGAGGTAGAAGTTTGATCCAAGTGATGCTAGAAATCCAATTTAAGGATACATCCATACCAGTTGGGGAAGGGAAAAGGGGACAAGGGAGCAGCCACTGGCCAATAAACAGGGACTGAATTTTATCTGATGCTCATACAATTGCAGCAATGCACCATGTTGGCCAAAACAAGCATACAACAGCACATTCTGACCAGACAGCTACAAGAACGCATGTAGAAAAAAAAAACAAAAAAAAAACCAACAGCTCCCTGGATCAACAAACAGTAGAGTTAAAAAATCTCAGATCTTTGCAGAATGTAGAGAAATAAAGTGCAGGGGTCGAGCGTTACAGGATTATACTGGCCCTCAGAAGACCTCGCGGAAAGGCTTCAAAAAGCAGGTTGTTCAGTCCTAGTAACCTGAATAGACTAGAAGGGCCGAAAGCCATCTGAAACTAATGCTGGACATAATGGGGGGTTGAATGATGATGCATTTCTCAGTCTAAGGCTACATGCAAAAAATATATATAGTACATTTGGTCATTTAAAAAAAAAAAAAAAAAAGATACTCAAAAGAACCTTCATTACAATCATGTGGTGCTTTTTACTTTAACAAAAAAAAAAAAAAACCTGCACCACTTAGACAGGCACTTAAACAAGTTACATTTTTGGTAGAGCAGATAGAAACTACATTTAGAATCAACAGAATAATTTAATATGAACTCCTTTCCAAAACATCTACAAAGCCAAGTTTCCCGGTCACTAAAAGGTGAGCCTGGAAACAGGAACGCCAGCAAGCTGTTCTACAACTATGCTACACCGCTCGATTAGATTACCTGCGAAATATGTGCCTTGGAGGTCATAATTGAGCATAACTTCAAAAGCAAATATCAGCGAGGAGCGATGCGCCATGTAGCAGGGACAGTCCATTGTTAAAATAGAGAAACCATGACCCACAACAAAGTACCTTGTGAGAGGTGGCAAATGTGTTTTAACAGATCATCACACAAATTCTCACTAGCAGGACAGTTCTGGAATAAAGCTGTTTCAAGTAAAACTTACATTCAACTTTTAGAAACATTAACTGACAAATACCCGCATATATTAGAAAAAGAACAGTAATAACTACAGTAGTTACATCAGGTTTGGCTAAGGTAACACTAATACTTGGAAGGTGAAGTCAGGGGGAAAAACAAAAATCTGAGAGCTGCCCATTTCAGTACATGAATTTGATAAGGCTTTGCAATAAGCGACTACTAAATGAAAACCAATGCAAAGGACTGGATTTGATTGTACCCACTGAGAATCTGGCAGAAGACAAAG
This sequence comes from Bryconaethiops microstoma, assembly GCA_037577275.1. Lineage (NCBI taxonomy): Eukaryota > Metazoa > Chordata > Actinopteri > Characiformes > Alestidae > Bryconaethiops > Bryconaethiops microstoma. Next base: position 7,168,894 of record JBBJLS010000134.1, on the reverse strand, counting down.
TTATCCAAATAGCTGGGGGAAAGTCTTGTGTGGTCTTAATTCACTTTGCCCTCCTCCATAAAATGTGGAAATTGGGATTTTACGACACTCTCCGAACCACTCTTTTCCATTTCAGCAACTGCAGCTGGAATGCTTGAGTGGGAGGAGTCCATCTTCAGTCCTCCTGTAGAGCCAACCAAAGGGCCTCCAGCTAGACTTCCAGGGAGTGGGATGCCTCCATTTTGGATGACCGAGATCTCGTTGGTTTTCATGGTCAACCCATTTGTGAAAGCAGCAGCATATTGATTCCATACAGATGGGTCAAAGTTCATGGGTGAGGGGATCAGGTCTTTTGGGGGCTGCAACATGTCTGGCATCATCTTGGGTTCAGTACCCATGGCCACCAACGCCATTGGGTTTTCCAAGGACAGACGCTGGCCACGCCTTGTTGAATTATTCCACATATGCGTTCCAACATGTACCTGTAAAATAGGTGGAGATCAAATTACATATTTTGACCAAATTTTATTTTGACCAATATAAATACCAAGTTAAAGATGTCTTCGTATTTTGAGGATTACCTTGAGATTTCCTTTTGTGGTAAAAGCTCGGCCACAGATGGTGCAAGCAAAAGGCTTCTCTCCAGTGTGTGTACGTTCATGGATCTGCAGTGCACTGGCAGAGGAAAAGTTCTTGCCACATACGTTACACAGATGTTGCTTGGCAGAGCGGCGAGGGGCACTAGAGCTGGGGGGAGGTGTACCTGTGCCCTGGGGCAACTGGGAACTGTACTGATGGGCACTCATTGGATTCTCAGGTGGAATCTGCATTTCCAGTTTAACCAGGCTCGGAGGCACCCTCATGAATGGCAAGTGACCCGCAGCTGTAAAGCAAAAAAAAAAAAAAGGAATTTAAATGTTTCATATGGTCAATAATAGGTTGTAAAATTTAAATGGTGAGTAATTGCATGCCAACTTACAATATTCGCCATTTGAGTAGGACAGGCCAGGTTCTTCTTTGATTGCTTTTGTAGTGAAACTTGAAGTCAAGTCCAGCGCTCCATTTGTTTCACTAAAATCTTGAACTCCACCTTCAGAGTCCGTTCTGGCTTTGGCCCCAGTTCCACCATCTTGGTTTGCAGATTCTGAAGGCCTCATCTGTCCATTCTCCAGCTGTCCATCCACTGGAGAAAAGGAGTGGTAAGAGACAGAATCCGACACTGTTGGGCTCCGTCCATTTTTGTATTCAGGCTCCCCGGCTGTTGGCGATTCTTTGGGGCCGCCATCACTCTCTGATGTAGTGCTGCTCTGTCGCTGCAAATTCAGGGCTGATGTGAGGCTTTTCATATGATTTTCTAGAGCAGTGATACCAGAGAACATGACAGGTGAGCCATTGAAGGGCTGTTCCTTTGTAAGAGGTACAGGACTAGGCTCAGGGGCATCATGTCTCTCCTGACTGTCTAAATCCAAATCTTGATCCTCCATGCCATCCTCAAGTCCACTTACGTCAATGTTCTTCTCCTCAGTCAAACTGGAATCCATTGCTTCAGGGTTTTCATACTGGCTCTCAGGTAATGGAGTGTTGGGAATCTGGCCACCCATATGCATTCTAATGTGCTGCTGCAGCACAACAGCATTGGTGAACTTCTTTTGGCAAATAGGACAAGAGTGCTGCATCTTCAGCGGAGTGTTGGCCCTATGGACACCATAGTGAGCCTTAAGATTGCCCTTTGTAGAAAAGGCCCTTCCACATATCTTACACTTGTAGGGCCGCTCACCAGTGTGAGTGCGGTAATGCATCTTGAGAGAACTCTGACAGCTCAAGACTCTGTGGCAGATCACGCATTCATTGGGGTCATTGGTCCTTTTCTCCAAGCCATCCACCATCTGCTGAAGTTTGGCAGTGCCAGACCCATTTTCACCAGAGAGACCACTGCCATTCACATGCAGGCTAGTTAGAGCATCTGATGCTTCCTTGTTCTGATCCAGTCCTACCTCATGACTGAGCATGCCTGAGGAAATGGACGCACCATCACTACCAGATGAGCCAGGTCTTTGCGTGTAGGGGTCACCAGCTACAGGAATGTCAAATGAAGACTTGAATCCCTGAAGCACTGATGGGTGGAGACCAGCAGAAGGGAGGCCAAGCACTGGTTTGCTGTCCATATTCGATTCCTCAATGGGCACAGACATACCATAAGGAATACCACTGTTTGTGGGAATGTTGTCCAGGTGCTCTGGTACAGGATGTGGATTCATCTTAATGTGTGGATATTTGTCTTTGTGCCTCTGGAAATGGACTTTGAGGTTTCCTTTAGTAGTGAAACGGTTTCCACAGATGTTACATTTAAATGGCCTTTCACCAGTGTGGGAACGCAAATGAATCTGGAGGGCGCTATCATTCCCAAAGGTCTTCCCACAGAACTTGCACTTATGTTTAAACATCTGCTCACCAGCTCCATTCTTCAACTCTGCTAGGCCAGGAATCTTGTTTTTACCCTTTTTTGAGGGATCAGTTCCTGCTGCAAGGGAACCGAAGGGACTCTGGAATGCCATAACTGCAGGCGACTGAGGAAGCAAGGCTGGAAGTCGGCTGGCTAGATCTGGGAGCCCTTTTATCATGTCAGTCTTCAAGGGTATGGAGCCTGCACCTCCAGCAAGTGATGTCGCAACACCACTGGATTGAGGTAGTTTACCTTGCTTGAGAGCTTCCAAAGACAAACTCTGGGACCCTGTTCGTTTCCCTATTAGGGCAGCAGCAGCCGAAAGTTGCTGGGAAAGATGTGCACCTAGTGCCTTGAGTGGATCTACTGCAGCTCCCAATGCAGAGTGGAGGCTCTGAGGGGCCATCATAGCCACCTGGATCCTAATCTGCTCAGTCAACTGGATTTGCTGCAGTTGCTGTTGCTGAAGGTTGACCAGCTGCTCAAGGATCATGGGTATCGCTTGGAGGGCATCCTGCTGCAATGGTGGTGTGGGAGACTTCTGACTAGACGAACTGGACGAATGTTGCGTCACAGCCACTGTGGTTGCAGGCATGGTTTTAAGAGTTACATTGGAGTCTTGCGATTTAGAGGTGGATAAGTAGCTCATGTCAGGCCTGCCAGATAGATCGTCCAGAGCTTGTTTTGAGTCACCGTTTCCATTCAATTTCGGCTCCTCCTCCATTGTCTCAACCGACTCCATGCTGTGCTTTGACTGGGAATTACTGTTGGACTGGCAATCACTATGATCACTGTGGAAATCTCGAGGGGAGCGTTGGGAGTACTCTGGAGGTATTTCACCCCCATCCCCATCCTTCATAATGACGACCTGCTGACTCTTTGTGCAATTTCTCTCATGCTCCAGAAATTCTGCTTCATCGAAGAACTCAGCGCAACATTTTTCACACACTCTCGTCTCTTCCATTCTGCACTTTTTGAGTTCCTTTCCATCCTCCTCCATTTGGACATCTTGTAGAACCCCTGCAGCAGAAAAGAACACCCAAAAATTTAAGCATGTTATTGAAAAGGGCAGCTGTTACATAAGAGACATGCATTTTATTATTAAAAATGACGTGAAATACACCACTAAACTATTACAGGATAACCATGCTAAAGACTTTATTTGATCTGTTGACTTTGTCCAAAAATACTGAGGATAGGAGTGTATAGTAAACTGAAAAGTCGCCTTGAACGACTCGCCAGATGAGGGCGCCGTTTACCAGATATAACAGGATCATTGAGCCTCTGGAACACACAATACCAATAAAAGTATCATCTACGCTCATTCCCCAATACCAAACTGTACCATTAACAATATTTCCAATAAGTGGTGGACATTATTTGTATTCCCGTATTGTGCCTATACTTTTCCTACGCCATTCATTGGACTTGAAAACAAGTCAATAAAAAAAAATCCTTAATTATAACAAGCGACATTGAATCACGGATCCTATAAATTTAGCAGACCTTTCCAATCTATTGTTTGAAACAAATGTCCCATTTGAGGGAGATCACCTGTTAACATTCCTTCGGTTTCTTAATCGCCCATCATCTTTCTTGAATAGGGTGAAAGTTGCAAAACCCAGCCCAAACTTGCAGCTTGGGTTACAAGCAAATAAGACACGGGGGTCGGGGGTGGGGGGCAAACAAAAGTGGCTACACCTACGCAATAAAAGTAAAAAGACTGAACCTAGAACATGACAAATATAAGCGTAAAGCAATTCGTAATTGTTATATTTCGCGCCTGGGTGCTTCAGCAGACAATAGTGCGCCACATGAGCAGTTTCTCCACAAGGTGGCGCAACGACTTAGCACAGTATGACCCCCGCGTGACACGCGGTGGTCTTACATTACTAAAAACTCAGTTTGATTTTCCTCTGGGATATTACAGGTAAAATAAGTACTAAGCACAGATTATTGCAAGTCATTTGTGTTTTAATCATCCAGTTTTGAGTTCTAGGTGCCTGATGTTAATGAAAAGTAGGGGTCAAACAGGCCTAGGGTCTGGTTAAAGATCATGCGGAGTTACTACAGTTTACATATGTGAACAGCCATCGACCCCCCACCTCCACGACTAGGTTACTTTTCCATCCCCCACGTCTCCATCTCCACATGCAGCCCAAAGAAAGTCATGCATTTTAATAGGGGTGCTGGGAGGAGGGGGTTAATACTGCTTTTGTGGGCAGTTTCGTTCCAGAATCACATTTTGTGCGGGTCGACCTGTTCCCTTTGTTTTAACGGTGGGCTCCGAAACAGGTTATTACTGAAGCCCCTTTGGCCCACAGGTTAGATTTAAGAAACGAGACAGTTAAAGTGGCTCAAAAGGTTGATTTTAGTTTAAGTTTCTCCAAGAAATCGAAAAGTATGAGCATCCCTGCAGTAACACTTTACACACACAACAAGCTAAACAAGAGGACAAGAGTTGTATACTGAAACAGACCTCAGCATTACAGACACACTGAAGTTCTACAAAACGCGTGAAACATTTGCACAGTGCTATATAAAAGTTTGCTTAAAAGAAACAACGAGGTGAAACATGAGTCCATTTTAACGACAATATAGCACCTTAAATATATGTATACTTTATGTATAAAAGTCCCAAACGATACACAGACCAGGCAGTCCTGGGGATCAAACCAAAGAGAGGTTGCCCCATTGCCCTCACACACCAGCATCAAAGTTTGCAACGAAGCTAATTAAAAAAGGACCCAGTTAACCCCGAGGGTCGGGGCTCCAGCCAAAGTACGATTGCAACTTGAATGAAAAATACAGGCTCTCTAGAATAAACCCAGCCTCGCGTGTGTGTGCTGGGCTGTTTTTTGTAGTCTCACCGTTTTCAGAAGTGGGCTCTTCCGAGTTGATGTGCTGCGGCTTGGACTGCTTGCGTCGAGACATGGCAGAGTCCTACCAACCATCTGGGGGGCAAACAGTAACTCTGTCTCACCCCTCTCCTTTACAAACTCTCCAAACTCCCCAGGCCGGGAAATTAGCCCTTCAAGTAGAAATGCGCATGTCAAAGTAATTATTATTATCAATAACGCGTTGCGATTTATCACGGCCCTCTGACAGCTGATTGGCTCCGGGCCAAGTGCTTACACATTATTCAAATAGGGCTTCATTGATGAGAAAAGCAGAGTGAGAGGAGGGGGCGGGGCGTGCGGGGCAGAGACAGCCAAACAGAGCAGGAGGGAGGAGAGAAAGAGAGAGAGGGAGAGGGAGAGAGAGACAGGGGACACATGGAGAGAGGGAGGAAACAGACAGAGAGGTAAAGAGAGGAGAGAGAGGTAGAGAGACAAAAAGGGAAGGAGGTAGAAAGGAAGAGAGAGACAGAGGAGGAGAGGTAAAGAGGGGGGAGAAGAGAGATAAACACAGAAGTAGAGCAAGAGAGACAGGTAAAGATGGAGGGAGGATGGGAGGAGAGAGACATAGGTAAAGGGAGTGAGGAGAGAGAGCGAAAGAGGTAAAGAAGGAGAAAGGGAGGAGAGAGAAAGAGGTAAAGAAAAAGAGAGGAAAGAGAGGTAAAGAGGGAGGGAAGAGAGAGAGACAGAGTGGTAAAGAGGGAGGGAGATATGTCATTAAATTTCTACACAGTGTGAAGTCTAGTAAAAATGATATTTTGATCATACATTTAATTTGGGATGCTATCAAAGTTGATTTGACATATTTTACACACATATATACGTGTGTATACTGTGTGTGGCACGTATATATATTGCATTGTTCGTATTTGTTTTTTTCATCATTTACAATGAATGGGCCGACAGAACGTTCAGTACATATATGGACATGCTAAATGAATATATACTTTTTTGGACAGTTTGTTGTATATTTCTTTTACAATGAACAAACTTATCTGGCACTTTTCAGCAAGTTTTAGTTACCTATCACCTCTCACTGAGAAAAAACAATAAAACATCAAATATAAGATCAAATGTAATGTATGCACAGTCCTCATACATCTGCTGCATTGATTACCAGCAGAGAACACAGGGCTCTTATGTCTATAAGATCAAATATATAAGTTAAGTCTTATGTCACAGTCAGCCTATTTCAAAGACAGCTATGGACTTTGGCCATTTTAGACTGATCATCTGAAGGGTTTTGGTAGGAAGGACTTGTTATCTCAGAAGGCTTTGCCAGACGATTGTAACGGCTTGCTAATTGTGCAGAAGCAGTGCTCCCTCAGAATGGATGTGGTTTTTAAAAATTTCACACCTCAAAAAATTGTAATACTTGAACCCCCGCCTCCGTTTGCATAATGCCTGAGTGGTAAGTGCTCAGAGAGAAGGAATTTACTGCCTTCCACAATAGAAGAGCCAGCCACTTCCAATACATTCCTCCCTCTTTCTCCCTGTCAACTATTTATGTTACACTACCGCAAAAAGAAGCTTGATAGCCCTAAAATCTAATTGAGTTAGTAGGGTGGGAGGAAAGCCCATTTCGACTCCCTTCACCAGACATTCAAAGCTTGTTTCCATTAAAGGCAATACATGGATATGAATATGAAGCATATAGATGGATACATACATGGATATGACGCTTATAGACTTTCTTGAAGCCTGAGATTTGAAAGGTGTGAGAATGCTTCAGTATACACAACTTTATATTTGCACACACCAGCACACACTCACCACAACTACTGGACTCTCACAATGTCACTTTAAACAAATGTCACTTTAAACCCT
>JBBJLS010000134.1:7133774-7147526 GCA_037577275.1 Bryconaethiops microstoma | reverse complement strand
GCCTAAGAATTTCATTACAGGTAATGATGCTACATTGTTATCTGTATATGACAATAAAACTTGAAACTTGAAACTTGTTTGGTTATAGCTATTTAGCAATAGCTTTAGCTATTTCACAGTAAACAAAACCCTTTAACAATAGCTTTAATGGCCTCCGTCAGAGATAACTTTGACAATAGCTTTTGCTGTTTCACACAGAATACCTTTTATAACAGGTTTATCTACTTTGGCCAGAGATACCTTTAGCAATAGTTTACCTATTTTACAGTCAAAGGTACCTTTAAGAACATTTTTAGTCAAGGATACTATTTGCAATAGCTTTAGCTATTTTTTCAGTGAGAGAAACATTTAACAATGACTTTAGGTATTTCAGACAGAGATACCTTTATCAATAGCTTTGGCCTTTTACCAATAAGGACACTTGTATCAATGGCTTTAGTTTTTTCAGTCAGAGACATTTTTAGCAGCAGCATTGCTATATTACAGTGAGAGGAACCTTTAATCTTTTTAAACTTTAATGACAGGATTAGCTATCAAGCAGAGAAATCATTAGCAATTATTTACAGCCAGAGAAACCTTTAACAGTAGCTTTAGCAATAGGTTTTAAAGTCAGTGACACCTTTAACAATAGCTTTAGATATTTCACACAAGAATACCGTTTACAATAGCCTTACATATTTGAGCCAGAGACGACTTTAGCAAAGATTTAGCTATTTTACAGTCAAAGATACCTTTAACAATCTATTTCACATTTTCAGTCAGGGATACCTTTTGCAATAGCTTTAGCTATTTTTTAAGTGAGAGAAACATTGGCTTAGCGATTTCAGACTGAGATACCTTCAGCAATAGTTTTGGCCATTTTACAGACAGTGGTACTTTTATCAATTGCTTTAGTGGTTTCAGTTTTCAGTAATGGACATCTTTAGCAACAGCATTGCTATATTAAAGTGAGAGAAACTTTTAATGATGGCACTAGCTTTCAATCAGAAATATCATTAGCGTTAGTTATTATTTACAGTCAAACTTTTTACAAAAGGTTTATATATTTTAGTCAGAGATAACTTTAGCAATAGCTTTGGCCATTTTACAGTCAGTGGTACTTCTATTATAGACTTTAGCAATTTCAATCAGGAATACTTTTAGTACTATTAGTGCTCCTTAAGATTAGTATCAACTATTTTACAGTGAAAGGAACCTTTTATGGCAGCATTAATATATTTTACAGTCAGAGATTCCATCAGCAATTGCATTTATCTAGTTTATACTTTCAGCTGCGGCTACTGCTGTTAAAAACATTATAAATGATGATGTATTATTTACCTGTAGGAGTCCCTGACCCAAAAGACTGTTCACGTTGAAAAGTTAAGCCTCACAGTAGTTCATAAACTGGCAAAATGTCTTTTTTTCTACAGCTTTTGGTTTCAAAACTAATTGGGTTACTTATACTTTTCTACTCTGATGCCATGACAAGCCACATGGCTAGTTACTCTAATTATATTATTGACCATATGGCAGCAATCTGGTAATATTCATTTACATACAAAATGTGAAATGACTGTTTATTTTCCCTTCTTCACTTTTAGCTTGAAGCTGTGAAGTTAATTAATTGAAAGAGAACACACTCGTTTGTTTAACTGATTAGTGTTTCATTTAAATTGCATCCTGATGTGAAGCACATATTTCATGCTTGCATGCACACACTTTCTTTGTAGGATTTCTGTATAATGCATGCTAAAAGAACATTTGATAAATAAAGATGATGGTATGGTATATTAAATAAACTTTAGCTAAAATATTGTATGCCATTGTATCCAAAATTTTGGCCACCTCTTTTCAGATTACACATTTGGTCTCAGGGAAATGACAAAACCTTTACATGGAAAATGTTTAAATTAATATATATTGATTTGATCAATGTAACATTTCAGAAAAATACCAGAAAAATGTAACATAATAAGTCTCTGTGTTCTTGGGCATTTTTGAGATGGGATTTTTTCATTTTTTCCTTGCAGAAAACACAAAAATATTCATTGTATGCCACTGTATGCAAAGGTTTCGGCACCTGTGTTCAAATTACACATTTGGTCCCACTGAAATGACAAAACCTTTACAGTACATGGAAAATGTAAATGACATTTTCATAGATGTCTGAAAACTGCAATGCACAATCAATATGTATTTGCTTGGTTAACATTTTGGACAAATCCTGGAAAAATTAAACATAATATCCATTTTGAATGTTGTTGTATTGCCCATTCTCTTTTTTTCTTCAGTTTCATCACTGAGCATAGATTACAGGAATTTTTAGTACAAGCTGTTATCTGTTATCCCCTTCAACATCTTCACTGTGCCACACAACCCCCAAGCATAACAGATCCACTCCCCATACTTAACAGTTGAGGTGTTCTTCTACTCAAATTGTTTTACCTCTTTCCTCCAGACATACATTTGGTGATTATAGCCAATTTTGGTGACTAAGTTCAGATTTTATCACATCAGACCCCATTACTTGACTCCAAAGTGGTGTGTTGCACAGCATGTATAGTTGTAAATAAGATTTGGGAGGAAAGGAATCAAGAATCTTCACATATAAAAGTTCTTTACTAATCTACATGTCTTTCACACTCACACATCTCATTTATTATGTAACGAACCCTGTCCTTATTATTAAAAGTGTGCTTCAGATGTAGTTTTTTGTGATTAGATCACAGTTAAGACTATCTTCTAAGACCTTAGATGACCCTTCCATGTAGGTGATGTTTGTACAGCAGCACTGCATAGTGTCAGTTCATCAATATTCCTGTACAAGTCAAATCTTCCTGTAAATCCTTGGCAGTGATGTGGGTGTTTTGCTTTGCAACAGTTTCTTAAGAGATATTTTGGGATCTTCCAAATGTTACCCTGATTAATTGTATTCTAATAAACTACATCAATTACATTTTGATGAATGACAATTACAAGCAGGGAGTGTTTAGATATCTTATACAGTCTTATCTTGCTTTGTAAGAGTCAATTATTTCTAGTTTTAAATCCTCAGTCAGTCGCTCAGATAAGGCCGTGACTGTTGAGTGTAAGCACAACACCCAGAGAGGTTTAAAGGGTCACATAATTTATTACACTCTGCGAAAGTCTACACCTGACCTGGATTAAGGCCTTGAGTCAAATAAGCTCAGAGACCTCACAAAATATAGTCTATGTGGCTGTAAAAATGTTTGCAAATAAACAGTAAATCATTAAAAAGAAATATGGGATATTTAAGTTTGTCCCATGCAGAACAAACTTGTATTAACTTCAACAAAACATTGAATCTGACCAGGGGTGTCCAAACTTTTGCACACAACTGTATCTGTAGAAATAAACTTCATAACAAATGAGACTAATTTAAAGTCCAATTACCTTCAATAGCTTGATGTTTACAGATGTTTACCTTTGAATTGTTAGGCACTTTGTCAAATCCAGCACTTCAAATAGGCCAAAAACATCCTTAACAAATCATCATCAAAATATTTCACGATTCTCAGCTGTGCAGATAAACACACACGCACACACTCACTCGCACACTCACGCACACACATGCACGCACATGCATGCACACTCAAAACAAATTCATATTACATCAGTTTACTGGCAGAAAAAAAAAAATCATCTTTTCATCAGGAAGATTTCCTGTGTGGTGTTTGCAAACAATTGTAAATCATTTGATGGCTACAATTGATTATAACAAATGAAAAACAAATATCGCCTCAGGCTACTCTTTAATCCTCAGCCCTGTACATCTTCTTAAGCTTTGAGAAGCTTGGGGAAAGGACCATTTTTTATCTGCGCATTGGCACCGCTTTTTCCAAAAAAGGAAACCGCAAGCAAACACATTCAGCTCATTGAATCTGACAGTTTTCCCATCAAAGGGAGGTTCCCTGTTCTGGGTCTTTAACCTCCCTGCATAATCACTGCTGTTTAAAACACTGGAGGCATACAAGCAGGCTATTGTAATGCTGCTGCACACGTAGAAAGGCATTAAATACAATTCATAGGAAACAGGTTAGCTAGTTTGTTCAAACTAGTGGAGAGCTAAAGCTGAATATTCAAATGTATGCTAGACATTACCCAGTGTGTGGACATGGGTTTAATGTAAAATAATCTAGACCAGTGAACATGTAGTAAATGACAATGAATGCAATAACCTTTTAACTTATAATATTGGGACACCTGCCTAGGGTCACTTTACCAAACGCCTTGAGATCAAAATAACTCAGTTGCATTTACTCTATTACATGTACTCAAGTAACATTTTGGTGGATTTGTGCTTTTCTGAATATTTTCAAGTGCTAATGCTGTAGCCGCTGCTCAAGCTTGTTTACAAAGCTGAAATTACTTCTTTATTTTGTTCTCACAACTTACTAAATCAGGCCACACCATAACTATCCCTTTCCCATTTTGGACAACGCCATGCTTCCAACTTTTGGGGAAGAACCTTTAATATTCTAGCATGTCCAAGGAACTTGACTGGCCCGCACAGAGCCCTGACCTCAACCCCATGCAACACCTTTGGGATGAAGTGGAACAGAGATTGTGAGCCAGACCTTCTCGTCTAACATCAGAGCCTCCCCTTATAAATGCTCTACAGAAAGAATTGGCACAAATTCTTAAAGAAACTCCTTTGGAAAGCCTTCCAAGAAGAGTGGAAGCTGTTATAGCTGCAAAGGGGATCCAGCTCCATATTAAAGTCTATGGATTTGAATGCAACGTCATTAACGTCCCTGTTGGTGTAATGGTCAGATGTCCCAGTACTTTTGTCCATTTAGTGTATGAATGTAGTATGACAGAAAATTGTATGACAGTAGTAGGGAAGAGGACTTGGGCCAGCGTTCTCTGTGGCTTCTGCTCTAAAATAGAAGGCCTGAGCCCTTTTTGATGGCTGAGAGACAGGACATTTGATACAGGATATGGAAGGTAGAAACTGACATTTTAATTATGTTAGATTGGAAGGAGGGGGAGCTTCACAGTGTGTTCTCCTGGAATTTTCATGACTCTATGTACTTTACACTCCATTTTTTATATTCCTTCTAACTGGTAGGCTGTGTGATATTTTGATACCTGCCACATTCTTTTTTGCCAATAGTGCATGGAAAAGAGAACAATAGCATTCAACAGACTTCAATTCTCATGCATTCAAAATGACTGTTAAAAGGTCCATATCCTACGACTGTCTAGGATTTAATTTCTTATGACACTTATGTGGTTTTATTTACCAAAGCAGTGCTATTTCATTTTTACTTGACTACTTTTTAACCTTTCTTTACCTAAAAACTGTTCTACTCACTGGGCCTTTTGGACTGATACGTGTAAATGGCTTGTACTGATTTGCTGCCCTGTATTGTGCCGGAAGGTGCGACACAATGTGGTTTTGCTAGTTTCATATCAGCATGTTCCTCATTTTCACACCATGCTCGCACATGTTTAAAATAACAAATGATTTTGCGAGTTTCCTGCTCGTACGAGTGGTGCTTTTGTAAATGAGATGCGGCTGAACATGTACTGCTAACAGTGGCAGTGGCAAATTATTGAACGATACTTAAGCAACACATTTTAACCAAAACGCTTGTTAAGGACACAGGTGGGCACTCAAAGTGCACGAATGGTTTTCTGTTATTTAATTTTTATTTTGTGTATGTACATTTTATTGTAGAGTACAACTGGTCCTTATATGTAATCACATTTAACGAAACACCAAAAATAAGTAAAGAATAAAGAATCAGTGCCATTAAAGTAATTTAAGTTCATTATCAGTATTACGTATCAACAATGAGTATTTAAACACACCAGGTTGAGGGTGTTCATCGGAAAGTTTTACAAAAAGCGGAGGAAAAGGTAAATAAAGTTAAATATAAATATGGAGGCATCGATGTACGATGCCTGAGCAGGTCCATTTCCTCGGCCGATTACTGATAAACACACCATTTAAATATCAATCCGCCAAAGCTCCAGCAGATCAGTAGTGCAATCAATCTAAGTCACTTTTCACAAACCATTTGTGCTACTGATATGCTGGTACAGCACACTAAATCTTACACACAGCAGTGTCAGTGTTACAGTTATTTTCTATTGTTAATGTCTCTTTTTTTTATTCTCAACTGTCTTATCCTTATTCTTCTTGTTGCACTGAGCATGCTCGTGACAAAAGAATTTCCCTCAGGACAAATAAAGTTCTCATCTTATCTTATCTTATCTTATCTTATCTGTTCTGATCTGATCTCATGCTCCCCTTTCTTTAAAAGGTGACGTGCCATTCTGATTGGTTTATTGCATGTTACAAAACTCACCTCTGAATAATTACAAAAGTTAGAACAACTATTTTGCACCTTATATATCAAAATAGCAAAATTGATTTGGACATGCTCATAAATTTTAGTTGCACCTTGTGCTTTAAGCATTGCTTTTGATGGTCAAAAAAGAACCCTCTGAAACACTCCTTATAATTTCTTTGGAAATGTAGCTAAATAGGTGGATGTATGTAAATGCGATGGTTTTTGCGACATTACAAAAAAATGGGGAATTCAAAGTGGGCTGTTTTTGAAGCTTGTTTCATATATAAACTGAATAGACTAAGGAGGAAATGGTGCATTTTGAAACTTTATTAGTGTTTATATACAAAATCAGCCTCTTTTATAAAAAAAACAAGGAAAACTTAGTTCTCCATGATATTAGCCATTTTTTAAAATTTTTTAGGAGATACAAGGTGTTGCACTGGCAGCAACAGTATGCCTGCTGTACTGCTTTGAACTTTTAATTGCTGGCTTTGACGAACTACCTCCTACCACTTGCTTCAATCTCTCAAGTCAAGTCAAGTAGGTTTGTTTTCATTTCAACCACATACATGCACAGTACACAGTGAAACAAAACAACGTTCTTCCAGGACCATGGAGCAACACAAGAACAGAAACAGAAACACCACAAGACCACAAGTGCAGACAGGACAGAAGAGAGTGAAAGAAAACACAAGAGCAATGTTTAGTGCATTCAACAATAGCTACGGTCTCTGAATGAATACAGTACTCTACTGTACTCTAGCAAAAGACAGAAGTTAGACAGCAAATGTAATCGTGCAAATATAGCAGCAGCAGGACAGAGAATGTGCAGTAAAATAAATAGAAGGGTATTTACAGAGGCAATTTAAAGTCTGAGTTGTTTGAATGGTTTGTTTAAGGCAGAAAAGAAAAGAAAATTCTCAGAAGGATTGATGAGACTTTCTGTTCTGTAAAACTTTACCCACTGCAATAGCTGTGAATATGCATTGCCTATCATGATCTAATTTCCACACTGTGTGCACAGATGACAGTACATTGGAGGGCTGAGGAGGAGACGGGTTTCAAAGAAGACACCTCAGCTCCCTGACACACTTCCATCCATCATGATGACACTGCTAGCAAGAAAACCAGCATGAACTCGCAACCTTACTGAAAAGAGGACGTCCGACTGATACGGTGTCTCCGGCAAAGAGACTCTGAGTGAGTCCTTCAGGTCCTGTCATGCACCTTCCCTTAAAAATGATGAGGTCTCTAATCAACATGATGCACTTCATGACCCTTATTTAGTTTTTCTGTAATAAATGTTGTTGTTAAGTGAGACATTTTCTTTAACCAGGCTGATATCGTGGACGAATATCACCAGACCCTCATTCTGGGAACCTCGAAATCCTTTCGGCGCGTGACATAAAACACTTTCGTGCACAAAATTATAATCAAACAAAACATTTGGCGATGATAAATAATAAAAGCCCCCTGTTTTGCACCTCAGCCATGAAAAGCTGGCTGAACATTATTGGCTTTCATCCGCGTCGCTCTGTTTGTTGTTCAGCTTTCTCTCATCTTTTTCAATAAGAGCTATGATCTCCCATTAGCATGCGTCCAGCATGGGGAAATGGATAAAAGTGGCGTAATGTTGTCACGGCAACCACATAAATGGCACCAGGGCCCAAACAATGGCTGTGAGGAGGCCTGAGAGCCTTTTCTTCCCGGCCACATCTGCCGCTCTGCATTCACACTTATGGGATGTTCTGCTGATTATTTTTTCCCCCTTTTGAGAACTGACAGGCTGCGAAAAATGTGAGTGCCCTTTGGATATAAGCCAACTTCTGTTTCTCTAAAAAAAAAAAAAAAAATCCAGCTTTAATTTATTCTTATTACTAAAGGTAATGCCCAGTCTCGGCCCAGGACAGTGAGCTGTCAGCCCAGCAACACACAGATGAAGTAACCTTTTTGAGAATACAGAGAATTCCTAACAAAAGAGGGAAATTACAAATGCTTTGTGTTTTGTTAGAATGTGGAACTGTGGCATCTTTGCAAGAGAACCCAGGTTGTGTGTTTTTAACACCGTTGCTAAGTCCATATGGTTGCTGTAAATGACTGTGGCACTTTGCAACCACGTCAACTGAGGGCTGGCCAAAACGGTGGTATGCAAACACTGTGGCTGTGGTTTGCTCGACTCAAGGTACTGTGTCATGTCCATGTAAAACTGGGAAAACCTAAATCCACTCGAGGAATTCACTCCATAGTTTAAATGGTATATAGGATTCAAAGGCCTGAGCAATGTTTCACGTTGGACTATCATATCAGCTCCCTTAATTGATCTTCCAAACCACAAGAATAATGAGAGTGGGACACGTGAGGTCTTTCTGTCCCGTGGCTCCTACTTTCAGCTCCCCTCAAAAACAGATGTCCCCATTCACAAACATGTCCAAGTTATGCATGGTCAAGCCAACAAATGGATCAGGTGTCTGTGCGTTATCTGCGCCTTTTCATGTGTAAATGAAGGATCGTGAATGTGACTTTTCCAGCAACAGGTTTTTGATGTCAGTATATATGAGATGAGTATACGAACCCCCCACTCCCCCAAAACACAGGAACAATGGCCCGCAGCCATGGTCAATTCAGTGCCAGTGGCTGGAGTCTTTGTCCTTGTACTACTCAGCTGGCCAGCAGCTTGTGAGAAAGAGAGAGAGAGAGAGAGAGAGAGAGAGAGTTTTGAAAGGGGGATACAAAGTGAGAGTACCAAATAGGATCTATTAGTAACCATTGTACCTAATTCCAAGTGAGACAGCAGGCAGGAGAAGAATAGGTATAGTAACCACCTGCTTTCTTTCTGCTTTTATATTTTAGAATAATAAAAAAAAGAGGCTGGACAGAGAGCAGGACAATGCTTGCACACCTTCTTCGGGAGATTGTTTTTCATATACACTCTTAAAAATAAAGGAGCCAAGTGATAAGATGTTTGGAACCTCCACAGAAGCTTTTGGAACCTCCACAGAATGAACAAGTGTTCTGCATAGTACCCAAAAAGCTCTTGGACTTGTAACAATAGTAGAACCCTTTTCATATAGAGCCATAATTAAGAAAAGTTTTTTTACAGAAGCATATAAAAAACGTATACACTGTAAAGAAGAACCACTGAACCAGGCAAGAAATACTGTAAACATGTTCTGTATAAAGTATAATTGCCAACCCCTGTTACAAAGAATAACAACTTATTTGCCTAGAGAGTGATCAGTTTTTATATGCAAGGTACATTTATAGAGGAGTAGCATATTAAAAGAATATTGCCTGTTACTTATAAAAGTATTATGACTTTTTGGTGACATTTTCAGTAAAATTGGTGAAGGTTGCTCAGGGTTCTTTGCTATCCAAAGGTTCATGAACTCCTTAGGCAAACACAAGTCACCTTAAACGTGATCAATCAAAATGTAGCCCTCGTCCACAATGAAGCTGAGCATCTAAACATGGCCAAATGTGACTGGCAATCCATCTCTGGCCTGCACTACAGGCTTTGAAGAAGATCCTGTTTTGTCATGGCCGGATCTCTGCATCACCTTCACGTCTGTTAACCACTCCTTCCAGCACGGTCGCCTCGAGATGTGCCTAGTCATGCAGAGCCAGGCCCGGTTTCTTCACACAGTAGGTGTCCACCCTCTGCCATCTATATTGATCCAACAAATTTGCCACAAATCATTTCACAAATGCCCAGCAAGGGGCTATAGAAGCTGGTGGAAATGCCTCCATTCAGTCGGCCTGCGCCCCTGCAGAGAGGCAGGCCCGGTGCCTGACTCGTTTCAGTGTAGTGACAGCCTCTGATCCTCTGGCCATCTGTGGGGTGGGCTGGCCGGCGCTCGAGGGCCCTTTGTGCGCCAAACCCTCCCCCCCCCTCCCCCCCCACCAAAGCTCAGTGGATTCAACAGTAACCAAAAATTAGAAAGTGAAAAAAAAGCAAAAGAGAAGAGCTTTCAGACACTCCATAGTTCAGTAACTGAGCATTCAAAGTCAAAGGATCTTCTCCACACATTGAAGGCAATGATCTTTGTTTGCAAAAACTAGAACAAATCAAATTTACACAATTCTCCCCTTGCCCCAAATGAAACTGACAAGTGTAGCTAACAAGCAAATAGCACATGCTATACATGATATGATCATATTATGTAGAAGGGAATGGATTTTTTACTTTATGATTTAGCACACTTGTGCCGTGTACCAATCAAATGCATCTACATCTCCAAGTCTGTTGGACATCGTTGCTTCGGCCGCGTGGCTGGCCAAGCTCGACAGGTGTAACCTCCACTTGTTTAGCAGCAGAATGCAGCTGGAGGCACCCGGCGCTCCCAGTAGAGTCCAGGGTCACAGCTACACAGGCAACACGCCAGGCTGCAGGCCACTGCCGTTTAGAACTCAATGAAAAGGCCTTGGCCCGCGTGGCTAGCCACCTCCGGAGATTTTCTTAATCATTCATCTCACTGGTCCTGTTTGCGAGTGCGGGGAAATGTTTGCAATGATCCTGAGCTGTACTAATTGGGTTACATTCCACTAATTCAGAAAAGTCATTCAGAAATAGTGACCGTTCAGGGAAAAGCATTTTAGTTTTTAATAAGGTCCAGTATTAATGAAGCAGCGCAAAGGCATTTCGACCAGGACAGTCATGTGTTTGCATTTCAATGCCTTTTTTTTTTGCATGGAAAAAAAAAAGAAAAAAGCAACAAAAAAAAAAGAGTGGAACTGACTTGATTTAAATTTGTCATTTCCATATGAGTCAGCAATATTACATCACTGCATTTTGCTTGTCTTTCAGTTCTACTTATGCTGGACAATCATTGTGTTGGTGCATTTTAGTCGTGTGGAAATAATGTACACCTTCGAATCGAGTCAGCTCTAAAAGTGCATTGTGTATATTTACAGCACATGGCTTATGGTTATATAGGGCCGTGTTTATGCCTTTTTCTTGGCTTTGTATTCAAGAACAGACTGGACAATTGGCTCCCGCCAAAGTGCCGGTGTGCTGTTGCACTGAACACAAATTTGAGTCATAAATTTGGTCGTCCGTCCTCCTCCCCCTATTTTCCACCCTTTCTTAAAGAACCTGAGTGTGAGTGAATGACTGACTGGGTGAGGGTGTGTATGTGCATGCAAAATTGAGGGGCAGCTCTAAGGTAAACAGGAAGTGAACAGAGGCTGGCCACACACACACACACACACACACACACACACACACACACACACACACGAGTAACCTTGGCCTCTTAAAAACTGCATGTGCTTTTCTTGCATTTTAAGCTGGTCTAGGTTTGTCATTTTATATTAGACAATTTTTTTCTGTCAGGGGGGCCTCCACGTTCAACACTTCTCATAACCTCCAACATGTGGTCAGCTCCTATTATTTTAACTGCCGCCAGTGACTTCAGATCCCGCTCGACCTCGGAGAGCAATCAAGAACAGGAATGGACGCATTAAAAGAACAGGCTCGGGACAGCTTGGGTTACCACGGCTAAAGATTGGGCCAAAGAAAAATACACAAAAAAACGATTGTATAGTTCCACTATGGGCCACAAAACCTTTCCAGTAAATCGGTGACAGGCAGAACCTTTCTTGAAGTGGAGGTCTTGTTGCACTAGTGGAAACAGATCAAGTATTCACTTACATGAAATAATAAGCAAATAGCATGTTGAAGAGTTTTGATTGCCAGTGTGTGATCAAGCACGTACTGTTGCCAATATGTAGATAAAATACATTGTATTCACTGTAACATCCTTTACGGCAAATACACTTGAGTTAAATGTCTCAAAATGTACCTAAACTATATTCAATATTCAATATAAATGTAATATATTTAATTTAATATGTTTAATATAAATTTTGTATACACAAAACACATTTTCAGAGTGTGTGTTATTTTTGTTAACCCGATATTGAGCAAAAGTTTTTTCAATCTTATCAACTCAGAAGGTGGGTTGCTACCTTGTGCAAAAATGTTTAGTCTATTTTATAAAGTGAAGAGAAAATCACATGAAATTTTTCAGTCTTATTTTTGCTAAATTCAGCAAATGAGACATATTTGTGCTTTAAAATGTCCAGAAGTGGGTTCTCTGTACAGGATGTGTCCTTATTTGACTAGAGTTGCCCAAACCTTTGCATACATATTTTGGTTTGCTCTTGGAGTCTGTGTGATCAATAAAAACATTGAAAACAATCTGCAGATTCTTCAATAGCTATAGTAACGCTTCTATAACTCACCCTGTACCCCCAAATCCCAGAGCATGAAAAAAAACACTCACTAACTCTATATAAGGGTCGACTGGAGCTGTGGACAGCTTTACTTTCGAGTCCTTGGGTGCTCACTGTTTTTCTCTTCCCAGTTAGAGAGGAAAAAATGAAGCATGGGAGGAGCTGAGGGGTGGTGAGGGTAG
Source organism: Bryconaethiops microstoma (assembly GCA_037577275.1). Classification (NCBI taxonomy): domain Eukaryota; kingdom Metazoa; phylum Chordata; class Actinopteri; order Characiformes; family Alestidae; genus Bryconaethiops; species Bryconaethiops microstoma. Next base: position 7,134,805 of record JBBJLS010000134.1, on the reverse strand, counting down.
CCAACTGGCAATGTTTACAGCAGCTGTCATTAGAAAAAAAAAAGCAGCTTCCTGGGCCATCCACCATTCTGACCCAACCCGGTAGTGTCTTTAAGGTCATTAGAGACACACCACAGGACAATAGTGTTTAAAGGGATGCATCAGGGGGAAATCATACACATTTTTACCAGACACCCCAAATGTAGTCCATCAGCCACGACATGTTTGGCGTCCACATTTCACTTCTTTCGTTTCGTGCTGGAGCTCTGAGGCCAGTGTAGCTAACCATTAATTTTAACGATTAACCATAAAGTTTAAACCCCATCCAATCAGCATTACGCCTAAATCTTCACACACTGGACTTGTTAAGTAATTTGAAGTAGACTTGCTTAAGCGGTTTCTGACGCTGTACGACACATTCTGCCGCCCTAGAGCTGTGAGGCTAATGTAGGTGAATATTCATGATGTTTTGAACCCCATTTCATTACCATTGCCTTTTAATTTAACTGCCTATCTCCACCCATGCTGGTTTGCTAGGTCCTTTGAAACAGACTTGCTTTAGTATCTTTCTGAAAGTATGTTGCATAGCTAAAACCTGTGATCGAAGTCTTGATGTCAAGAAGTCCTGATGTCATACAGTGTTAGAAACCACACAAGCAAGTCTTTGAGATTTCTTTGACTGAACAGCAGTACACAGATAGGTGTGGGATGATTTGTACGCGTGACTTTCACACTGCTGGGGAAGGGTGTTCGTTTACTTGTTGGATATGTTAGTTACACTACTATAGCTGTAGTGCAAAATATAGTACTATACAACACACACACACATGTGCATACACATATTAAGTATGTCTTATGTATACACAGTCATATGCAAATGTTCGAGCACCCCAGTCATTTTTTTTTTTCAACAGAGAACACACTTTCACACAATTTAATGCTTATTAGCTGTGTTAATTAGCTGATATAATAAATATATGTTTGAGGAAAAAAAAACGTTGTGTCATTGAACAAATGACACACCCACACATACATAAATACAGACACACACA
>JBBJLS010000134.1:7093574-7112338 GCA_037577275.1 Bryconaethiops microstoma | reverse complement strand
TATATATATGTATACACACACACACACACACACACACACATATATATATATATATATATACATATATATATATATTTTTTATTATTTTTTTATTTTTTATTTTTTAGTTCAATGAACGTGTTCTTATCTGCTACAGAGCACGTGAGCGCAATGCACAAACAGGGTGAATAAAGTGATGCGAACAGTTTGGTGCTATTTATTGTAGCCCCAGGTTAGAATTATACAATTTAGGGGCCTAGACATCAGTCACTACTACTGCATGTTATACGCTACGACATCAACACTTATCAATATTCGGCACATTCAGTTGTTTAAACCACCTTTGGGTTAAAAGATTGCTGGTGGCCTAGTGATTAGCGAGTTGCCCCTGTGATCAAAAGTTGTGGGTTCAAATCCCAGGATTGCTAGTGGCACCACTGAGGTACCCTTGAGCGAGATACCATCCCCACACACTGCTCTCCGGGCACTGTGTTCCTGGATGTCCGCTGCTTCACTTGGTGAATGGGAAGAATTTCGTGCTGTTCATGCAGTGGTGTGTTCAGGCATGACAAATGGTCGCCATAAATATAATCTTTTAAACTCATTATTTGAAACAGTTCATACTTGCAACATTCTGTTTAACATTCCAGTGTCTTGCTTGGTGTGAAGAGCAGGTTTTGCCTAAATAATTACTTGACTGTCTTTTCTAAACTATTGGTAAATGTACATATTGGCAATCTTTTAACCCAAAGGTGGTCTAAACACCCAAAAGCTTTGAATGTTGAAAAGTGTGGATGTCGTAGGGTATACCATAAGCAGTATTAGTGACTGACAGCTAGGTCCCTAAATTGCTTAGTTATAACGTGGGGCTACAATTTATAGCACCTGATTGTCAGCATCACTTTATTCACCCCGAATCACGTCTGTTCGTGTGTTGCACTCACGTGTTCTGTTGCAGATAAGCATATGCTTGTATTACGTTCTGTTCCGTGGTGCCTTTGAAATAGGCCACGATTTGCTTAGTCGTTCACTTTTCCCCTTTATTTAGACAAGACCTATTTTCTCCAGTCAGCAGAATTTTTTTTTGTGTGTTTGCAAAGCCAAAAGCTCACTAGTCTCTTTAGACAAGCAAGCTTTGTTATCACTACAAAACTGTTCACAAAAAAAAAAAGAAAGACAGGGTGGGTCACTCACACTTTCAGCCCACCTAAAGATACTGTTTTACTGTTGATCAGTGCATTTAGGATCAAATGATCATTGAAAAGGTTGGACTTTGGTCCCTTCACATACGACAGAGGTGAAAAGAAAAGTCCAAACCTACACTGAAGTAAAATGACCGGAACATAAAAGTAGCATAAAATCACACACAAACGTAGAAGATCAGAAGACCTGGAGCAGAGCTTTTAAGCTCATAAACTACTGAATTGTTTGTTAGGTGCTATTCTTTCCTTTTTGGGATCAATGATGGTAAATGAAATGATTAAACTGAGAGAGGGGAGAGAGGGCGGAAGCAACCCAACAGAATGAAATACAACAAAATGAAATAAAATCAGAACAAAACCTTGAATCTCCACAAAAGTAATTTTACAGGAAAGAGAAAAATGTTCCCAAATTTCAGCGTAAGTTAATGTAACAAGATGGCTTTTTGGGCCATTTGATATTTTTGACACAGTGTAAACATGAGTTGCTATAATTCTGCATAATAAATGGCTAAAGGCGATACAAGGTTTTGTTCTAACAGAGAGTATAAAAATGACTAGCTTTAACAAAAATCCCATCAACATTTAACTTTAAGAACACGCACAGTGAAAAATGGAAAAAAACCAACAACTTTTGACCAACTTTTTAAAGTGTGAGGATATATTGTAACTTGAATCTGAATCAAGTATCATTTCATCCTTTTAAAATTTGAAATGCTTCGTACATAGACACCGTGGCTAAACTTAGAAAGCTGACACTTCAGACCACCTGCCATATGCTGCAGACGCCTCAAACGTATATGTAACGGCAAAAACAGATAAAGCACTTGGCCTTTATTCCTGGAAAGAGGTACACTTTTAAAAAAAAAACCTTTTTGGAGTACAACTGCTGTCACTGGGTTCTCTTGCAGGTACGTCTTTAGTTATGGAAAATTGCACCACATTATGGTGCAGGTATATGTGGTTATAGGATGCATCGACTCCATACACCACCATACACCTCCAGCCCATTTTTTTTAATATTTGAAAAGGTTATGTTTTGAAATGGTTCTTATAATTCCCTTCACAAATAAGCGACTGTAGGGCACCTTGTGTAACACACCAGTATCTTGAGGAAGACGTTGTCAGGTATGTAGGTATACTGTTTGTACCTTCGGAGACTGAAAGTTACCTTGGCTGTCTTATTTTTCCCAAACAAAATCAAAGAGAACTTTATTGTCACCTCAGCTATATGCATGTATACAGTGAGATGAGATGGTGTGGCTCCAGATTTACAGAGTACACATACATAAATAAACTGTAAATATAAACTCTAAACTAGAAGTGAAAATGTGTAATGTGGTGCGAAGTCATTTTAACATTCAAAAAACTGTGTTACATGGGGATCTTTTTTAACATCCAAAAACGAAATGTGGTGCAAGATCCTTTTTAAAACAGTGTAAATGGTGCATCAGCAGTCAGGAGGAAAGAAAACATTACTGGAATGTAATTGTGAGCTTTATATGTACAAAAGATCAGCAGCAGTTTAAAAATAAATAAATATACAGTAGAAATATAGATTAACAGAGGGACAGTATCCAAGAGTGATATGCAAAGGACACACACACATACACACACACACACACACACACACACACACACACGGATGGATTTAAGTTTCGTACCTTTGTAGTTTGTTGTAGTTTGAGCCACTTGGTAACAAGTAAGATAATGACCTGTAAAAACTGGCTTGGTTTCCATCATTAATATTAATTTCTGAGAACATAAAGAAAGATGGGGCATTGCAGGGAGTGTATAAAGTGCATATGGTCTCAACAACATCAGTCATATCACAAAGAAGGAGTTTCTATGAGTGTAATTTCTTATAGAGTATAATGTCTTATAAGTTTTAGTATCATTTCTACTTTGGAAATGGAAATGTCCCTTTTTTGTTTTGAATGTGTCTGAGACAAAACAGGGGACAATGGTCTGATGCTTGACAAAGCTGAAGAGAAGTTGGTGGTCTTAGGAAGCACTGTATCACACTAAATAGGCCTTTCAAAACAAAATGGAGCCTGGGCCATTACAAATGCTATTGCTGGGTTGCGGTGTAGAATAGCATTCCTTTGTCCATTAAAGGACTTTTATTGGGCACTTTTCATTGGCTAGAAAAAAAACCCATACCCCCTCCCCCTCCGAGCAACTGTTTTAAAACACTGCTCCCTGTTCTGAAAGGCCACAACAGAGTCCATCACGTTTCCGAACAGGCAAGGATAGGCAAAACACGGTAGTGCCATGAATTGAACATGGGTACTACCACAGAACAGACGCAGATCCTTTTTAGACTAGTACATTACAATACACGGCAAAATAGTAGATCGGTTTGACATTTTTGTGTCATTAAATAAATATGACGTCAAAAACTACGATGCTGTTTAACGTCAACAACCATGCAATTCATAGCAAGACGATTTTTAAATGTATTTTATGCCATGTTAATATTGTGTAAAATGATATTGTCCTAAAATGGCACAGTCCATTTTCTACATTATTTGAACACAGCAGACGCCTGTTCATGTTGTGATGAATGAGCCAGTAGAAATGCTCCTGAATTAAAAAAAAAAAAAGGCTTTTACTTACTTACATTAGAAGAAAAGCACATTTTGGCTTCTCCTGTAAACCTGCCATTTTACAGACTGTGGAGAGTGTCAATAGATAAGTGTGTTCAGTGCCTCATTGTTTTTCAGAGTGTAAACTGTGCCAGAGCTAATCAGTCTGTAGCGTCAGACTGCAAATAACTTCTGCTCTTTCAAAACATAATATAAAAGCCAAACTGTAAAGGCCACGACCTACCCAAGAGGGCTCTGTGATACAAAACACACATAAAACATCATAATCATAATTTTTCATTAAAAAAATAACTATGAATGTTATTTAAGTAGTCCTGTTTCACTATGACATTATCATATTGTGAATGGAGAATTTGCATTCATATGAAGTGAGCACTAAACAGCAGTAAACCAACAGTGAGGGGGCCGAGCACTCATGGTGAGCGATGGAATGCATCTTTTGTTATGAGCTGTGAATGTTCCCACACCCAGTGTGACATTGTGCTGCTTTTTCATAACAATTGCGTCTTTATGACACAATGGTCCATACCCTGATTAATCCCTTTTACAAATAAACCTCTTTAATTCATTCAAATGGAAAGCCTTCCCTTCTCTTTTTTCCTCCCAGAACGGCAAATGAGCACACGTAGGCCGCTGATTGAATGTAAAGCGACATGAAATCAAGGGCTTTTGTATGCGATCGGTCAGTCTGGCTTTTCAATTTTTACCTCAAAAATACGCTCGAATCGAGAGATAAAAGAAGCCACTTTTGCCAGGGACTAAAACCTCTCAGAACATATCAATACTTTGATTTTTTTTCAAGGCAGAAAGATGCTTGTGTGAGAAGGGAGGGAGCAAGAAAAAAAAAATCCATATCAACATTGACCAAACCAGTTAATTACATTAGAAGCCATTCAGGGCCTTTTGGTAATGGCCAGCCCAATTGCATGCAAACAAAACAAAGGTCAAAAGCATATTGTTATCAAGCTGTGAAAGAGCAGGGCCAGTTTTGTTGCATAATGGCTGATAAGCAGAACCCCCCCACTCGCCCCCACCACTACCCAAAAAAGTAGATAGCACAGAACAATACAGAGAGCAACGTCAAAATGCATAGATTGAAGAAACAACAATGCTCTGCCCTTCTACCCTACCGCAGTGGTTCCTGTCATTGCGTCTTCCTGAATTTGTTTTTCTGGGCGCGCCGATGTCAGACGTGCACGCATCTCCAAAAAACAGAGAGAAAAAAAATAACAATTTATTTGAGCAGCTGTGGAGGGACTCTGGCTTTTTCGGGAGCACTTTTACGACCCCATTCAAAGGCCTGACATTTCAAACACAGGAAGGAAGGACCCAAGGAAGGGCTTTACAGTATCAAGAGGTCCGTTTCGGCTTCCTGTCACCTTTTTTACACAGACCTAACAGACCAGAACACCACATGCTGACCATATATATTTCACTTTTGATATTTCCTGCCTCAGGATAATTAGGCCAGGCGTATTGAGACCAATGAATTCCTGCTTGGCCGAATGACCCCCTCCCCCCCCGCCCCCTAATTTCGACAAGCTGAATATCTCTCCGTAAGGAAGCTCATTAGCTGGAGCGTACATTAGGGGCCGTTCTTCCAAATCAGTCATTCCGTGGATGTCGGGCATTGGTAAGGACCACCAGGATTACTGAAGAGACCCTAGATGGAACTCATTAACGGCGACCCAAAATAAATCAACCAGCGCAGCAATGGATGTGCTACAGTCTTTAAATAATAGTTCGTAACTGGTTTTTGGCTTGGATATGCTTCAAATACTGTAGAATCTTTCCACTGAGTGAGTGTTCATGAGGCATGTTTCACATCTCATGCACAAAAATGGCTTTGCAAAGAAAAAACGTTCTGTAGAGAACCGCATGCAGTTTTCCTAAGGTACAATTTTATTTCTACTTTATTCTAAGCAAGTGTATGTGAGGTGAGTTCAAGAGAACAAGTAATGCATGTTTCTAGTGTTAACACTTACATGCATGTATAAACTGGAAGACAATGAAAATGAAAAGCAAGGAAGGAACATGAGAGGGAGAGAGAAAGAGAAAATTGGTCAAAAGCTACACCTCCTTATGGAAGCCCAGGATTAGGTTCTGGAAGTCTGCGAGATAATAGATCAAAGAGATGCAGCAAAGAGCACTTCTTGCTTTTTTCCCACGTAGCAATCATCTTTATGCGTAATAGCGTTTTACAAGGGCTCAGGATGGAGGGCTTTACTACGGGGGCCATTCGGCTGGGATAATAAAACAGAAGCGAGGTGAAAATAAGTTTCACATGGATCAATAGTCGCACAGCAAAAACAGCCTGTCTTTTTATATTTATAAGAATCATAAATGGCCACTCAACGTTACCAATAGGCATAGCTATTAGAAGAACGTCTTCCCAGCTGTGGTTTTTGCATTTAAATAGCAGGCACGGCACAATGAAGGTGAAAATTGACAAGAGTTCACGCTTTAACTCCTGGGAAAACAAAAGAAAGCATGAAAACACATTTCAAACACATTTCAGCTCAACTTTTCCCTTCGGCATAAGCTGATCAGTCCGAGCGTTATTATGGATTTCAACTGACACCTGTAGGTGAGTTAGGTAACATTATGCTGCAGGTTGTGGACTAATCACTCTGAGATGTATGAGATGTAAAGCCTGATATCTTACACAGACTCCGACAGAGCTATTTTTCCACCACAGGATGCCACGTGACGTGGGTTGATAATTATGACACTTTCATGTCCGCCTGAACGTTTTAAACGTTTATATGCTGCCTGATTTTGAACGCTGTCTAGTTGACGTTGACCTCAGAAAACTTCAGATGAAAGATAATGAGTAAAATCACACATGACTCTTTTATTCACTATTTGACATCCAAACACTGAATTAAAAGTGGCCGACATGTGCCAATTTGGCCAACATATGCCAATCAAAAACTTAATATGAATGTGAATATATTATTGCAGACAATATTGATGACAATTAAAGACAATTACAACCGATGGCTTATACTTGTGTTAATGAAATTAGTTTCTGTGACAAATACAATGATGTCTACGCCTATATATGTAAACATTTACTTTCACAGTAGCACCCACTTTCACACCACTCAACAAGTGGTTTTAAGCAACACTGCACCCTCTGTGTATCTGCCTCAGTTCCACGTAGCTTCTCATGAAGAGAAGAATTCAGACTGTGTTATAATGCACCAAGACAAAAGGCAGCTGATTTCTAACATTCTAAATACAAGACGTTATTTCATATTCGTGATTTTTTTATTCTAAAGAGAACCTCCGGTGGGAAGGTGTGCGCAAACCTTTAACTGGTCATGCGATGTTACGTTGAACTGCAGGTCAACTTAGGATAAACACCTTAAAATATGGTTAAAATGTCTATGATGGCATAATGTATGGAGATGGGGGTGAAAGAAATAATGAGAGAGAGAGAGAGAGAGATAGAGGAACCGAGAGAAAGAAAGAGAGAGGAGGTCAGTGTTGAGCAGCTAAAGCTATTAGCAGTGACGGAAAAATCAATGCACACTTGTTCCTCAGAGGGAGAGCGCGCCACTCAGATGAAGCTTTCGCATCCTGGAAAACCTTGCAAAAAAAAAATAAAAAAAATAGAGACCTGGCCAGGAGACAGTGGCAACAAGGTCGCCAAATATCGACTGGGCTTCTTCTTTCAGAAATATGTGGAAATTGACTTGAAGTCAGAACAGCTCTTACTGCGGACGTCCTGAAGCACAATTCATACGGCCACAATTCGCTAATGCGTCTGACAAATGCACGGGGCAAACATTACCTGTTGCAAAACCACAAATCAACCACTGAAACCATTTTCACCTGAAGCACCTCTTAATTTGCAAACAAAAGACTTTCCCTTCGCACGTCAAACCTATTAACCAAAGGCCAAACCTGGCATTTTGCTTACGTCTGGTCAGTGGGTTGCCTATGCAAAAATCTGCATTTGTTTATTGTTGATGCAACGATTTATTTGTAAGCGATTAATCTTATTTACTGAATCAGCAGTGACTTCTTGTGAGTTTGCATGAAGATAAAACGTATCGTAACTTCTCCTAACCAATCCCGATGCATATTAGTGTTGTGAATTTCCATCATTTTTACTACTTGGCCAATAAAAAACCCTGATGATTCAATGAGTGGCCCAAATGATCAGTAGACTCCTGGATTATCTGACAGCAACAGCCCTGCATTGAATACTGAGTCTCTTTCACAGGAGATGTTGACTCCAGCACACAGGTGCTCAGCATCCTCAGCCTGTCAGAGGAAGAGGCCGCACGCATTATCTGCATGGACTGTGTGCAGTCATGGCATGTGGCACGGGAAGCGGTCTGCTGCGACTCTGGTGGTCAGGCAAACGCAGAGGCATCGCACCACATTCATATTTCATGTCTTTGTCTCTGCATCTCTGCAACTGCCTGCGCGATGTTATCTACTAACTGTCACAGGAAATAAGATTATTCACACATGTGTCTGAGAGCAGCTACCTCAACTGTTCAAATGTGCAGTTATCAGCCAAGAAAATCCGGGCCTCCAATATTGTTTCATTTCTGCCTGGATTTTCTTAAATTCAGTGGCAATTACCCAGGTTATATTAACCTTTCATGACGCTTTATCCCATAACTGTCACGTTAATTTACGGCGAAGGAGCCTAAAACACAAATACTGTGTCCAATTCATCTGATCTGTTGGCATATCACTGCTGAAATAATTTATAAAGAGGAATCACTATACCATCACTGTGAGAAAACAGGCTTTGGACTGGCAAATATTTGTAAAAGGAGTTAACATTTCCACAGCTCTTTACCACCCTCTTCAGGGAAGAATGAGTACAAGAAACAATAGATAGTTGTATTTTTGTATCAACATTAGAACTGCCATCTTCAAAGGGCCCATATCAGGCAAAACCAAATCCTAGCCATTTTTCGTTTGGGGCGGTTGGTGTGTTGAATGTAGTATATAAACACTTTAAAAGTTTTAAAACTTTCCACTCACTCCCCAGTCTATAAAGGCTATAAGCAAACACAGTCTGTTTTAATTGTCTTTGTAATGTCACAAAATACAAAACATTTATTTACATCTGTCGTTTTAGTTCATAGCAATTTAGCCCTGCCCATTCAATACAGCCAATCAGTGCCTGAACACAGGTTGGCTTTAAAGGCACATTAACAAAACAGACTGTTTAATTGTAAGGGATAATAGAGGTTGGAAAATGGTCGTGACAAATGAATTCTAGTTTTTAGTACATAAATCCACACAAACATCATTGATGGACCAAAGAGAAACACATAGAAAATGTAGGATACGGGCCTGACCAAACCAATCATATATTTTGAATTGTGATTGTTATGAGAAAACACCCATCTTTTGTTACAAGTCATGAACAGTCGATTGCTGTATCACGTACAGCACGTACAAGATGCATATCTTGATGTTTCTGAACTCATTTGATCTTCAAGTTCATTCAGCAAGTGAGTGGGAGCTGCAGGGCATCAGGGTGAGTTTATAAAGATAAACCAGATACGGAATGAACTGCGTTAACTGCGGCCGTAACACATTTAATTCTGCGTTTTTTTATGCACGTTTGAATTGCCATGTACCTAATGGCCTGCAACAGCACAGACATAAAACCATTCAACAGAGTAAACTCTAAGAAAGGATGAAGATTTTTTTTTTTTTTTTTACAAAAATTGTTTTTATCATTAAAATAGTACATGTGGTATGAAAGCATGAATTCACAGTCCACAATTGATAATCGTATGTTAGTGACCGAGAGCTCTAGGTAACTAGCATGGCATGAATTAAAAAAACAAAAATATACATATCTATAGTATATCATTGCTGCCTTCACAAAACCTCACAGCTCAGAAATAGTAACTCTATAGGAGAAAAACTAACATTCTTACCTGTAGTGCGTGTTACAGAACATTTCTACTTTTCACAAAACTGATGTTTTCGAATGAGAGATAAAGAAAACAAGGCTTTAACATGACTGGGATGATATACTAAGAAATAAAGTGAACATTTCTGTGTCCATCAGTCCTCACTGATGTCTGCTGTATTGGAGTCTGAGAAGATATTATGGGGTGAGAGCTGGTATATGGGAGTCTGCTGATCCTGTGGTGTGATGGACAGGGGGACACTGTGTACTAGAAGGGTACCAGATGGCTCCATGCCTAAACTGGACATTACCAAGCCACCATCTTCACATGGAACCCTGTCACCTGGCTGCTTGGACATTTCCTGAGAAGGTGGCCTGTCCATGTCTAGGGGCAGTTCAAAACCTGTGTTTGTTGCAGCGACGGAGCAGTTGTCCTCTGTGACCACTGTGACCTCCGTACCTCCCTGCTGAATGAGAGCGTGCAGGCTGTCTAGGTCCGAGCAGGCTGTGATGAACGTGTGGCTGTCTGAGGAAGGGGCAGAGCATGTGCTAATAAAGCTCTGAGTAGGGTTTGTTGCCTGAGAAGAAATGCCTGTATGTAGTAAACTTTCCTGAAGAGGCCCATCTTCTCCGCTGGGACTGATATGAGTTAGCAATACTGTCTGGTGCTCATGGCTGACCTCTGCTGGCGGGCCAATATGCTGCACTGGTGTTAGCAAACTCACCTGTTGGATCACAGGGTTCAACAGCACATCCTGTCCTTCAGAACCGAGCAGGACTGTCCCGGGTTTCGAGGAGGGCACGTCCACCGCTGCCTGGATGAACGCGCTCTCTTGACCCAGAGGGGGTGCAACGATTATTTTAAGCTGTGTGCTGCTGTAAGAAGGAACTGAGTTGTTTGGAACAGTCAATGAAACCTGCCCTGCATCCTGCGCAGGCAATTTAGATGTGGCTATGGGTTGTGATTGTGATGCAGCGCCGCTCTGCTGCTGTTGTGCGTTATTATTGTGCTGCCTCTTGTGACTGCGCAGTGAGTCCTCCCTTACAAAAGAAGCATCACACAGGTTGCAGCGAAATGCCCGAGCAGCCTCTAGTCTGGCCCGGTACCGTGGGCTGAGGGTTTTGGGTGGCGGCTCTTGGCTGGATCCACTCCCCCTGCCTGCCTTGACCCGCCTCTCCGCTTTCTCCCCATGGCACTTCCTCCTGTGGATCAACAGGTTGCTGCGCTGCTTGCTGGCGAAGGTGCAGTGCTCGCACCTGAAGGGCCGCTCGTCCGAGTGCACACGCTCATGGACCGTGAGCGCTCCTTTGCTGGAGCACGAGTACGAACACTGGCCACACTGCAGCGGCTGGGCAGGCTGGTGCTGGCGGGAGTGGTGGCGCAGGGCCGCTTTGGCCGAACAGCGAAAGTCACACTCAGTGCAGCTGTAAGACCCGGCCACACCGTGCTTCAGCTGCACGTGTGACTTCAGGTTGGCTTTCATGGCGCAGCGATACTCACAGAGGTCACACTTGAAGGGCTTTTCACCTGAATGGACCCGGCTGTGCCGCTTCAGGTCTGAATTGATTTTGAATTTGGCGTCACACTGGTTGCACTGGAATGGGGCATCTCCTGCAAATGAAGGAGACAAATTTCAAGCACATTCTCAACAATTAAATGTCAGGGAAAACACCTCTTAATAAAATTTCATTCGAAGGCTGTAAAAAAACAAAAAAACACCACATATTAACTAGGACATTAATACTGTTTCAGTTCTGTATTAACGTTGTATTGATCAGCAACCATAGCCGCCTTCTAATAATCTACTTTGCTTGACATATTTGTTTATTGTAATTTTTTTTTATTATAATGAATTAAATTATTGAACATGTGCATTTTTCTTTGTGTTTCAAGGCCATGGTTAGGAGATGGTGTTGCTTCACTCTACATAAAAAATATCTGAAACTGTACACTGCAGAAACAGGAAAGGACTGTCAGGCCAAAACAACCTTCTATACAAGCCACTGTAATTTATGGACAACATACCACACCCCGCACTCAACACTGTAAATAGTCAAAGAAGCTTCTTTAAATTGGGACTATACGACATTTACATTTACGGCCTATAGCAGACGATTTTATCCAAAGCGACTTCCATTCCCTAACTACAGGGGACAGTCTCCCTGGAGCAACTTGGGGTTAAGAGTCTTTTTCAGGAACCCAGTGGTGTTATGCTGAAGGTAGGATTCTAACCCATGACCTCTTGGTCCAGAAGCAAGTATCCTACCCACTAGGCCACTACCACTACATTATTTTTATAATGTACAATTATAGTCTCAATTCTCAATCAGGCCATGTTTGTGCTGGGTGGATCTAGTCTGTAAATTCAAGGGCCATTGAAGTTAATGTGTCTCTCCTAGGAATGAGAAATAAGTGAACTCACATGACTTTCTGCTAGCTCTGCAAGTTTAGCAACAATTTACCATTTTTGGATTTGTAGTGTGTGACCACCAATAATTCAGTCCCCAAAAAAACCCAAGTCTGCAAAAATTAGTGAGTAACAATTTTTTTTTTCTATTATCTGTTAGAATTGGGTAGTGTACCCAAGGCTTTAGGCAAACCCTGTGATGCAAAATACAGTCGGCAATTTATCTGTGCAGTTAATAAATAAGTACATGTCCTATAGGGATAAACTGTCTTAATAAGCACATTTGAATGCATTACAGTGTATTTGCTGAACATCACATCTGGCACAGAAAAGGGGGGGGCACAGAAAAGTTATAGCATATTTTATATTTTAGGTTTTTCCCCCCGTAATATACTAAGATCAGTAAATAAATCAAAACTTATATTGTAAGCATATTAGAATATAAATTAGAATATCAACAAACATACAAATGTTTTCATCTATGACTGTAGGTCTGATTCAACTGCCTGTCTGTCTGCCAGGCCAATCAAACAAACTAAGGCTCTATCTAGCGAAAGCACAAGACAGGAAAGCAAGCATCAATGTCTGTTAATGCACTGACCGGTGTGGGAGCGCAGATGGACAGTGAGCTGGCTGGAGTTTCGACTGGCATACGGGCAAATCTGGCACTTAAAGGGTCTCTCGTCATAGTGGATACGCAGGTGCTTCTTGAGGCTGCTGCTGTCTGCCGCGGCGTATGAGCAGTGCTTACATTTGTGTGGCTTCTCCCCAGTGTGGGAACGGCTATGCAGGTTCAGTTTGTCCCGCCGGCTGAACCGCTTGTGACAGAGCTCACATTCGAAAGGCCTCTCACCTGGACAAGTCAGCAATTTTTGACATTATCATAGTTATCTCATGTAAAGAGGAGATAACAGAAGAAAATTTTCTTACCAGTATGCGTTAGCATATGCCTTTCCATGTCTTTTTGGCCATACTGCGTTTTAAACGTACAACCTAAAATCAAAACACATTCACAATTATGTACTTGGCAGATACTCTCATCTAAGGCCACTTATAGATGTAGGTGAATATAGAGCTGGATGTCTTGCCCAAGTACTCTTACAGGTGTAAAACAGTGTGCTTGAAGTATTTACATTTTACATTTACGGCATTTACCAGACGCTTTTATCCAAAGCGACTTCCATTCCTTAACTACAGGGGACAGTCTCCCTGGAGCAACTTGGGGTTAAGGGTCTTGCTCAGGAACCCAGTGGTGGTGCTGAAGGTAGGAGGTAAGTATTGGTACTCTGCTACGACACGTTCATTTAGACAGACTTGATGTGAGAACTACAGGATAATGTACTTCTCACAATACCAAGTTGCTGACACTAACCTGAGAAGCAACAAATGTGCCTCTTTTGAGCTAGTGGCGGTTTCAGCTTCTTGGAGGGTGTTTTCTGGGTTTTCGTAATGGTCTTCTTGACAACCTTTGATACACACGTCTGAAATTCCTCCAAGGAAAATCCTTGAATGGATTCTATGGACACAAACACATAAAACAATCCATGAAGAGGCTTCTCCCCTTTTGTCAAATTCTCTCTCAACAGCATGTTACTTACCAATAGTATTTATATACAGCATTTGAATACACAGAATATTGCATATCATTATAAGGTTTTTCTACAGACATTTCAATTGGATTTACTCAGACTTTTTATTTTATATTGTTTTCATCCCGGTGTGTCTGTGCATTCTTAACATAAGCAATATCCTACAGGATAAATAAAGTTTTCTGATTCTCACCCCAAGCTGATGCCATGTTATCCCCAAAGTTTCAACCCAGACTGCAATATCTAATTCAAAAACTACCCCGAAAACCAGGACGCAGCTGCAGTAAAGTTCAGGAGTAACATTCAGGCTGAATTAACGCATGTGAACAAAGTTTCCTCTAAATGAATGACACAAACACCATCAAAAAGCCACAACAATGTGTATGTGAAATATCTTTTTCCCCCTCAAAGATTTTAGGTGTGGCTTTCACTTTTAAAATCAATTTGAAAACAACAAACCTCAAATGTTGTTTAAAATCTGATTCACTACCTGAAAATGAACGCTTTGATGGTCATTCCATTCAAACATCTGAAGGGTTTTTGACTGTGGCCTCTTTACAAAATAAGCCAGCATGACTACAAGTGTTGCCCCATCCTCGGGAGTCTGGACTCCCGGGCTACACTTGGGAATTTCACAGTACAATATATGGACAAAAGTATTGGGACACACCTGTTTTCCAGGGTTTGGGCTAGGCCCCTTACTTCCAGTGAAGGACAACATTAATGCTTAAGCATACACTACGAAACACAATGTACTTAAAATGTGCTTAACCCTACCTTAATTTACCCCTGAAAATACACCAAATCCCTTAATTTGAATTAAGTGGCCATAAATCTGTGAAACTGACTCCTTCATATGACCTTTAAATTAAATTTAAGGCATAATGCTTCATTAAGGTATGCTTCCAACTTTGTGGACACATTTTGGGGAAGACCCTTTTCTATATTTCAGAATGACTGTGTCCCCAGAAGTACGATCCACAAAGACATGGTTGATTGAGTCGAAGCACTTGACTGGCCGCACAGAACCCTGAATGTAACCCCATCCAACACCTTTGAGATGAACTGGACCAGAGAGTGCAAGCCGGGCCTTCTCATTTAACATCAGTGTCTGACCTCATAAATGCTCTACAGACTGAATGGGCACAAATTCCCTCAGAAACTGCAAAATCTTGTGGAAAGCCTTCCAAGAAGAGTGGAAGCTGTTATAGCTGCAAAAGGGGGAACAACTCTATATTATAGTCTATGTACTGGAATGCAGTGTCACTACAGTCCCTGTTGGTGGGATGGTCAGGCGTCCCAGTACTTTTGTACATATAGTGTATCCTTTGTTTATTAATCTGACTCACCAGAAGCTCCAGCATTTTGGGGTGATATGTCTGTTGTGGTGATTTGGCAGCCATTTTGCTTGTGGGCAAGAAAGACTTCAAAATTGTTGTACTGCTGCTTGCAGAAGCCACAGATGTGGATATCTGGGCTCACTTCAACCAGGAGATGGTTTATCCCTGCAAAAGATTTGGGTTTTAGTTACTTAAATGACTTGAATGAAACCTAAAATCACTTCATGAGTCTGTTGTGAGTGAGTAAACACAGACTGAAGACTGCAAATTTAACAGCTAAATGCTAAGAAGAACAGGTACAGAGGTACAGGTACAAAGCAACACATTTCTCTCCCTAGATGTGTTTTAAGAGAGAAGCTGGCTTACCATGTCCGTTAAAAGATGCCATTTAGTGCAGGTGTTTGTGTTTACTCCTTCACCTCTGTAGCAAAACCTCAGCTGAAGCCATACGAACAGATATGTCGATTAGGCAGATGCTTGGTTACAAGGCCACGTTTGGTGTGTTGTGAAAAAGAGTTTTTACTTCAACCCATTGGGAGGTTTCTCATAATCCTAGGCATCTCTATGGACGAAATATTTATCAACGCTGGAAAAACTCCACGGTGCTGGACGCCATTTCTTCATCTCTTCTTTCTTTTCCTTCTGCTGGAGCTTCATGGCATGTTGCTGCCACCTACAGTGGAACCAGACCTGCTCAGCACAGAGCAGGCCAAGTACACTTTCTGGACAAAAGTTTTGGGACGCCTGACCATCCCACCAACAGACACTTTAATGCCACTGCATTCAAATACATAGACTTTAATATAGAGTTGGAGCAAGAGCAGCTTCTACTCTTATTGGAAGGCTTTTCCACAAGATTTTGGAGTGTTTCCCTGGGAATTTGTGCCCACAGAGCATCACTGGAAGTAAGGGGCCTAGCACTTTTGGATGTACCTTTTGGAGTTTGGAACAACCAGGTTTAGCTCAAGAGTCCAGACTTCCGAGGATGGGGGGATGCACTCCCTGTTTAGCTGAACAGTGAGTGTGTTTCACATTAATATTACTAAACATACTAAATAAAACGAAAATACAATACAAATACAATGGTTTTTTTTCAGAACATGCTTTAGGTTAAAACGGTGCTGTCATACATAAACATGCAGTACTGAGCAAAAGTCTTAGGCACCTGCGAAAATAATATTTGAAAACTGTTTAGATGAGCATTGAGTGTTGCTTTTTACATTACTAAATATTCCAAGTAAAACTAAAAGAAATACAAATAACAATATACAGGAAATAGTGATTTTATGTACAGTATATCAATGTATGTATTCCTTGTAGAAGCCCAGTATTGTAGTTTCATCATAAACCTGGTTCAGTCCTTCATTAAATTAAATCTGAAAAATTCCATACATAACTGTTTCCAGGAGCATGACTTACACTGGAATCACAGTAGCGACACATACGTGTGACTGTGTTCTCCATAATGCATTATAACATCTCTGTGAGCAGGATTCGAACCTGCAAGGGGAAACCCCATTGGATTTGGAGTCCAACGCCTTAACCTCTCGGCCATCACAGCAAATCAAGAATTTCTCGACTCTAAGCAACGGCTAGAGGAACTGAGAAGAACTCTGAAACTGAACCGGAGTTCTCCTCACCAGCTCACAAAATCCTTTTTTTAAAAAGCAAATAAAACAAATCTTGTTACTTTTTACTGCGTTCTTGTTTGTTTGCATTAATTCTAATGTTAACTTTGCTAGCAGAAAGACACTTTATCACACACTAAGAAAAATGGCTTTATACAATTTGTATAGATGCCTATGACATGCTTTGTAACCATTAACTTTGTTTCAGGTGCTGAAACAATAACCATAGCCTACTCCGTTTTGGGATCGACTATCGAACCATAGCCTACTCTGTTTTGGGATCGACTTCTGATCCCAGATTATCCACGAAGGTATCTGTAACTTTTACTATTTTATTTAGCCCTATGCTTTTCTATGAAGTAGTGCTTCCAACATTGGTAAAGTTAAGTAAAGTACCTGGCACCAACAGGTGGTAAAAGCATTCATTTGAGACCATATGGCAGAGTTAGGAAGTCATTTCTGCAGGGGACCCGCTTTGGCTGAGACCTGTTCAGTTCCAGCTAATGAAACTGTAGCACCTAAGTGACATATTTCATCTCTACAATGCTTGAAAATACAATGTTCAAGTAAACGTAAATGTACAGCAAGTACATCCTACACATCCCACAGTTTTTTTTGGTAAAAGTAATAACGCACCAAATACAATGAATGACAAAAATGCAACAGTTAAAAATATGTAAATGTAAAAGTAAAACGCTAACCTCTCTTAATCTTCAATCATTTAATAGGTTTTTTTAAGACCGATATATGTGAAAGAGCTCTGTTTGGTTTGGCTGCCCTATATTGTGCCTCATTCAAGAAGCAGTTCAGGCTAAAAAACATCCTGTAGGGACCTCTGAGGTTTTGAAGGTGTGTCAAGCTGGACTGCTGTTTTAAAAAAAGGGCTGTTTTTGAAAATCAGAACAATCCAGTTATCCCATTTGGAAAGTTTTAATTCCACTCAAGGCAAGACATTTGAAACATTTAAAAATTTTCTCATAGAGGAAATCAGCAGGCCATTTAAACCAGAAGAATTCACCGTATCATGCTGGGTCAAGGAACAATGGCGTAATAGTATAAAAATGTAATGATTACAATTACAACAAACAAGAATTACAGTGGTAATATTTTTTAAGCCAATATTAAATGTTTTAATATTGCTGTCTCTAGCAGTGGACCCGTAGCAGTAGCGCTAAACTACTCTAGCAGTAGCGCTAAACTAGAAGGGAAGGAGTGTTTTCCTCACTGGGTATAGAGGTGCGTGAATTTACAATTTAAAATCAATTAACAATTTGGACAATTGGACAAATAAAGCTTGTAACAGACATTTTCCTTTGTATTGTTCAGTTTCAAAGTGTTGTTTAGTAAAGTTAAAACATTGCTCTGAGTAATGCCTGATAGCCCAATTGAAGTCTTTCAAGCTGATTGTTACCTAAGTGTAATTCTTAAGTACAGATCTCAAGTAAGGTTATGTTTGATCTGCTTTCATGCTTTTCACATCACACATAGTTCTTCACGCTGCATGAGATGTGAGTTCTCACTTTTCTAAGGGAAGGGCTGTATCACATGATCACAGCGTGAAAGCTAAGAGGGGGCAGGTGAAAGTAGAGCTGCTTGGGATCTCATGACAGTGTTTTAAAGTGTCCCCAGTAATGTTACCATGTATATTTAATAAGACTATATACTAAATTACCAAATATCGAGTCATGTGTAATTGGACCAGAAAGGGTTCAAGCTATGGACCATAAAGGGTTAAACATGGCATATTCAATGTGAAAACAGCTGAAAATAAGCTAAGAGGCCTAATCTTAAACTATTTTTAAAGCATGATTTTGGGTGCGTCTTGAAGTGCACACCACATCTAGCATCTTCAGCGCTGGAAACGTCTGTCAAGCAAAGTTGCATATAAGAATGACTCGAAAGCTCTTATTTCTTTGCACTGTATAGGAAAAAGTGGATGTTCAACGATGAGCTTCAAATGGATCACCCTCTTTTTGTCATTTTTCATGCTTCAAGACCACAACCATCGTCCCCCTCCCCAAGAAAAGCCCAGCCATTTGCCCAAACGACTACAGACCAGTTGCACTCACTCCTATCATTGCAAAGTGTTTTGAGAGAGTGGTGCTGGCCTACA
>JBBJLS010000134.1:7061472-7093474 GCA_037577275.1 Bryconaethiops microstoma | reverse complement strand
ATAAATTTAAGCCTAGACACTGTTTCAGGTTGTTTGTAGTTGGAGATTTTGAAAGATAATTTTAAGGTGAATGGCAGTGATAAAAATGCCAAGGAGCAAAGCTGTTCATTGTTAAACTCGGTTGAAAATGTCTAACACAGTTTATAACCTGCTCAACTTTATGGAACCAGAATCTTAAGTTTCCCAGTTACTACATTCTTTCTAAATGTTCCATTCACCCAAGTGGACACATTTGCACCACCTTGTGTTCACATCTTTCCATGTCGCAGTCACATAGTGCAGAGAGGCTACGTAGAGACCTATGGTTGCATCTGTTGTCCCAGATATGATAAGAGCTAATGTGGTTTTCTCTATTGATATGGTATCAAAATTCATTACCACTTCTAATGTGTATGCACTGCAGTTTAGACAGTCTTCATTCAGTATAATTTTTCACTCTCTTATTCTCTTACAGAATGAACATTAGTAGATCACTGTGTATGAACCTATAACATTACTTGAAAAAGCCAGAATATTTGTGCTATTTTAAAGTGCATTGTATTGTTTTGTGAAAATTGCCTTTAAGTATTACTCAAACTTAATATTTGAATTGAGTACATTCTCAAGACCTTCCAAATACAACTTGTAAAAGGTCATGCCATTTTTTCAAGTTTTTTGCTTGTATATACTTGTTTTCATACCTGTTTGAATACAGACACTTTCCACTTTCACTCAATGTAATTCTGGCTCCATACGTCAGCTTTTAATTTAGGTTTTCACCGAATTTATATTTAAAAAGTTGAATCCAGTTCAGAAATTGTTGCAGTACTCATCCTTTCAATTAGTTATGTTTTTTTGTACCTTTTCCATCTTTCATTCTCGACATGCTTGTAATCCCTATACTGCTTGGGTTCTATCTATTATGTGTCAAATTTTATTTATAGACTTTTTGGGTTAATAAAAAAAGTAACAAGATTGGTCATATTAAAAATAAGTCACCACATATCAGAGGACAGGGAAAAATCTAAATATTATTTTATTGTGGTATTTCTTGCCAGCCTAGCTTGTCTCACTTTAATTGGACTGGTTTTACTTGTCAGTTTCATCTATAAAAACAGCAGATCTGATCAGTATCAGCTGATACTCAAAAACAAAACAAAAAAACCCCCCAAAATCCTAGACCGGGACGTTCCAAGTGTTCAAAGCTGGGGTTATGGGAAATGCGTGTACACCAGCACGGCGCTCTATTCCCCAGTGAAACAAGAAGTACAATATGGAGGAGGCTGGCCCTGTCACTTCATTTTAGCACAGCCAAGCTCGCCAGCTGTGTACAGCTGCTTAATGGCCACAGGCTGTCACAAAGCATCTCCACAATCAGGGTTGTGGGAGGGAATTTTAATTGCGGACAGATTTGCAGGGTTCGAACTGTAACTGTAATAGGCTGCCACAAAGGGGCGCCCCTGCCACACTGTCGGCTTTGGAGAAAAAAAAAAACCTTTTAGGCCATGCTGTTTGAACTACTGAAAGGAGGTCTGCAGTTAGGATGAGTGCTGAGCTTGAGTAGACTGATACTGATGTAGTTACTTTTGCATCAATACGTTTTAATTGCGTCCACATGTCTTAGTTAGCGACCGCGCTTCCGCTGAATATGAATATGAATCCTGTGGTTTACTTCCCCCGGTTGCATTTTGATAAAATATTTACATATCATTCTTAGTCACCTGAGGGCTTTCTGCTTAGGACGTGATGAGGAAGGGTCTGAGTAATCTTACTCATCATTAATTTATGTCTTTCTGTTTCTTATGCAGGAATTCAGAGGGAGCTCATTATTGGGCAGTGGCTATGGTTATTCAGGACAGTCGTGCGGCAAAAGCCCCTGGTAATAAGTCGGGGTATACTGCATCCGAACATGCTTATTAGCCAAGACTACACATTTCAATCTTTTACTAATTGCACCATTGCAGGAATTCACTTATACTTTTCAGTTTCAACAGGCATTAATACAAAACTGCTTTATTCATATCCAGATCCAGACCTTTAATGAAACTGAGGCAGGAAAACCTTCTAAGAACTTAAGGAAGAAACACAGAGGAACCCTCAAAAAGGAAACCGAATACTAAAATTAGGGTAATAATAAAAAAAAAGAAAGACATTGTTAATAGCAATGTTGGACTGACTGAATCAGGCCTGCAGTTTGAGCATAGCAGCCCAGTTGGGATAGCAAAATAAAATACTGAGCAAAAGTTTTAAGCACTTATGCAACTAGTGTAAAGCCATTCATATCAAGTATAAGTGTCTCTCTGCCAGCAAAAACACGTTAAGACTATAATAAAGCAAACAACCAAGAAAGCAGAAAAATGTATAACAATTTTTTTGTTTCCATGACCAGCACGACTTTTTTTCTCATGAAATTCAAACCGCGAATACTGGGCTCCCACAAACAAATGGCCCAGCAAACATATTGATAGAATTCAAAAA
This sequence comes from Bryconaethiops microstoma, assembly GCA_037577275.1. Lineage (NCBI taxonomy): Eukaryota > Metazoa > Chordata > Actinopteri > Characiformes > Alestidae > Bryconaethiops > Bryconaethiops microstoma. The sequence goes on along the minus strand of JBBJLS010000134.1, from coordinate 7,091,017 downwards.
ACAAATTACAGTATTAACCTTATTTGTATTAATTATAATGTGGTTAGCTTACTTCCCAGCTAAACAGCTTTTAAATTTAATTTTCTTCAGTGCCTGAGATGTTTGTACAACACTGCACACTTTTTTTTTTCCCAGTTCAATTTCCTTTTAGTTGTATCATTTGGAAGTCAAGACAGGTAAGTCTCCAATCCTGAACTGTAGTCAGCAATCTGAAAACTTAAAACATTTTTATACTAAATGGGTTATATGGTATTAGTATATCATAAATAAAAAAAAAAGATACACAGATAGATAGATAGATACATCTCAATCAACAAAGAAATCAAGCAATCAATAAATCAATAAAACAATCAAGAAATAAAATGTATCTTTATCAATGATATTACCATAAGAAAAAGGCAGGTGAGCCTGGTTTGTTGTTTCTGTAGTAAGTTAGCTTCAGTTCTTATGCTTGTCTCAGTTGGCCATCCAAAAAAAGGTAATGCCAAACCATAGTAACTTGCAGTTGATGTTGCTGCTTGGGTCTATATTACAAATATTTTTTGATACAGTTTTGGCATGAAAAGTACATGAACAGTAACCAGTTTTACACATATGCAGCCATGTACCTCACTTCATATCTTCCCATAAAGCTGAACTTCGAGTCACTGGTGTGTCAAAGTCTTTTTTGATTTGATCGAGTCAGTTCATGACTCAAGTCTGACCAAGTCTGACATATTCCATCTTGTTTTAACAGGAAATAGCTTTCCACTTTATCGATGCTTTTGTTAGTTTACTGCTTGTTGATTCACCCATAGATCTCCTGCAGACATCCTCCAGTTCTAATCTCATTTGTGTTACTAGGATCTCTGGATTTGCTTATGAATGGCAGTTCAATGCACTTCAGTGATAAACATTCACCATGGCAGTATCTTGAAATAGCCTTTTTAAAAAAGATACACGTTATAGTTACTGGAAATAACAGTTTTATCTATAGAGCCATCAACAGAACTTGCCATTTAAAAGCTGTGTTTGAATAACAGTGCTGTAGGCACACTATCGTAGCAACATACAGAGAGACAAGCAGCTAGGCTTCAGACATGGAATACAGAACTATGAAACTATGGAAATGTAGCTCAATAAGGTAATATAATGTAATAGGAAACATGTTGTTAACATGTTACAGTAAATACCCCTAATCTGAGGTATTTGAGAACCTATTGCTTTTAAAAAGGCACACGAAACTGTAAAAATAAGGAATATTGTGAGCTTTAATATTCACCCTGACTGAAAACAAAATGTAAATACATGAATTAATAAATAACAGTGACACATCACACACTGACAGCTGACATGATCTCTGCTAGGAAGATTATCATCCAATGAAAGTGTAGTCACTACATCACTTTATGTTTCAATATTTAATGTTAAGTAATGCAGAAATAGTAATAAGACTTCACCTAGTTTCTGTGCAATCAAATCAGATTGCATTTCTGATTCTGTTCTCAGGTAATCAGTAACGTAATACATTTCAAAAGCAACCTTCTCAACCCTGCACAATACGCACATAGAATCCATTTTAATAGTTAGGATGCAGCAACGTGCTTTAAAAATGATGCAAAAGTCCTGAATGTTTTCTTATTTGCTATTACCCATGCACAAGCAGTGACATACTGCTCTTACTGTGTACTTTAGCGGCCGTGCGGCAGATGGGAAAGTGGCTTTAATCAACATATTGTCAAACAAATATTTCTAAAAGAGAAGGGGGGGCTCTGCACAAGACCATTTTTAACAATCTATTAAAGTTCTCGTCATTTTAAGTTTCCGTAATTCCTCAAGATCACGTAAACAGATGTTATTCAATGTTAACATTATTAGTCAAGCGGCCCTGTTTGCCTGGTGTTTACGGAAAAAGAGGGCGAGGACGGAGGCTGTTTGAATTCGCTATCCTACATCCTCGCAAACGCAGCAACAGATAAAAAGAATGATCCATAATGCATTACGATGGATGGACAGTGCGGATGAGAGGAGGTGAAGGAAGGTGAAAGGGACAGACAAGCTAAAATATATCCCTGACCCCTCACTTCATAGCCTTGCAATTCATATTTGAATGTTAATGACTGTAATAAAACTCAGATCAAATGTTTTTCAAATTCCCATAGAGCATACAATGGCTTACAAAAAAGGCCAGCTTCAAAAGTTGGGTTAACAAAAAAAGAAAATAAGTGAGATTTGAGATTGCATTTGGCAGCCTGATATGTTTATGACAAATGGAGAGCCGGGAGAGGATGTTCTGAATTTGTTCTGATGTTTGGTCAGAGCTGCATGACAAATTATACACACATGTAGAGTATGAAATTCCTGCAGTCAACAGCTGCCGTCATTGCATCAGATAAAACAGACAATGTCTGGGAAACATCAAATGCCTCTGACCCTGTCTACATGGTTGCACAAAGAGACAGAACACACACACACACACACACACACACACACATGCTCCCACCCATTTCTTGCACACACTCACTCATGCACAGGCACAATAGCGCACACACAAGCACGCACACAGAAAGTTATTTTTGAACAGCGTTAAGGCACAGTGTTGTACTTACTAGCACCCCTCTAGAAACAATCATATAAATAAAAATTGATGGAAAAATTGCTTACCAAAGAACAAAATCCTAGAAAAGTGTTGTTTTATTTTAAGGATAGTGTATTCCATTGAAAAACACATGGGTAAAGGTTCTTGCAATACATGTTTCTACATGTATGGCAAGAATGAAATATTCTTTAGGTGAAAAAAAAACTTTCTTTTCGTTGCCCCTAGTCTCACGGAGCTCGGTCGCTGTCTGTGACCATTTCTTGTTTTCCTGGGGTATAAATATGAGGTTACACACCTTGGATAAAACCAAAGTGCTGGTTCTGGACCTCCATGGATTAAGTAATCAGTTGAAACTGCCATTAAACACAAGCGTGCAATAATAAATATGTTCGAAAAGCATGAAACAGATACAAAAATGTGCCATGAAGATGATGCATGAGCACACTGCTCTCCAAACAGTAAGCAGGATGGTAAGTGAGGCAAAGAGGGACCCTAAGACCACAGTTTCAGAACTACACAGTTCAGACCATAGGTTCACACCTCAAATCCAACTAAATATAATACTAAAAAAACAACTCAAAACCAGTCCGTCACTGCCAGTAAGTGGACCTATGAGCAAGATGACCCCAAAGACATTGAAATCTACACAGAAATAGTCGCAGGGTCTCTGAAATGGGCTAACTTTTTAAGAGAGATTCTGAGTTCAATCCCTGGGTATACCACAGCAGTCCATGGCTGGGAGTCCAAAAGAGCACATCTGGATTTGCTCTCTCTGGGTGGGTAGTATGGCCTACCCACACATGATGCTAGCCAGCGCAGGCATCTGTTAGGTGATGTAACAGAATTGGAGGTAAATGTTCTCTCCCATGTGTGTTGAGCTGTCCAATGGCACTGCGCTAGAGATTGGTAAAGGTGCAGTCGCTGGGTTCTTATGAATCGGTGGAAGCATGTTCTAGCCTTCGCTCTCCCATTGTTGGTGGTATTGTGTGATCAGGTGAGTCCTTGTGGATGGACTTGGACAAGACTAAATAATAGAGAAAAATACCCGCACACACACACACACACATACACACACACGACATCAACACATAAGAAATAATTACTCTTTTTAGATTAGAAACATCAGATTTGGTGAGTTTTGAAAGGTGCATTGTCTACAAGCAAAGAAACAAGAATACGAAGGACTTGGAAACGACCCAAGATCTGTCAGTAAGTGGTTTCCAACCTTGTTTTCCAACCTGGAAGCTTTACAAAAATTTTACAGAGACCAGGGGAGGCTTCAACAAACATTAATAATTAGAGAGCTAAAAATATTCTGTATCTGAAGAAACCCCTATGTAAAAAATTACACAGATAGCACAATATTTCTTATTTGTTGATGTTGACACATATAGGTTTATTGTCTGCACCAAGTGAAAGAGTGAAAGGCTAGAGAGGTGTCTCACCCAAGTAAATCCTTTGCGATCTTCGGTACTCAGAACCGTGTTGAAAAAGACAAAACTTGACATTAAAATCCACTGGGTACTACTTTCTATACAAGGTAGAGTATATCCTCAGCACAGGCAAGAAGCTGGGGCCAGACCAAAACCACAGAAAAAACAATTCCAAGAAGGGACCCAAATCAAAAAGCACTTCAAAGAAGCTTCTCAAACACCCTTATGTTCAACTAAGTTTCCATTTAATATGAAGGCCTTCTATTAAGTTGCTTCATCTGTCTTACATGATATGTAAGATGTATCATGCATTTTTATTCATTACACGCTATATGGACAAAAGTATTGACACGCCTGACCATTACATTAACATGAATGTTTATGACATTGCATTCACATACATAGACTTTAATATGGAGCTGGTCCCTTCTTTGCAGCTATAACAGCTTCCACTCTTCTTGGAAGGCCCTTTGCACAAGATTTCAGAGTTTCTGTGGAAGTTTGTGCTCATTCATTCTGTTGAGCATTTATCAGGTCAGGCACCGATGTTGGACGAGAAGGCCTGACTCACAATCTTCAAGTTTATCCCAAAGGTGTTGGATGGGGTTAAGGTCAGGACTCTGTGCGGCCAGTCAAGTTCTTCCACACTGAACTCATCCAGCCACGTCTTTATGGAGCTTGCTTTGAGCACTGGGACACAGTCATACCAGAATAGAAAAGGTTCTTCCCAAACTGGGTCCACAACGTTGGAAGCATGGCGTTGTCCAAAATGTCTTGGTCTGCTTGAGCATTAAGATTGTCCTTCACTGGAAGTAAGGGGTCTAGCCCAAACACTGAAACACAGGTTTGTCCCAATACTTTTGTCCCAATACATAGTGTATGTATGTACGTTGAGCGCTGTAGACAAGCCACGCCCCCTTGTTCTGGGATTGGCTTATGTTCACACGCTGTCAGCCAATAACCGCATTGCCCTGACAACACGGGAGAGAAAATGGGGCGGGCTCTACTATGTAGAGTTGACGTCAGAGTTGTGCATTAGGATTGGCTAGGAGTGTCACATTCTCTGCGCTGCGATTGGCCAGAATTTCATAACGATTCTGTATTCTGATTGGACAGGTGTATAGTGGTTCACATCGCCGTGGCAACTGCAGAACACTTATTGAGCGATGATGGATAATGATGGTGATGATCATTATTATTATTATTATTATTATTATTATTATTATTATTATTATTGTTGTTGTTGTTGTTGTTGTTGTTGTAAACACGAGAATACAACATACACGTTCTAATTGGTATATTTATACATTAATCATCATATTAAGACTTATATTCAGACCTGTTCTACTATAAATAATATTTTCCAATAACAATTTCCGTACCAAAAAATCTTTTACAATTACAGTGTGCCCTTTTTCCGACTCATTCTGGTTAAAAAGATGGATGAAATTGTATAAAAATAGAAATAATAACTTTAAAATCTGTCTAAAACATTTTAAACTGTATATATTTTGTGTGACAGCAGCTGAAGAACATGGTGGAACTCGAGTCAACTTGAGTATTTGGTATATTTTTATTTAAAATCATAAATAACATTTGATAGTCACCTGCAGTGCAGTATGTTGTAAACACAATGTACCACATGGTACCTAAACACTGGAATTACTGTGACAACAAGCATTTTGTAAATAAAACAAACCTTTTGTTTTACACTTTTCAGCAAAGTAGCTAGGACATTTTCCACCCTGATCATTATTTTAGTTTTGTTTCAGATTTTGATAAAAAGTAGTGAATGAGTGAATGCCTCAGCTTAAAGTAAAAATAAAAAGTGTAATAAATTTTCTCCATCACTTGTCAGACACCTGGTCTTGTATTAATTATGGCATGGCCTGAAACAGGTAAGTTTAGCTGCATTCAATTGTGCGAACTTCTAGAACGCTTTGGTTATGAGTTCTTGTGTTCTAGAATGCTTAGGTTTTGACTTATTGTGTTCTATAATGCTTAGGTTATGAGTTCTTGTGTTCTAGAACGTTTGGGCAATGAGTTCTTGTGTTCTATATTGCTTAGGTTATGAGTTCTTGTGTTCTAAAACGTTTGGGTAATGAGTTCTTGTGTTCTAGAACGCTTAGCTAATTGGCATTTATATTCTGGAACGCTTAACTAATGAGAACTTGTGTTCTAGAAAGCTTAGCTAAGGAGCATTCATGTTCTAGTAATGTTTTAGTAGTGCACTTTTGTTCTAAAATTTTAGTTTCACTGTCTTTTTTGGAGTTGAGAGTTTTACACAATATGGAGAACTATAGAGTTTACATTTTTATAGAACAGAGATGTACAGTTACATTGCCATCGAGGTTCCTGTTAGCTGGTGATTCTTATTTTACAAATTGGTAGAAAAGTGGTTTTATGTAAGGGTTTACCTTTATAGGGTTTGTTTCGTGGTGGTTTGGAACGCTACAAAATGGCTCCCGTGTGTGCTCCCTCTGAAGTCCCCTAAGTAGGGCACGTGAATACCGTTTGGGGCGGACCCCACTTCGGCTCCTCCGTGGACGCTTTGGACCAATAAGGGAGCAGAGGGAGCGTTTCTGCAAGCTGAGGCCACGCCCCCGCCCCTCCCCTCCTGCTCCAGCTTCAGCACTGCTCGACCTGAACAGCGACCAACGGTGATGAAACGGCAAAGATCAAGACTGCGACGCGATAAAACCGCTCTGTAATGTCCCTTAACGCGTCGTGATTAATTCATCCAACCCTTCGCGGCTCTCCCCACCGCCCCAAGCCAGGGGGTGAGGAACATGTGCCGGGAGGATCCGGAGGGTCTCGGTCTGACCGCCCGTGCTTGTTTGTCTCCCCCTGTGCTCGAGCGGGATATCCTCGGAGTGGTGGTCGTTTAGGGGATGGAAACGCACAAAGGACACAGCCGAGCGGCAGAAACGCGTCTGTGGTGATGCTGCTGGTCCCCTGATCCCGACTGCTGTGAGCTGATGTCCCACCCGAGCCGCAGAGGGTTCCCAGGTTTTCCCAGGTTTTCGGAGCTGGAGGTTGGGTTGGGCATGTCAGCAACCCCAGCGCCGCACCTGCCTCCCCCTCACCACTGACATGAGCACAAAGACGAAGAGGAGCAGAGGGCTCAGAGCTGCAGTGGGAAGCGGGAGGCGGTGGGAGCGCAGGAGCAAGGGGGTGCGGGCTGACCCCTGGCCGTCCGATCCGAGGGAGGCCGCCTCAGAGCTGGGGACGAGCGCCAAGGGCAGTGCGGCACTGGGGCTCTTCGCAGAAGGGCGAGAGCAAGTGGCTGCGCACCCTCCCCCGCAGCATCGACACAAGGTCTCTTCACACTCCCACCCTCCTTCGCCGATGCCTCGCTCAACCGCATGTCCAGGAGCACGCCCGTGATGTTCATGCCGGCTTTCCGTGACAGCTGATGGCCTGATGAACGTACTGGTGAGGTGCATCCTCGTTTGTCCATCGCTGGTCGCCGTGCTGACATTCCTTATCACCAGGGCCATGGGCTGCATTCAAAGCATTGCCTGCAAGCCGCGGGTCAGACGCGAGAACATTGTGGTCTACGACGTGTCGGCCTCCATCGACCAGTGCCCGACGGTCATCGAAGAAAACTCTCCTATCGTGTTGAGGTACAAAACCCCTTACTTCAGGGCTTCGGCCGGAATTGTCATGCCGCCGGTGCCCAGGAACGAGACATGGACGGTGGGCTGGATCCAGGCTTGCACGCAGATGGAGTTCTTCAACACATACGGCGACATTGGCATGTGAGTAGGACCAGATGCTGTCTTGTACCTCGTAGACACTGATGTTCCCGAGGAACTTCTCTCCTGAGGAGACCATCATTCTCCACCAAACATCACTTTTCTCCAACAGTCATTCACCAACACTTTTCAGCAAACACCATCATTCTCCACCAAACTCAGTCATTCTCCACTGATGTTCCTGAGCAACTTCTCTCCTGAGGAGACCATCATTCTCAATCAAACACCAATATTTTCCACCAAACACCATCATTCTCCATTCTACAGTTTCCACCGTACAGTCATACTTCATCAAGCATCACTATTCTCCTATAAATGTTTTTTTTTCACTAAACAGCACCATGATCTACCAAACACTGTCATTCTCCACTAAACACCACCATTCTCCATCAAACACAGTAATTAATTACAAATCACCATCATTCTCCACAAAACACCTTCATTCTATTGTTGGCAGTTGGTGTTCTACTGTCTAGAATGAGAAAAAATAAGACACATGAAACAGTGTGAATGTGACAGAACATTGCAGAGCCTCCTATCAATCGCACGCATTTGAGTTGGTTGGTGTTTGTTGGATTGTTGTGCTCTGGCCTCTGGTCTGTAGATTTCCTGCAATTTTTGCATGATGTTGCTTTTCTAAGCCCAGCTGTTTTTCAGCTCCATACACATTTGTGACAGGTAACATCTGGGGCTCTCCGAGGACTGGACCAGACCCCTGACATTTTGGGAATTTTTTTCTCCAGCAGTGTAGAAAGGGTGTTACATTAACAAAGGGTAAATAAGGGATGAATTAAAACATAGGTTAATGGTGACTATTCATCTGAGTCACCTTCTGTTCTTCACTCTTTGGATAAAGGATAAAAAATACGATGGGAAAACAGAAGTACAGATGTACAAAAACCGCTGAGAAAGGATGAGTGAAAAGAAGAAAATGAGGCAATATGACTCATTTCATAAACGTTCCGTTCACTGGCCAGTTCCAGATTCATTTTTCCTCATTCAGAGGTTTTTACATGCATTTGAACGAAACACATTCAGGCTCTCCTTCCTCCATCCACTCACCTTCATCCTCATGCTGCACCACTGCATCACTTCAGCTGAGAAGTCCAGTTCTGACCCCGTTCACACCTGGTCATATCATCTGACTAGTACAGTTTTAACTGCACATATATAGATTGTGTCATGAGGATTGAAACACACGTTATAGCAAGAGTGAGAATCGACAGGGCGAAGGAAAGGTCAGCCAAACTGGGGAGCAGCGATGCCGGACCTAAAGCGGTGGCAGATTGCGGGTGGTCACTTTCTCATAAGCCTGAAGAGCCGAGGGGGCTTTTACATTACTATAATAACACATGGCTAATAAGAGTCTTAGACCATTTTTGAGCCATTGACTGATCCATTATTAACAATGAACAAAAAACAGTGACTGATGTGGTTTCATTGTTGTCTTAACAAAGAATAAATGCTTCACAGGGGTGGTGAAGGGAACAGTAACATCTGTGTTACTGTTTTATGTACTGTCAATCCCCAGTGAAGCTCCGTGTGTCTCTAAGTGCTTATATGGAAGGCAGATGATGGTAAAATAGTAGCAAATCTGAACTAAATCAGTTTTCTTAGGGGACTATTTTGCCTCAAATGTATCCCTCCACCATGAATGGGTTTGGTTTAACCAAACAGCATCTCAGGTGTCAGGCAGCACATTCATAACCATTCAGCTCCATTCATGGAGCTTTTAGAGGCAGGAGTCTGGTTCACCACCACTGTGAAAAGTTGGAAAGTTTCCATAGAACAGAGCATTTCACAAGAAGCCTACTCTGAACCTCCCTGTTAGAGTGTTAAACACTTAATTATGCAACACATTTCAAAAATCTGTTTTTTAATTCAATTGCTTTAATGTGTTTACTTCCTCCTCTGCTCTCCTCTCAGGTCCAGCTGGGAGCTGCCGGAGCTCCGGGAAGGCCGCGTGAAGGCCATCAGTGACTCGGATGGCGTCAGCTACCCATGGTACGGAAACACCACGGAGACGGTGACCATCTCAGGCCCCACGTCCAAACCCTCGCGGCTCACCGTCAGCATGAACGACAACTTCTACCCCAGCGTCACGTGGGCCGTTCCTGTCAGCAACAGCAACGCACCCATGCTGACGCACATCACGCGGGACCAGAGCTTCATCACGTGGCTGGTGGCATTAAACAATGCCACCAAAGAGCGGATCGTGCTGCAGACGGTGCGCTGGCGCATGCGGGTGGACATCGCTGTGGACCCTTCTATGCCGCTGGGCTCCAGGGCCTCCCTGGTGGGCCGAACGCACCAGGAGCAACCCCACATCCTGGCCAACAATGAACCCATCCCACCCAACGCTCTGGGACGGCCCAATGCCAATGACGCCCAGGTGCTGATGTGGAGGCCGAGGAGGGGGGCGCCCCTTGTGGTCATACCCTCCAAATAAAAACTGTCCACAGTGCCTCCCAGTCAAAACACAGATAGATGCTAACCCTTCGTGGGGTCATTGAACCGAGGGAAATGAAAGGGGTGCCCCTAGTGGCCAAACATAGGCATGAGCACCGGACCATGAGGAACAATTGAGTGCTCCCTTAGGATCTCCTCCAAATTAGGTGCCTCCTAGACAAAGCACTGACCCTTATGATTAACATCTGTATGCCCCCTCTGTTGGAGCGCTGGACCATGGCAAATGATAGCATGGAGGGAGTCTGCTCCTTCCATTTGCCGTTTTTTTGGGTTCCTCCATGCTGCCTTGAGCGATAGGAGTTCTCCTAGATTCAGACCGATCCAAACCACTTGACTGCCTTTTCCAATCAGTCACTATCTGGTTCTTGGCCAGCGGTCAGTTGATCGATCAGGACTGTCTCACGCTGGATCTGAACTGGATCTCACCGATAACTCCACCCACTGGATGAGAGGGACTGCAGGCTCCATTTAGCGAAATAAGACACGAACTGGCTGAAGTACGTCATCAGTACAGCCGTTACATGAAGCTGGGAAGTTCATTTCTCATCATTTTAGGGCGACCAGCACAAAAGCCTCAAAGCTCTCAGACCACCCGAACTCTGCTTGAGGCTTTATTGAACGGTAGTCCAGGTGTTTTACTTTTCGTGATGTGAGTGAGGGAGACCCGAGCAACTGTAGCATTAAAGCGATAGTTTTGCGAAAACTCTGTATGAATGTAATCAATCAGCCGAGGTATATTCAGTGCTGCTCTGAAGCTATGAGGCTAACGTAGCTAACGAGTACTGGACACCCATACCAAACCAATTAGCATGAACCATGACTATTAAATACAGACATCTGACGCTTGTAACACTTCTCTAAGATTTATAGCAACTCTTTCAGTAAACCTGCTAACACTATGGCTCTAATATATCCAGAACTGACTGAAACCTCCTGACACTATGGCTCTATGTACTTAGAATTGACGGAAACCTGGTTGCACTAAGCTCTACAGTCAGTGATGTATCTAGAACTGACCGAAACCTGGTTATACTAAGTTCTACAGTCACTGGCGTATCTAGAACTGACTGAAACCTGCTTACATTACGCTGTGCAGTCAGTGATGTGTGCAGAACTGACCTAACCTGCTTAAACAACTAATCTACATGTCTAGAACTGAAAGAAACCAGGTTATACTACAGCTCTACAGTCAGTGATGTATCTAGAACTGACTGAAACCTGGTTATACTACAGCTCTACAGTCAGTGATGTATCTAGAACTGACTGAAACCTAGTTATACTACAGCTCTACAGTCAGTGACGTATCTAGAACTGACTGAAACCTGTTTAAACTACAGCTCTACAGTCAGTGACGTATCTAGAACTGACTGAAACCTGGTTACACTACAGCTCTACAGTCAGTGACGTATCTAGAACTGACTGAAACCTGTTTATACTACAGCTCTACAGTCAGTGACGTATCTAGAACTGACTGAAACCTGGTTACTCTACAGCTCTACAGTCAGTGACATATCTAGAACTGATTGAAACTGATTGAAATTAGTGATGTATCTAGGACTGACTTCCACTCATTACTTTACTTGTTAGCTATAGTAGCTTCATAGATCTTGGCTGATGGACTGCATTCTGGCTGAAAGGAAAATGGTCTTTCCTGCCAAACTATCTCTTTAATTAGTAAGGTCTGTAGGTTGCTGGGGGTCTGGAAGGTTAGCGTCCTCCGTTCACACACACATGCTGACGCGAGAGAGCTGGTAGGAGTGTGTTTATCCTCACACACCAGTCTGAATGAGTTCGCTCGCTCGGCGGGTGCTGCACCATAGGCATTTTCCACATTAGTCACATGCCATACGAGACTCCATCTGTGCTGCTCTGCGTACAGCCTCTCTCTCTCTCCTCCCAATCTGTCTCGCCCTCTCCCCACCCATGGAGCCTCTGCAGGTGCTCATTACTTCTCAAATGTTCCACCACTAACGTCCACCAAAGTCCAAGTATGGAAAATGATTCAACCAAACTACAACTCTTTCAGAAAGCTTTTACAATTAAAATGGAACTCCACTGAATGTGCATAATTTAGGGTTTGAGATTGTAATGGAGTAATTCAGAGTGGCTTCGGAGTGATGTAGGCTCGAATATCCTTACAATGGTGGTGAATGGAACCAGACTTCTCCAATAGAAATATAGCATTTTATTTATTGTCGACCCCCAGTGAAGCTCCAAGTGTGTTCTAAATGTATTTACATGGAATGTGGATGATGGCAAATCTGAACGGGGACTGTTTCGCCTCAGGACTCACTGCTTGTACCTTCTATCATAAATGGGTTTAGTTTTAGGTTCAAAAGCTTTTCAAAACTCTGGTAAAACAATGTCTCAGGAGTCAAGTAATGCATTCATAACTATTTCTTGGAATATATTTCTGTCAGGGAGCTTTTAGAGGCTTCAGATGTCTGGTTCCATTCACCACCACTGTGAACAGTTCTCCAGAACCACTCTGTTAACCAGTTCATTATCAGGTCAGGGGGCTACAGCTGTTATGTCTACTGGATTGTTTATTCAGAGTGTTTTGCCCGCCCCCCCACCTCAGAAAAATTGTTTGTGCTTGATTAGTGTAGAGGATAACATCGCTGCCTTCCAAATAGGAGAGTGGGATTCAGTCCCTACCCTGGGCTGCACACCACACTACACCAATAATAGTCCTTGGACGAGACTCCTAATATTTGCCTACATCTGTGAAACGCAAAAATTGCAAGTCGCTTTGGATAAAAGCGTCTCCCAAATTATGTAAACGTATTATGTAATGAAGTTCTCAATGATCCTCCTTTTAGCCACCTTTTCTTCGCGGCGCCTGCTCCCATCACTTCAAGCCTTCCAAAGTGAATGTCTGAAAGGTGACCGCAGTATTAAACCGAGCATTTTTGTTTCTTCGTCGGGAGAACCAGGGCATGGACACACCAGCAGTGAATGTGTGGTTTGGACACACGCCCGAGAGGCTTTTATTCCAGCATTTCAGTCTCGAACGGTGCCGTTTCAGCATATGAGGTAACATTTAGGTAACAAGTTCTTTTAAAACAATGACTTTAACTCTTTCCAAATTTTTTGATAAAGGATATTATGAGCAAAGATTTACGAAAAAAAAAAAAGCCACAGTTATAGATTCTGAGAGCTTGTTCTCGTTCATATTATTTAACCATAAGAAAAAAAAAGACAAGTCTATGCAATGGCAGAGTATTAGCGAAATGTGGCCCATGAGCATGAAGGTTACTAAAGTAAGAGTAGCGTGACTGAAGGGGTCTCTTTTTTCATGCATGCAAATGATTTTTTTTTTTTGGCATAAAAAAGACTGTGATGTGACATTTCTGTTGAATGCCCAGGCTAAGAGCGGTGAGCTCAGATTGGTCACTCCCCCTTTCAAAGCTTCTAATAAAAGAACACTGAGCATCTCTGGCAAGGTTGTTGTTTTTAATCTAAGATTCACTGCAGTTCCTGCAGGCGCCACTAGAGGGAGAGCGCTTTATACAGTAAAGCAATAGAAGTGCGTTTCACTGGACACTCCCTACACTTTCTGACCACTTTATTAGAAACATTGACCTTTCACTGACATTTTTTGCACTCTTTGTACCTAATAGGTCCACAATATAGGTGTACATTTACAAGTGAAGTCCATCTGTTGTAATGACCATTATTTGGCGGACCATTCTCAGTGAAGTGCCCCTTATAGTCATACGTGAAACACCACAATTCAGCACACAGTGTGAACATTTAACTCATTCACCAGTGGGCAGCCAGAGACGCAGTGCCTCGGGAGCATTGTGTGGGGATGGGACCCTGCTCAGGGGTACCTCAGTGGTGCCACCGGTGAGTAACACATTGTGGGTGAGGCTGTAGTATGAGGGTATGAGGCACAGTGGTGTTGCTAGGGTTCTTAGTTTGAGGATAGGAATACTCCACCACCAAAAATATCCATCCAATGAAAGATAACTGAAAGTGTTCCAAGAGGTTCCATTGATTACTTAACTTAAACCATATGTGAGAACATCATAGATACCAAATGAACGGTCGATCCAGGGTGCTGGTCATTCACACTGTAAAACCACAGAGACTTTTCAGGGTTTCAGGTAAGCTCCTCTTCAAGCTGCCCTTGATTCTTCCCTCCCTTCTCATCCATTGCTTGATCTCCTTCCCACATTGTCCTGCATCTTCGCTTCGGTTAGGAGCTCTGAGGTTCAGCAGACATTTCTACATGCCGCCTGCCGTCCTCTACACTTTACTGGGACTCGGGGTTGGTTTTGCTTCATACCCGTAGAGGAAAGTAGCTGCGATGACCAGCACTGCGCCCAGGAAGAATAGCCTGCGGTAGAAAAAATGGAACTCTGCTGTTGACCAGAACTTCACAGATGTTCAGATAGTTATCAGGAAACCGGAAAAAAGTAACAAATGCATACAGAATGATGAACGGAGCTCATTCAAAAATGTCTGCAGAACATCAACATCCTAATGAAGTTATAATAAAAATATATCAGGAATGTTTAATTATTGCTAATCTCAATATTATTGTAAATCTACAACCTGAAAATGCTTTTAAGTAATGAAGAAAGCAGGAAATACCTGGTGGGGTCAAAATCCTCCAACAAGAAATAGGAGATTATAGTGGACAGAATGATGGAGATTGAGGTGGCGAAGCCTTTCAGGATGTTATCGGCGTACTTGATGACCGTTGCGACGACCAACCCACCCAAAGCCTAAAAACATATAAAGCAAATAAACAACTAACTAAACTGAATCAAGTTTAGATGCAACCAAATTCAATTTTCTTTCAATTTAGTCATCTCCAATTCCACCCACTGTCTTGGTATCCCCCCATGTGGGACCACCCACACTGGAGGGATGATGGCCAGCAGGTCCTTCCTCTGAGACATGAAGCTCCACCAGGTGGACAGCCTCAACACGCTTGGAGGAGAATACTAACCACTAATTCTGTTACATTAGCATAAAGATGCCTGCGTACATTAGCATCACAGTGACTGAAGGACTCCTGGCCACGAGTGGCATCACTGACCTCATCTTCTGAAAGTGGAGCTCCCATTATATCATCTTGATTATATGAGTGCTGAGTTAATTAGTGGAATGTGTGCTTGTCAGTCAATCAGGTGTGCGGTAATGGCTCTGGGTTTATATAGCCCTATTTAGCAGAAGGCTAATCAGTAATTCCAAATGTGTTATTGCACAGCTATGATGCCTTCACTGTTATTCTGAATCGTGGAAAATCATAAACACATTTTTTAAAAATGTGTAGGCGTGTCTTTGTTGCTTTGTTTAATCAATAAATCAGCTGAGGCTGTGCATTATCACGAAACATCATGGCTGTGATACGTATGAAGGAACGCGGTGAAGGAAAGTATATCTTCACAGCCGGGACGTTATTGCTGATGACGAACAACCGGGAGCATTTTCGCACAAACTACAAAATTAAGAGAAATGTCTAGCAAAGAAGCCTCATTTCTTTAATATCCTTTGGTAAAAAAAAAAAAAGATTTTCCTGAATTACCGAAAGAGCTGAGCTAATATCCTTCTGCTAGAAGAAGTAGATCCTTACAGGCAGGATGTCGGTGGTGATGATGGAAGACTCCAGTGTTGTCTTGCTTTTATACAGCAGTTCTACATAATTATGAAAACGGTAAAGCAAAGAAGCCCCATTTTTTACACTGAATGTGCTTCATCCTTCCACCAGAAAAAGTAGGTCCTCCTGCCCATGGGCGGGAATGTAATACGGGGCTTCAGCTTCAGACCAAATGGGCTGCAGTGTGCAATCTTAAGATCTTTGTTTCCTCCTCTGGATGCTAAAGTAGGTTCAGCTGCAGTGTAAAGCCAGCCATTACTTAGTGTCCAGAGCTCAGCGGAGTGATACATTCATTCATTCATTTTCTGTAACCGCTTAATACTTATTAGGATCGTGGGTGCCCAGAGCCTACACACACACACACACACACACACACACATACAGACCCAGATTCAAACCCCCAGCCCTAGAAGTGTGAGGCAGCAGTGCTACCCACTGCGCCCCGTGGGGCCGTGGAGGAATACAGTCATTGTAAATACAAAGCTGTTCTTCCATAAAACAGCACTGGGAGAGCCTCAACCAATCAATAATTCCAAATGTGTTATTGTACAACTTTGCTGCCTTCTATGTTATTCTAAGACATGGAAAATAATACAAATTACTTAAAATGTCTTCAATTAGTTGTTAGAAGGTGTGTCCCTTCGACTGGTGCGCTATATCTTTGTCATTTTATTTCAGCAATAGATCACCAGAGGCTGTGCATTATTGTGAGTAACATCTTCACAGCTCATTGTTATTGTGGAAAAAAACAAGCTGTTCCAAATAACAACACAGGGAGAGTCTTGACCAATCGGATTGTGCTGAACTCACTGTTATATAGAGGGTTTTATTTGATTCCTGACCCTAAAATATGAAAAGGTTTGGGATGTTGTACCTGTAGAAGCACCACGACGCAGGTCACTTTGTTGTAGCCCTGGAACATTCCGTTCTCCATTACCCTCCTGCCATCGAACGCAAACATACCCGTCAGTCCGAAAATCAGGCCGAACAATCCTGCACAGGGAACCAAACAGAAGGCCTCATTTTTCCTTTTGTTGAAAAGTGAAACAGCAAACACTGACCCCGCCAAGAGTGAATATTAGCTCAAACGAACAGGCGCGTAAACAACAAAAGGTGAGAAGAGGCGCTGACCCAGTTGGATGTTGCGGATCCAGACGCTCTGCTTGGTCTCCTTCAGGATTTTCTCAAAGTAAACGCCGGCGAAGCCGCTGGAGACGCAGGCCACTAGCACGGCCAGCAGGCCAACAAACTGAGAGCCCGCGGACGGCTCCCCCTGCTCGGGATCCTCCTGGGAATCTGCGGGCCACTGTTGGGAGCAAAAACGTCGAGGATGTAATGGTGACTTTTTCAAAAAGCAACACTTCTAAGCACAAAACATGTGCTTGGATTGCCTTAACTAAACTAGTACACCGTAAACTGTAATAGTACACTTTACTTTTGTACTTTATAGTATATTATCAGAGAGCCATTTTACTGGAATAACCATTTTTTAATGTAGCTGTGACACTGTGAGGAATTGGTATTACCTGTACGAGAGCTACACCCATCATTAGAATGATCAAGGATAGCCACTGGTTGACGCCAAGTTTCTTGCCAAGCATTGACACAGAAAACAGTGCGGTGGTGAGGATCTTCAGCTGATATGTGACCTGAGCATGAGAATCAAGTTCAGTGTGCTTCCACTCAGTGGCCGTTTTACTAGAAACATCCACCTTGTGCTTTTATTCACTGGCCACTTTATTGGAAACACTTACATTGTACCACACAGGTCAGTTTATTAGAAACACCTACATTCTGTTTCCACTCACTGGTCACTTTATTAGAAACATCTACCTCGTTCTTCCAGTGACTGGCCACTTTATTAGAAACACCTTATGCTTCCGCTCATCTGCCTAGTACTTCCACTCTCTGGCCACTTTATTAGAAACACCTGCATCATCTGAACTGCCATATTGTTTAAATAAAGCAGTAAGTAACTCTCAAGGCCTTATTGAGGTCCTCATTTACCTGGTAGGTGGCAGCGTCCAGGTTGGACAGAGCCAGGTAAAGCAGATTGTTCTGCAGGGTGTAGATACCAGATGGGATGGCCAGCTTCAGGGTCTCCAAGGGCTTGTTTACAATTTCCTCTTTCAGGACCTGATTCAGCGCTCGTATGCTGAAGCCTGAAGTGCACAAAGAAAAGAATGGCTCAGTAACGTAAGTATGGAATCTTTATCTACAGAAACCTTTAAGTTTTGGCAACTCCAAAAATAATTTTTTTAATCTGTTTCGATAAACAGTAAGTGTTTTTTTTTCATTTTAACATTACAAACTGTTCAATACAACTAAAAAGAATAAATATTTAATAAATAACATTAAATAGTAAACATACAGTATATCAATGTGTTGACTATGGAAGCCTGGAAGCCCAGTATTACTGGGGTAAAAAAAACCTGGGGCAAATTGGTAAATGTGCAATTAAATTCTTAGAATACGAGTGACGTGGATCTGTGCTGGATGCGCAGCATTATGTCTTCATAAGGCAAAACAACTTCTTGTGTCTGACGTCATGCTGTGTTCCTGTGTCACGCAGAACCAAAGTTACTGTAATTTTAAAAATATGTAATAATAACAACAGCTACTGGGGTTTTGAAAATGGGATCACAACCAAATGCTCATGAAGATCTTTGAACCCAGGAGAACGTTCTGGATAGTCTCCGCCCACAAGTGGGTGGGGGAAACACGCCGAGAGAAAGAGCCGCAAACGGCGAGAGTGTAGGAGAACAAACACCGGTTCTAGACTGTTTTACACTGGCTATATTTACTGAAATCAGAGTTTACTGATACACTCTGAGTTCTCAGGATAACCACTGGTTCTAGACTGTTTTACACCGTTTATATTTACTGAAATCAGAGTTTACTGATACACTCTGAGTTAACAGCCATTGTCCATGTAATGTAACTATAACATGGACATCAAAGCATTAGCTTAGCTAAGACACATTTCATTTTCTATCATTTATGAGGTGTAAAAGTTCTCATTTATACCCCTGACTGACTTACTGCTGTCACGGAAGACCAGTGCAGTACAGGCGATGATTTTGATGATCTCAGCAGACACCACGGCAGAGGAGGCCAGGTATCGGAGGCCCTCAGCTTGTACCGTCCGAGAGTAGCGCATGGTCAGCACCAGAGTGGTGGTCTGCACCACCAGCACCCCCAGAGACACATACTTCAGCCTGCTGGCCGCAGACAGCCGGGACACGCTTGGTGCCACCGCAGGGCTAACCTGGAGGTCAGAGTTTAAACAAGGCAAACCATATTTAAAAATAAATCATATTATTTTATAGATTATATACAGTACTGTGAACTTGTATAATATTTACAAACTGTTTAGATGAGCAGTGAATGTTTTTTTTACATTAATGTAAGTAAATATACTAAATAAAGCCAAAAAATAACATTCTACAGTAAACAGTCATGTAATGTTCAGTATATCAGTGAGTTCTTGTGGAAGTCCAGTATTACTGTAGTTTCATCAGAAACCTGGTTTGACTCAATCAGTCCTTCATTAAATTAAATCAGGAGCTGCTGATGGAGTTTCACAATCCAAACAACGGCTGGAGGAACCGAGGAAGAATCTGGAACCGAACCTGTGTTCTCCTCACAAGCTCACACAATATCAATAAAACAAATCTTGTTTGTTTTCCCTTACTTTAATGTTAGCTTTGCTAGTAGAAAGGCACCATCATATAAATACGTATATTTTGCTCCACTTATGTGGCCTTTTTAAAAGCGATATTGTTTCTCACGCATTCGTGTATGTCTTTTAACTGTAATACCTAGAATGCTTTGCACAGATCTCTCATACAAGTACTGGGATCCTCTGTGGTGTCAGCCAGCCCTGACTGCTCGCCTCAACATTGATCTGTTTGCTAATAAATGTTTTTATCCCTTTCAGACAAAAAGGGAACGGAACTGAAGTGAGATATCTGACGAGGCACTCTTGTCATTTTTCTCCGCTACAATGGAGATTTGCTTTCCTAGCAGTAACATTAGCTATCTCATTTCTGGCTAAAGCAAAAAAAAAAAACAGTTTTGAATATCAAAAGGTTTTGAACAGAAAAAAGCTCATTCTGAAGACCTCTGTGACACTGCTGTAAAGGTGGGTAGGCTTGGGTTTACAACACACAGATCTTCAGGTACACTTTTCCTTTTTGGCCACTTTACCTTTTTAAACAAACTCCAGTCAGGGGACGTTCAGTCAGCTAATCCCGCCCAACTGGTTCATATATCATGACTAATAGTACAGGCAAAAAACACACACACAGGCCAGTGCAATCACAACATAAAGCTTAAGACCATGACAGTAAGATGAAAGGCTGTCATTTCTTCTTTTCTCTACAGAATGAAGAGCTTGTCCATGAAAGGCCTACCTGCTCCCGGCTGCCCGACATGACTGAGGTCTGGTTCGTTCTACAAGCACAGCCTGCTCAAAACGTGTAGAACAGGTTTCTGCAGTAGACTCCACGCTTCCCTGAAGAAAACACAGAACGCTGGTAAACACAGGCTGACTTCTCCTTTCTGACAGTACAGAAAATCCAGATTTTTCAAATGAAAAGTGGGTTCAGGCTTAAAATAATGAATGGAAAAGTTCCTCCTAAGTATGGAACACCATTCTGCATGAAGGCCCACAGGATGGAGTGACAACATGGACACTGTAGCCCCAAAATTAAAAAAATCAATATGTGAAATTGTGGATAATATCTAATTTACAAAATTAAAGCTTCAAAAAAAGCTTAAAATAATTCAAAAATCACATGGCCAGTTTCCCCACAGTTAGTGATGAGAAAAAACTCTTGCAAACAGTCAGATTTTTAGGCCCGCCTGGTCAAATGACACATTGACACACATTGCGAAATGTAGTGCACAATTACCGTTTGCAGAATTGAACATATTAGGGGTAAACAAATTAACATTTTCCCACATATGCTAAAATGCACAAATAGAAACATATTTATATACATTTATTCAGAGACCAATAATGTGTCAAGAGCCCAAGATCAAACATCAAAATCTGATCTAAAGAAAGGTTTGACAGAAGAGCAGAAGAGTATCGACCTGTTCGGCGTTCCTCTGGGGCGTCTCTTAGGCCCCTTCCTCTTTTAATGCACTGGCACCTATTACTGTGGAATTTTCTTTCCTTGTGTGTGCTGACTATGCAAATGTGCGAAACTCTGTTGAAATGACATACAGTATCACTAATTTGCATTTTACTGTACCTGTGTATTTTAATGCTAAACCCACAGTCATTACATAAAATGACCTATAACATAAAAAGTCATAACAGCAGAGCAAAATCTGATAGTGTGACGTCCAGCGCTTCTGTTGACCCTCTTTAACAGCAGGGGACCTATTGATTCCATGATTATGGTTCAGTTTCCCAGACAGGGATCAAGCCTACTCTTGGACTACCCTTTCCTTTTCAATGGAAAATCTCTATTCACAGCACTTCATAAACCGGAACTAGGCTTAACCTCTGTCCAGGAAACTAACCCCTAGTGTCTAGATTACATTCTAGCACTATTTAAGGGATGGATTAATAAAGCTATCTTTGTGAAGTATTGCCTTGCATGTTGTATTGAGTGTTCAGTACTTGGACCAGCTGAAAGCGCAATGCACAGTGGTTTTGCTGGTTTCATATCAGTGCACTCATCAGTTTTAATCCATGCACACACGTTTTGTAAATGAGGTGTGTTTTGGTTCATTGTCGGTGTGTTGCTATTTTAAGGCAGCCAAAGTAATTCCAAACTAAAGTCAGTGGCATATTTTTAAACAATGTTTATAAATTTTAGAAACGTGGGTTATAGACACAGGTACATGCTCTTAGTGCACTAATGCTTGTTGCTAGTTTATTTAATTTATATATGTTTTATTATGAGCCCCATGGTGGCACAGTGGGTTGCACTGTTGCCTCACACCTCCAGGGTTGGAGTAGGTGTGAGTGAAGGGGGGGCCCCGTGGTGAGCTGGCACCCCACCCAGAGTGAGTCCCTGCCTTGCACCCGTAGACCCCGGGTACCCGCAACCCTAGTAAGGATCAAGCGGTTACAGAAATTAATGTTTTATTATAGAGTACAGCTGGTGCTTCCTTCCATAATAATTATGTTGTGTAATAAAACACAAAAACATTAACTAAAGAATAAACTGTGTAATTAAACAAAATCATTCATGTTCATTATCAGAACTGTGCACTGATGATGGGCTGTTTTACCAAGATTTGTCAGAGCATTTTGCAAAAACTGGAGGAAAAAGTTCAATATAAATATAGAGGCAGTGATGTAAGAGGTCCATTTAATCGGCCAAAAACCGATCTGGTCTCCACCATGCCTTTTAAAAAGTGAGGTGATGAGCAACTTATGGCGCCATGTCTATTTTTTCCAGCATCAAAATGGATTTGAACACGTCTATAAATGTTAGTTGGGCCTTGTGCTTTACGATTTTGTGTTAGTTTGTCAAAATAGAGCCCTTGAACTTTGATCTGGTTAGTTTCCTGACCTATGCCCCTAGCCTTGCCTATGATACTCTTGGTTCTGTTACACCTTCTATCTAAACATCTTTGAGTCCTTTCACTGTCACTCATTACACAGAAGATTTGGTTGTGCAACACAAGTGGTCGAGCAACTGTTAATAAAAGGTGCAGGAATGCTGATATCCAACCTGTCAGTCCGGAAGCCAACAAGTCAGTGAAACTAGTTTTGGATTGTACAAAGGCCAAATACTAA
Source organism: Bryconaethiops microstoma (assembly GCA_037577275.1). Classification (NCBI taxonomy): domain Eukaryota; kingdom Metazoa; phylum Chordata; class Actinopteri; order Characiformes; family Alestidae; genus Bryconaethiops; species Bryconaethiops microstoma. The sequence goes on along the minus strand of JBBJLS010000134.1, from coordinate 7,068,402 downwards.
ATATACATTTTAATATGAATTATTAATGTGTTAAATGGACCGTTTTCATTTAGCATCAGTGTTTGGTGTACATGCTAAGACTTTTTGATGCCAAATGCCTGCTAGTAAAGGGAGGGAGGGGGGGGGGGGGATGTCGCACTATTTCCCATTGTTTAAAATGGAAGAGACAAACTGCAGATGAAACAAACTGGAGATGAAAACCTACAGTTCAGGCTTAGCGACCGGCCCTGGGCAGTTTCCCATTGTTTAAAATGGAAGAGCTGTTCTTTTCTCACTGTATTTGTAAAGAGTGGGCCTTCAGTGACAGCTGTAAGGTTTAGGGTTGTGGTCGCTAAGCCTGAACTGTAGGTTTTCATCTCCAGTTTGTTTCTAATTCCACTAGTCAGGACTCCCCCAGTCACATGATACCATCAACACTGGGAGTGTGAAGCCCTACCACATCTTCTCAAACTGCAGACAATGCAACGAACAGCTCAACGCGCTTGGAGGAGAACGCTAACTGCTAGTCCTGTTGGGTCAGCTAGCAGCCAGTGCTCTCTTGGGCTCCTGGCCACGGATGGCTGGGGCACCGGCAGGAATCAAATTCATCAGCTCCTGATGATAGAGCTGACACTTAGAATAGCACTTTTTAAGTAATAGCTTTTGCCAGCTAGTTAAAAAAAAAAAATTTAAACGGGTAAATATTTGCCTACACTATAAAAAAAAACATTAGCTAGATGAATCACTGAAGCCGGTTATTCCTTATCAACAGGCAGCCTGTTTTTCAGCCTTCAGAAAGAAAACACAATGAAACACAAATTGTATTTTTTTTTCCCTGTTAGAAAAAGAAAAAACAGAAATAAAGGAAAGCTGACATGATCTTAAAACCCTGAAGGAAGAAGAGATGGAGAAGAACAGAGAGAAAATGGTGTACAACCTCCAATTAAAGGTTCACCACTCACCAAAGCCATCCATCAGCATCAGAAAAAAATACTGTCCAACACCTCATCCACTTACAAACTTCAGCTTCTTCTGCTCATTTTGCTGGCATGTACTCTTGACTGAGCTGCTCTTGAAGGTGCTCTCGCATTTCCTGCGCTGTCAACTCCGAGTCATCAGCCACACCCACTAAAACACGCCACCACCTGCCTGGAGAGGGCTGCGGTTTCGCAGCCGCCCAGCTGTTGTCAAGCAAGGCTTCCAGTTCCTGTAGATGTTTACACACCTCTGCCTGCTGGTGTTTGCTCTGGTTGAATGGGAGGCCGTACAATAGAAGCAGACCAGGCCTTTCAGCCACCTTCATCACCTTCACAAGGGGCTGTGAAGGCTGTGCTGGAATCAGGCCTGAAAGTAGCCCTGGCGGAGGGGTGGGGGGTGGAGGAGGGGGGTTAAGTCCAAACTGGCCTGGACAGAAAGCGCACACTGGCTGCCTTATGTGGGCAGGTCAGCTCCCTGCTTTTTTCCTTTTTTCAGATGAGGGGAGTGAGAGAGCAAAACAATCCCTCTCTCTGTGCGCGGGTGCAGACTCTCAGAGCCAGGCCAGCTTAGGAGGGGTTCCCTTTCCCCACCCATACTCGTCCTGCCACATGGACATCACACCGGGCAGCAGCTCCTTCACTGCACGTCAGTTTCAAAAACTCACTCAGTACGGTTACGCCATCCCATAATAACTCACACAGTGTAGACTGAATTATAGCTATACAAGATTTCACAGAGATTTCATACTGGACATTAGCTTTATAGACCTTCATTCCTAATGTTAGGTTTTGTTAGACCTTGAATTAGAATCTGTTATAACACTGAATTCATTCAGACTTGTACTGTAGCTATTGTCAGTTGTCCTAAATGTTGTCTTGTCCGGTTTTGTTGTTGCTCTTGGGTTTTTCTGGCACTTTTCTTTTTTTCTTTCTCTTCTCGTATTGCTCCATGGTCCTGGAGGAACGTTGTTTTGTGTATATGGTTAAAATGACAATAAAACTTGACTTGACTTAATGTTATTGAACTTCAATCTGGACATTTAATCTATAGAACTTCATTCCTGATGTTAATTTTATTAGGACTTAAATCTAGATATTGCTTTTATTAGAAAATCTGTTAGAAACTTTAATTTAAATGCTTGAAAAAAAATGATTTCACTTTTAAGCAGGCGTGTCTACACACACACACACACACACACACACACACACATACACAGTGCTGGGCGGAGTCGTTGCTCTGCCAAACACACTGAGACATGCTGGACGCAGGCGAGGGCAGAATGAACTGAGGTCTGTTCTGGCACTACAGTCGCTTTTCAGGATTAAAGTCTCTAAATGTGTGAGGAGTGCAGGAATACACCACTTTCCATTTCACACCTCATTAGTCTGAGGTGAAATCCTGCCAAACGTGGTCCATCTAGCGCGCACACACATACACACACACACATATATATATATATATAATATACAGTAATGTGCAAAAGTCTTAGGCACCTCAGAAAATTGTGCTTAAAAGCTGTTTACTACTGGGCAGTGGTGTTAAGTTAGTGTTAAGACACTAACATGACAACAAATACAAATGATATTAATACAGTAAATGGTGGTTTTGTGTGTGGCAAAGTGACCTCTTTCTAGACCTCTTTCCTCATGGAGGCCCAGTTTTACTTGCAGCTCCATCAAATACCTGGTTTGGCTCTATTTACTTCATTACATTAGATTAGGTGTTGATTATGGAATTGTACTAATTCACCCAATGACTGGAGGCTCTGAGCAGAAATCTGGATCCAAACCTGTGTTCTTCTAAAAAGCTCACAAAATATTGACTACTTTTTAGAAAAAAGAAATCTTGATACTTTTTTACTGCTTTCTTGTTTGTTTGCATTTATTCTAATATTCAGTTGTGTTAGTGCTGGTAGAAAGAAGCGCACTGCTGATATAAATAACTTCAAACAATTTACACATATATATATGAATAAAATACACACAATATGATTTACGATCTAGATCTTCTGTACAGAAAATACAAAGAATACAGAATATATATATATATATATTCGAAACCCTACTTTGCAGCCATCAACCAAACCAGGTCCAGTCCACCCCACAATAAAAATGCTTCCGATGCCCCTGCTGTACTATATATTACACTCACCTATACTATACATTCTACAATTAAATATTATATAAATATTATACTGTCCAATAAGACATTATCCTATATATTATTCTATACTGCACTAAATCACACTACAGTGCACACCAGGGGTGTGGAACTCCGGTCCGGCACGTTTTGGTGATTTCCCTGCTCAGAAAGTCCTGGTTCACCTCGCCGGTTAATCGTCAGGTTTAGTGAATGTGCTGGACACCGGACCTCCGGGACCGGAGCCGGACACCCCTGGTGTACACACTCAGACGACAGAGTCTGTTGAACTGCCACAAACTGAAGTGAAGTTTATGAGGAAAAATCCAATCCTGAGACCATTCAGGATTCAGGATCATGAACTGAACTACCTGTTTACAGTCATGTGACGCCTCACTGTCACATGGCAGTAAAGTGACTCAGTGCAGGGTCAACTCACTTCATTCTTCTTGTCTGCGATAACATCCTTCCATCTTTCGCCCGGGGCCAGATCCAGGTCGACTGTGTACCAGGTGACTGCACCTTTAAACCTGGAGAAACAGGATCGGCCCCCTGCGTTAACTCCAGAATATCAACGGGACGACATGAGTGCTTAGGCGGCTGTGATCTAGGAGGAACTTCTTAGGGAGCTCGCAAAAAGGCCTCACTCTCTAACAACAGGCTATAGAACCAGAAGAAGAGCAACAACACCTACGTGGGTCCACTGGGGGGGTACATGCCGGTCCGGCAGTCCTCGGTGTACTGCAAAATAAGTAAATAAGTCCAGTTATTGTGTAAACAGTGTGAACTTCTTTCTCTGCATTAACCCGTTCACCAAGTGAAGCAGCAGGCAGCCAGAAACACAGCACTGGGGACGATACCTTACTCAAGGGTGCTTCAGTGGTGCCACCGACAGTCCTGGGATTCAAACCCTTGAGCTTCTGATTGCAGGGGCAACTCCCTAACCACTAGGCCACCAGCTGCCCCTTTTATTAGGTCATGGATGGCTGTCTAATGTTTATTCTGACCTTTATGACCTCTTTGGTACTTTCCTAATATCTTACATCACTATTTAAAGCCTGGCCCTTTAAATGACTCAGCCCACACAAACCTTACACTGAACTTAAACAACAAATACAAGTTTTCTCAGGCCCAAACCCCCAAAAAGTGTCAGTGGTGACTCACCGGAGGAACATACTGCGCTGACAGGAGGGTGAAAGTGAGGAAAAAGCCGCAGAGCCCCTGGATCAGCATCGCTCCTCTTCCCTCCGAGCTGCCCTCTCTGACTCTGCACTGACAAACAAGGAAGCCTCATTTCCCACCCATATTCTGGAAAGCTCCGCCTTCTCCACGCTGTGATTGGTCCAAATTGAAACCCCTGGCCAATCATAGAGAGGAAAGTGAAACACTAAGAGCCAATCATAAAAGAAAGAGGGCGGGCTTTGACTGAAAACGGGTGGGAAAAGAAAACCACACAGCCAGTTTTGGACCGACAGCTCAACGGATCAAACCATTTCAGAGGCAGAGGGAGAGCAAACAAATAAACAAACAAATAAACAAGCAATCAAATAATTAAAATAATGTATGATTTAACTATTTAAAACATTTTGCTTTCAAGTTTTATTTTTATTGCCTGAACTGACCTCCCCTGGGTGAGTGTAAGAGGGAGGGACTGGAGGAACCATGGTAAAGGGACCCTGTGATGTATGTGTGTTCCCATAAAAGCCTTAGCGTGTTTTTGGCGGCACCTGGTGGTCATTTTACGGGAGTGCAACAGACGCGCCCTGTTTCTTGCCTCCAACTAATAATAATAATAATAATAATAATAATAATTATTATTATTATTTAAGAATCGCTCTCCTGCCAAATGATTTACCTTACAGACAGCTGTACTGCCGGAGAGAGGGTCATCACTGGCAATTCTATCAGTAATCTAAGCATTATTAAAAAAAAAAAATTTCAAACTAGAAAAATTATAGAACAAAAAAAGATGTTACTAGTGTTACTATTTTTATATCAGTTTCCATAAAAAAAATCCTTAAAGGCAAAGCAACAATATATTTTAAACATCTATTTAAAAATTCTTATATAAATATAGACACATAAATATGAAAGAGTGTGGTGGAAATGACCTTTGTACTGATGGGGTTTTGGCCCAAAGTGATCCTTTTTGAAGAAACACTCAAAAATGTTAAGCGCTTCTTTAAAAAAAAAAAAAGTCCCTCAATACAATATGCTTCCCTTTAAATGGAGAATCTTCTTATTGAATGCTAGTCCAGTTCAGGCCCAGGCTTAACCCCTGCAGAAACCAGCCCAGTGTGTCCGATAGTGTCATGATTTGTACTGGTTGATTATAAAAGGCTATAAAAGTGCTTATCATGTTCACAGCAGTGACTCATACTCACACTACAGCAAGCGGAGGGATCACAGCGCTTTCTCTTCACATCAACAGGTAGGAATATAAACCATTAAAGACCAGCATCTGGACAGGGTCTATATACAAATACAGAGAAAACGAAGATGATACGTGTCAAGATGTTGCAACAGTTTAATAATTGAAGATCTGAAATCGAGTCCAGATGGTATCGACTACACTCTTCACTCTCCGGCTTCAGTTTTCTGATCTTTCAGGTTTTTCTGAATATAAAGTATATTTACTGTTTATATTTTTCAAGTCTGTCTCTAGAAACTGTTATTTTCATTTTCATTTTTTTTGTATTGTTGTTAATTGCCCAGAAGCGAAAGAGCACAGAAGACAGAAGACATGCATGAGTTCCAAAGTTCAACTATTTATTCGACCAGTCAAACGCCTACAGTCCCTTTTCATAATAATGCCGGTCATTACTGGCCTTAAGATCACTTTTCAAATGCGACACATTCTGGGTGCTTCCTTTCTAATACAACTATTATCCTAATGCAATTAAAACAAATGAAAACCTTATTTTTAGTAATATTCCGAATTGATCTGTTATAACAGCATTTTGGATATTACTTGTATTAGAAAATGCAGTTGTAACAGATTAATTCTGAATGTTAATTTGATTAGAACTTCATTTTTGATGCTCTGATGCTTTTTTTCTGTCATCATTCCAGAATAATCACTATTCTGGAGATCCAGAATTTCTTCTAAATGAATGTGCATCATTTTAGAATCATTTCACACTACAGCACTGTGCAGAGTCTGAGACACCTGAGAAAATGATATTAAAAAGCTGTTTAGCTGGGCAGCAAGTGTTTAACAAAACACTAATATTGGAATAAACACATTAATAACATTAATACAGCATGTTCTGGCCTCACATCACTGTTTTTGCTTAACCATTTCAAGACCTCTCCAGAATTGATTTATATTTACACATATACACATATATTTACATGTATACATATATAGTCATTTCCATCACAGTTTGGAGACAAAGACAGCAAGTGTGTTACTTGTACCTCCATCAAACATTTGATTGGGCTCAATCAGTACTTCAGAAGATTAAATCCAGTGATCTGCTGATGAACGTTCACACAGCCATGAAATAGCTGGAGGGATCGTGGAGAAATCTGGAGTTAAACCTGTGTTCTCAATACTAAGACTACATTCAATACTAATCCAGACTTTCTGGATTAGTTACAGAGACAGTCTTACAGTCTGTAGTCACAGAGACAGTCTTACAGTCAGTAGTTACAGAGACAGTCTTACAGTCTGTAGTCACAGAGACAGTCTTACAGTCAGTAGTTACAGAGACAGTCTTACAGTCTGTAGTCACAGAGACAGTCTTACAGTCAGTAGTTACAGAGACAGTCTTACAGTCTGTAGTCACAGAGACAGTCTTACAGTCAGTAGTTACAGAGACAGTCTTACAG